>KB722736.1:1885303-1917523 GCA_000349905.1 Volvariella volvacea V23 | reverse complement strand
GGGTCATCGAGCCCTGGGAGGACTCTGCCACCCTGACGACTGACGAGGACATTGATGCGTTTGTGAGGAAGACTGGGAACATAGTTTATCACATAGTTGGGACTGCTGCGATGTCGGCCAGGGATGCGGAGTGGGGAGTGGTGGATCCGGATTTGAAGGTCAAGGGTGCGGAGGGGGTGAGGATCGTTGATGCCTCTGTTTTGGTGGGTATATACGTTTGAGTTTTGGGTCTTTTGTGGAGTGGTGGACTGATTTTTCGTTTTTCTTTTGCCAATAGCCGTTTGTGCCGAGTGCGCATACTCAAGCACCGGTGTACACCATTGCTGAGCGAGCAGCGGACCTGATTAAAGCATCCCCAGAGTTCAAGATGACGGTGCTCAAGAGGGATGAATTATAATTTAAGTTCTTGGATAATGCTTGGTTGACAAGTTGTCCGTCGATCATAACCTACACCTGTATATTCCTGTATATTCCTATAACAAACGCGATAGCATTCGCATTCCAGGCTCCACATACATTGAGGTTGATATCGTACACTACTGATGTCCCTGTCCATTCCTACACCATAAATAATCCAGAGCATATATTCCTTTACCACGGGTCTTCGTCTTCTTCCTCATCCTCCCTTGGAAGCGGTGGCCAAAAACTGTCAATAACCTCATCCGGATTACTCTCGCCCATACTCTCAGCATCACGCCCCAGGGCCTTGACCGCCTCCCAGAATACATCCTCAGCGAGTTGAGCAGAGTAGTCGGGCGTTTCTGGTAGAGGCACAGCTGGAAGAGCTGGTACGACTAAAATTTTTGGTTGTCCTGAAGGGGTGGAGGATTGTAGTGGCCATTCAGTGGCTGATGGAGTGGAAGGGTGGCGCTGGATGTAGAAAAGCTTAAAGTCGGGCTCGGTGGTTGGCGGGTTTGTGAGCTGGAGGGTTGCATCAAGATATGGCTTTAGCAGCGTTTCGGCGTTGTCTTCCGGGTTTGGAGGATCTGATAATGGTAAACTGAGATAAAGTATTGCTGTTTCTGATTGTTAGTGATGCGGTGATTGAGAGAGAAGGAGACAACGTACATTTGCCTTGAGGTGTTGCCAAGCTTCCTTCTCCGGTGATGAAAGCTGTTACTGCCACCGAATTTGTACCGTCTTGTGGCAGAGATCCAGGAGGGTAGACAAAAACCGCAGTGTCGACCGGGATGTGAGTAGGGGGTGGCGTTGGGCTCGTTTCTTCCCCTTCGGTCGCAGGACTCTCCTCGTCCTTATTCTCCTCTGTAGTCGATGATTGGATCGGGAATTGCAAAGACTTGTCAAGGATTGCAATGCAACGCGCAACAGCAGGATGGCTTTCGCCACTCCCAAGATCTTTCGAGGGTTGGACGCCTCTGACATCACCTCCGCCTTGAAGATTGGATGACAAGAGGTGAGGGGAAGAGATGATCAATCTGGATGTAAACTGGTCTGGGATGCCTTCAATGTTCACGACGTAGCTGCTTCCGTCTTGAGAACGTTCGACGGATGATATCTGACGTCCAAGGATGTATACGGCACCACTGACCGCAGCAGCCCGACAGAATCCTTGGGCAATCTCTCCTACGCCACCATAGTGTCCAACGAGGAATGGTGAAGGGCCATACCGTCCAGCAGAGCGTAGGTACTTGCTAAGACGACGCAGAGCGGGCAGTGTGTGTTCTAGATTATTTCCGTGTTACGCCACTAGTGTGAATGCCATGACAATCTTACCTGAAGGTGAATTACAAAGTGCCAATGCATATACAATCGCGGATGCAATATCATCATTCAGTGTGAAGGTAGACCGAAGGAAATCGTAGAACGGCGATTCCTCTTTTCCTTGTATCTCTGGCTTGCCTTCAAAATCAGGAGATGCGGCGAACATGAGGAAGCGCATAAGCCGTCGCTTATCAATTAGACTGATCTCTTTGCTCTTGAACACATCTTCCTTGCTGCCCGGTACGCTCTTGATTGCCCCTGAGGAGTAGAGCGCCACACGATCGAGCAAACGGAAACTGCCATATCTTGCAACACCAGAAGAAACCAGTGCTGATATTATAGAACCAAGTGAGGGGTTGATTGAGGGGCATAGACAGATTGCGTATTGCCTTGCATGAGATAGTGCGTTTGGGGATCGTGTGACGGAAGTGATGCCCGAGGCGGTATTAGATGAGTTCTGGTCTGCCCACTGGATGAGCTCGTCCAGCGACAAGCTGGCCTCGTGCCCGCCGTAGTATGAGTTTGAGTCGATATGGGCGACCTTGAGGCCGGCCTTTGCCAATGCTCTTCATCCCTGGCTTTAGCTCTGCTCTTGCGCCAAGTACTGCAGGACTCACGCGGCTGTGATAGACTCCGTCAACCCGGTTCCAAGGACGATAACATCAAACTCGAGCGTCTCTGCCATTGCGTGGGCTTGATTGCAGGGCAAGGTCAAAGTGGAGGAGCAGTGGTCAGTTTAGTGGATCTCACTTTAAATGACGCTCAAGGGTCCAAGACCGCCCTTGTCATCACGTGATGAGAACAAACTGCCATATGGAGCTACAAATCTTGACCAAAAATTTGATCAGACGCTCTCTTCGAGCCTCCGTCCATTATCTTTCCGTTTCCCCCACCCTCATATTGTCGTAATGGCCAAGGTTGATAAGAAAGAAAAGTCTGAAAAAAAGACAAAGGTCGCTGCTGCGCCAGCAAAGACGGAGAAGAAGGAGAAGAAGGAGAAAGTACCTGCCAAGGTCCCTGCTTCATCCAAGGACATCCTTGCCAAAGCTGCTGTGAGTATCGGTGACCAACGTTAATGTTATGAGAATCTCACATTCTACGATTTGTCTCTGCATAGGAGCCGAAAAAATCGGCAAGCAAAAAAGAGAAGGCCTCACCTGTGAAGGCAAAGCCTCCGCCACCACCACCCAAGCCAGTTGAAAGTTCCGACGAGTCATCTGAGGAAAGTGAGAGCGGAGAGGAAGCACCCAAGCCAAAGGCTGTCCCTGCAACAAACGGCAAAGCTGCTGCCAGTGTTAGTTTACACCATTCTTTGATCTCACTCAAACCTAATCTTCCTCGTGTGATAGAAGGATGAATCATCAGATGAGGACAGCGAAAGCGAATCCTCTGAAGAGGACAAGCCCAAGGCCGCACAAGTAAAAGCTACACCGGCTAAAAAGGATGACTCAAGCGACTCCGACGAGTCTGAATCTGAATCTGAAGACGAGAAGTCCAAAGCAAAATCAAAATCTGCACCGACAACGAATGGCAAAGGCAAGGCTGCTCCAGCAAAGTCCACACCCGCAAAGTCCACACCTGCAAAAGCCCCATCACCATCCGATTCCTCCGAGTCTGATTCTGACGATTCAGAAGATGAAAAGGCGAAACCTGCCGCCCCATCTACAGCAAAAGGCAAGCCTGCACCCTCAAAAGCCGCCCCAGAAAAGAAAGCCGCATCGTCCTCCAGCGAGTCTTCAGAATCCGAATCTGAGGACGAGAAGCCCGCCAAAGCTGTAGTCGCAAAAACCGCCGAGTCGTCCGACTCAGACTCAGACTCAGAGTCGTCTGAGGATGAAGCACCAAAGAAGGCTGCTGCTGCTCCCGCGAAAGCTGCTGCCGCCAAAAAGGCTGATGCCTCATCTGAAGAGTCGGATTCAGATTCAGATTCAAGCGAGTCTGAAGAGGAGGCTAAGCCAGCTGCCAAGACGCAAGCTGCAAAAGCGAAGGAACCCGCATCTTCCTCGAGCGAAGGATCCGACTCGGATGAGTCGGATTCTGACGTGGAGATGGAGGATGGAACTGCTGCTGCTAAGCCAGCAACCAAGGCACCTGCACCCGCACCCAGTACGTCGCTTCTCTTTTCTCATACTCGATAACCAATTTCTCACGTCACCCGCCAGCCAACAAGCGAAAGGCAGCTGACGACGCTCCCGCCACCAAAAAGGCCAAGCTCGCCAACGGCACCGCTGCAGCCACCACCACCGCTGCAGCCACCAGCAACGGCACAAACGAAGAGGAAACCAAGTCAATATTCGTCGGCCGACTCTCTTGGTCTGTTGATAACGATCGTCTAGCCCAAGAGTTTGCTTCTTGCGGTGAAGTCGTCTCGGCCGAGGTCCAAGTCGATCGCAACACCGGCAAATCTCGTGGGTTCGGCTACGTTCATTTCGCCACTGCCGCTGCTGTGGAGGCTGCTCTCAAGATGAACGGCCAGGAGATCGATGGCCGAGCTATCAACGTGGACAAGTCCACGCCCAGGCCGCCTAAAGATAAGGAGCACGCTAGGGAGAGAAGAGCTAAAGCGTTCGGTGACGAGGTTGGAGAACCCAGCACGACGCTGTTCGTCGGCAACTTGTCGTTCTCGACCACTGAGGACTCTGTGTGGAGCTTCTTCAATGAGTGGGGAGTGAAGAGCGTCAGGCTGCCCACGGACAGGGAGAGCGGCCGACCCAAGGGATTCGGATACGTCGAATTTGAGGATATTGAAGGCGCTAAGAAGGCCTTTGGCGCATGTTCCGGAAAGGAGCTCGACGGCAGAAACATTAGGCTGGATTACTCGCAGCCTAGAGATAACAACAGTGGCGGATTCGGTGGCGGCGGCAGAGGCCGTGGCGGTGGAGGAAGAGGAAGAGGCTCAGATAGAGGATGGGCTGGCAGAGGTGGTGGTGGCGGTAGGGGTGGAGGCAGAGGAGGAAGAGGCGGCAATCCCGCTGCTGCCAAGAAGTCGGGCGGGATTATCGCATCGGAAGGGAAGAAGATCACCTTCTGAGCGACCGACTTGCACTCTCTCCACCGTTTTACGTTTCCCCTCCTGCGTCGTCTCTGTTGCGTTCGACGACGTCGATTCGCTGTATCATGCATCGTTTGATGCTTTTGTATGTGCAATAATAGCACACACACTCCAACCCCAGTCGCAGTTGTGCTTTTTTCAACTGTCGACTTGGGCCAGCCTCCTTCTCACCTTCTCGCTCCATCTACCTCCTCGAAAAACCCAAACCAAAAAGCAACCTGACGTCCATGCATATATGACTTTATTACGTGCATATACAACCTCCTGCTCGGGTACCCCCAACACCACATAGCCTTGTTGTTCGTTTGTTCATAGTACTAGTGTTTCCTTAGTTGTGACTTGTTAGTTATGCAAATGACATCGATGATCACTGCCATTGCGCGTACTTGCACCGACTTGTGTGATTGTCCGCTTGGGTACACGTTCCTGCACATTCTTCGAGTTGCCCTGGATCAATCTTATCCGTCAGGTATGGCAGGCGCACTGTAATACAGTATATTCTTATTCTTCCGGCTCCAGGCCCACGACGAATAGGCATTATTAGCAACAAAAGAAAGGAAATTAAGGCATTTACATAACGAAAAAAAGTTAGAAAGGGTAAAGGTAAAGTATGGAAACAAGTATTAGAAGCAAGTAAGTACCAAGTAATAAGTGATTTCGTGAAGAACGGTAAAACCAAGAATCATTAGTCATTAGTAGCAGCAATCGGCAAGAAATGAACGGAAAGGAGAGAGGGGGGAAAGTGAAGGAAATGATATATATGCACACGTTTGATTCCAAAAATGTGTGTGAAAAAACGAAGAATGGACAACGGGCATGAGGGGTAAGTGAGCATTAAGAATTAATCGAGTCGTTTCCCTGGAACTTCCAGATGGTCAGTTTTTATAGGACGAAAGGGGGAGCAGGGGATGGAGGGAAAGAAAGGGTAGACAGCTCTTGAGCGCCCCTCCCAGGTTTCGTCATCTCATTTGTTGGTTGTCAGTCTTTTTCGTCTCCTAAATCGTATCTTCATCGTCCCTTCATTCACATATCTTCATCATGTTTCATCGCATCTCCTCCGAGTACGTATATGCGCAGAGTATCACCGAATTCCTGAGTGCACTTCACATGTTCAGCTTTCCCTCCTGTATAGCCTTCCTAATCGGATTCTGGCTCTTCGGCAGCGCACCAGTGCTCTCCAATCTCTGGAACAAGACAAACAACTTCTCCATTTCCCTTTCCTTCTCGTCATCGTCCATCTCCGGAGCCTCCAACTTGAGTTCTTGTGTAGTTCCAGTAATGGGGTTGATGGGTTTGCCTGATGGTGTGACGAGAGGGGCCGAAGACCCAGTGGAGCTCATGTCAGGGGGTGGTACGTTGACGACACCTTTGTGGAAGAGGAAACCGGCGACATTGCCATAGCCTACGAGGGCAGAAAGGGTAGAGGCTATGATTGGGGAAGTGAGCGACAAGGTACTAGACGTTAATGACGAGCGTACCATTCGAATCGGCCATAGCGAATAGCATCTCGCCAACGGCATCCTTTAGCCTCTGGTGGTAAACACTGCCTAGAAGCCTTAAACATCTTCCCAAGAGATCTGGTCTTCCTTCCAACGGTGAATCTCTGTCCAAGTCTTCTGGGACTAGCCATTGTCTAACCCTCGATCTACTGTTCTCATCCCCCAGACACAACCTGGATATCAGGACCAGCAGAGGGGATAGCATATCGTCCAAAGTGTTATCCGGTGATTCTTGTCGAACTTTCGTTCTTATGCTCAACGTGTCTGGATCAATTGTGCCAGGGAAATAGTGCAAAAATGACACTTCGAGGAGATCCCATGCACGCTGAAGGACATCGTAATTGCTCAATTGCTGTGCGCTACTGGAATTTCTTGAGATTGAGAGTGATCGACGACCACCTGCGAGAACGTTGAGGGCGCGATCGAGAGTGGATGGTTTGGGAGATGAGGGTTTGGAAGAGGAAGAAGCATTGCGGGTTGGTGAGTCACTTCGACTGCTAGAGTGAGAACGAGCAGGAGTACCAGATCCTGAGTTCTTTGGACTACCCGAGGCTGAGCCCCGGCCTTGTGCATAATTACTTGCAAACCAGATGGGCTTGAGGGAGGGGCTGATAGGAATCGTGATAAGGGAGTGAATTACGTGAGTGAGAGGAGGTGCGATGGGGCATGGGAAGGTAGGTGGAAGGGTATTAAAGAGTCGCAGCATAGGTGGGAGGAGCCTATATGCGTAATTGACGTTACCGGCGTTCCTGAAGATGATGATGAATCCACGAACCCGTTTAATTTAGCGTTCCAGAAATCGCCCATTACTTTCTCTCTATCTTCTCTTGCTGTTTGCGGATCAGTTTCGACCATCTAGACCATGGATAAGAGTAATCTGTCAAATGTAGGTAATGTGTACGAACCTTGGGGTAGTGGAGAAGAAGATTAAAGGCAAGTTTCAGCATATCCACCATTGCTTCCTTAGCCATTCGAGTACTCGTTAGCAACTCTACAGCCAATAACTCGAGCTTCGCGGATAGGATGTCAACGAAAGTGCGACCATGGTACTTGTCTTCGACGAGATTGCGAATTAAGGAAGGACCGGAGGCTGTAACCAAGAAAAGTATCCGGGATAATACGAATAGCATATCGGGACTTGTCGCTTGCTATGGGAACAAGACGTCTATCGCATGGAACGTGGAAGACGTGAGCGGGTACTTACCTCCGTCAAGCCTACGCAGATGTCGCCACCATCCACCTCCTTGTCAATGAAGACTGAACGCGAGCGATCTATCAAGAGAAGGGCATTTGCGATAGCGCGTAAGGCTTCGCCTGAGGCATCCTGGTCGTTTTTGAAGGTAGATGTAAACGAGAGAAGAAGCTTGAAATTCGCTTCAGTGGCAAGGTGCGCCGAACCCGTGGGGTTCTTGCCGAGCATTTTCACAGCCAGCAGCGCCTGCGCTGCGTCTAGAATCAACGAGGATCAACATCAGGGATGAGGCGTACATAATTTGAATTGAATAGGCGTACCTTGTGTGGTCAAGCGAGATTCCGAGCCCGCACTACATGCTTTCAGATCATCCAGGAGAGCGGAGATGAGTTCGGTGTGCGATGTGGGATCGGATGGTGGTAAGGCTGTGATTTCGTGTGTTGGAACGGTGAACGGTGGAGCTGAACGAAGTGCAACAGACCATTGACAATTGACTGCAGGACGCTGGTCACGTCCGACCTTGGTGAAGCGGCGGTGAGTGCTTTGTACGCCTTGAGGATATCCGACATGGAAGAGGAGGAGGAGAGCGGCTGTCCCTAGACCGCAGACGACGATGGAGGATGGCGAGGGGGTGGGGACTGGAGAAATTGAGACAAGATGGAGGAGGAAGGCAAGGATATTAGTGATTGCAATATTTGAATATCCATCTAATTCGTTACTATAGTCACGCTTGACACCACTGCTATCATTCCCTTTGTATTCCGTTATGGCCGCCCCCAGCCCGGATCCGTCTGTTGACCGGTTATCTGTTCTGTCAGTCATTCATCTCATCCTGGCCAGCGTGCCCACATCGATGCGGACCTATCTCGAGACCCTGAAATTTGCCAGCAAAGACGTAACAGGGGCTGATTATTTTGCCGACGCAACTTGGGCGAGCCATAAAGATACTCTTAATTGATTGAAACCGCTTCACATTTCTTGTTGCCTATCACTTCCACTAGCAATGTGCCAGCAAGGAGGCCTGACATTTTTGTTCGGTGCAGCGACAGCGCTACGGCCTGGGAGCATGCGGCGATCGACCGGGTGTTGTCATAATATTTATGGTCATATTCTGTCATGAGCTTTACCGAGCCTTGCTGCCATCCACCACACCATCTTCTAGCGGGGCGCTCATTAGTGCCTCGCCAACCCAAGGACAAGCCAACGACCCGCTATGTCCACCTCATCAAATATTCCCAGCGTTTCCTCTCGCTTCGCTCTAATGCGGGCCCTGGAGCAGAACCGCATGTCTTCCACCCCTTCCGCTGGCTCCAATCTCTCATCTTGCTCAGATGCATCTACGCCAAAGGTTACTATGAAGACCACGGTTGCAGTGCGCGATGATACCCCTCATCGTTTCCAACTCGTTCCTCTCAGGGAAGTCGGCACCAGGCTTGCAGGCAATACAACAGCACCGGCATCTAAGCTGCCAGCCCCTTCGACACACTCCCGGAGCAATATGTTTCTTGACTTAGCAGATTCATCTTCGGAACCAAAACAACACGTACGTTGGCTGTGCACCCTTGGTGTTTCATAACTTGATATCTCGACAGGGAATCTCAGGCTACTCGCTTCAATTTCACACCCAAAAGAAAGAGAACACCCGCATCCCTAACTCCAAGTCGTCCTTGCTGCCGGCTGGTGCTCGCAATTCTACTGCCTCTAGTATTCTCGCATCGTCAGAATCAGGCGCCCCCAGTGTCCTAGCAGCCAAAGACCCAAATGCAAACGACAAGCGTGCAAGGCGATATATCACAACGGAAAATCTAGGCTCTGCTTGGCTCATGTACCTTGGTGGCGCCCTTACCTCTTCGTCGACGGCCTCGACAGTATCTTCTGCACGCCACCAAGCTCCCGACAACACTAGACCTTCCAAACGACCTGGCTCGAACCTATCTAGGAATTCTCCTCTATCAATTGTCTCCGCTGTTTCTGAGTCAGCCCCGGCTACTTTCAAGACGACCAAAGACGCGCACGTACAGGGTGACTCTGCGACCTCTGGCGCCTCTGCTACAGTCCTTGATACCGATTCAAAATCTCTGGAAACAGCAGCACATAACTATGCCGACTCTTCTGATTCTACAACCGCGAACAACACGCATCAACCTACACCCAGATCTACTTCGTCAACAATGGATCCACTTCCCACAACTGTTAATGCAAGTGCAAGTGATAATCAAAGCCCGGCAGATGCTACAATCCGGAATGCTGCAATCCCTCTCGTCTTGCCGCCCGTCCTTCCACTTCGTATCAATCGCTCTACCCGTTCCACGATCTCAGGTCAAGGCCGAGCTCTTGCCCCAACTCGATCGCAGCCACAACGATATTTCTTGCCACCTCCAAGTCCTGTGAAGGTAACAAGGACCAGCATTTCAAGTTCAACTACGTCGGAATATAGCCAAAATAACGAGAGCCGTGATAGCATGAAGGACATTGATCGAGATCAAGCGAAAGAGAACGACAGCTTGCCATCAATAACTGCCCAAGTCATCTCGCAATTGGAACTAGGTCTTTCAGATCAGCTTTGTGAGATGTTACTCGAGGAGATGAGTGAAACGGATTGCGACGAGAACGAGAACGAAGAGCCAAGGTTGAAAGTGAAGCGAAAACTGAAGCCGTCGAATCGTATACGCCTCTCTGCGCTCTCGACAGCTACGACGAATGGATCGAATGTACCTGAAACAGACGTGGACCGGGATCAAGACAACCCAGGAGTCCGGAGCAGCAGTTTGGTTGAACGCTTGGATGACACTTCCCTGGATGTTTCCAACTCTACTATTAGCACAACTACCATTGCCGAGGAAGTGACAAGGATCGACGTTCCCGAAGGAGCAAATGCGCCAACAAAAACACGAACAGGGACTCACCGACGGAACAGGAAGCGACCAAGCACAACCAGTTTCACGGAGCTCGAATATTATTGCACTGCGCATGTCGACTCCACATCTACTCTTGATGCCTTAACCGACCAGGACCAGGGGTCAAACACCAGCTTAGATGGACAGGGCCTCAGCCTTCGGTCGCTTAAGCGCAAATATAACGACAAAGACCAAGACGGCGATTACGGCGATCATCCAAGTCACGAGAATCAAAGCCAGGGTCAAGTCAACTTGAAGAAAAACAATGACGAGGGCAAGCACAAGAGCATCAATTACAATATCGATGACAATGATCAGCCTGTTCTTGGTCGTTCCATTGATGAGAAACGGATTGACATCGATAATGTCAAAAGCACCAGTGCCGTGACTCCAGCCTCAGCCTCGAGGCGCAAGCTGCAGCCGCGTAGTCGCCCCAGCCAAAGGTTCGGCAACTTGAAGTTGAGCCCCACTTTTGAAAGAAAGAAGAGCACAAAGGGTGGAGATGAGGGTCAGGGTGGTTGTAACAGCGACGGGTTCCGCGGTCTCGTGAGCCTAAGCCCCACGACGCATGTACTATTGGACGCGCATGATGAGCAACCCCGGAAACGATATGCCATATACACGCGATCGCTTCAGATCCCTGTGTCGTCCTTGAAGCGGAATGGGGTTTTGAGCTCAGATTTAGGGTCCCCACCCATTGCGACTGCGACTGCGACTGCGACGGGAGAGGTCGAGAATCGCCCGGCGGGGGTCAGAGAAGTGGAGTCGGCGGAGGGTCGTGGGCGTGTGCAGGGGACTGCGCGGGCGGGTGTGGATTTAAGTACCACGAGGGGAGGAGCTGGTGGGGGTGTGACAGAACTGCCTTACGCCACAGCCACTGGAATTACTACTCCGATTACTACACCATCTATAGCTTCTCCCTTAACCACCACCACCACCACCACTGCTGGTCCTACCTCTTTCTCTCCTTCAACTCCAGAAACACCTACACCTTTGAGCTTGACGACTGGTTCCAAGATTTGCCCACGAACGAATCCTCACGCGCCTGCAGCTATGTTCAAAGCCGTATCTTCACGTTTGGCGAACCCGTATATAAATCTATATCCCCAATCTGTTGCTTCATTCCAGCCTGCTCCATCGTTAACATCGGCGCCTCCACCACCTCCACCGCCTCTCCCGCCTAAATCTCAGCCTTTTTCTGCAACGGGAGCGCAACCAAGTCTTTATGCTCCCACGTTCGCGAATGTAGCACCATATCCCAATTCAAATGCGAGTGCTGTTGCCGGATATTCATTTGGACAACAACAACAGCAGCAGCAACAGCACCTTCCAAATCCGTACATTTCAACGCAATCGCAAGCCCCTTCATCACAACAATCACAAGCTTTGCCTTACCTCCAGGGACAATCGCAGCTTCCACCGTCGCCGTCGTCATCCCAATTACAACAACCCCAATCCCGTGTCTATTCTAATCAATCCCTCTCGCAATCTCAGCCTCAGCTCCACCACCTCCCGCAACTACGACCCGGGGGAGATCGGGGACATCCAACTACGAGGGGAGATGGGCATAGGAGCGTGAGCGATACGGGTGGTGCCAATGGTCATAGGGCGTCGGCATCGATATCGGCGGGGGATGTTCCTGCGTTGTTAAAACCTGGGGTTGGGTATGGTGTAGGCTTGGGACTGCAGACGAGCAAGGGGGTTGGGCTTGGATTAGGGCTGGAAGTGGAGGGCGTTGATGGGAAGGATGCCGGTGGGAATGAGCATTATGATGAGCCACCCCCGGCGTATGGTAGTGCTGCTAGCACTGAGAAAAGGTGTGTGTGCTTTCTTTCGATCTTCGTAGTTCGTGGTGTTGATCTTGGAGGTTTGACAGTGCTGGTGCGGCGGATCGCCAGTCACCTAGTGGGCTTGTATCGCTGTCGAGAAGCTCGACTCTGAGAAGTAACAGGAGTGTGAGACGGGAAAGGGAACGCGAACGATATAATCGACCGGTGGTACAGGCTCAACAGGTTACCACTCCAACAAGTCCGCAAATCCAGCTGCATGCACCTCAACCATCACGACCCTCATCGTTAGCGTCTTCTATGGCGAGGGTCAGCTCAAGCTCGGGGACCGACGAGTTTCAGGACATGGAGCAGTGCTGTGAATCGGGGTCAGAAAGAGGGTTGGAAGAGGGAGAGTTTGCGCTGTTGCAGCGGCCCCAGAAGCAGAACCAAACCGATGTCACGGCGGCGGCGGAGGAGGATTATAGGAAATGGGTTCCGTTGGCGTTGCCCTATCACCCTATAGTGCTGGAGTTATTTTCGCAGATTGACGATTTCATATTGGAGTTGGACGGTATGAAAATGTAGAAGGGATCTTCAGGATTTGATTCGAAAGAGATGTACTTCCAGTCTGAGATTTTGTATGCTGTAGTATTGTATGAGTTGACTGTTATTGCATTGTAATTTATTCCATTGCGTGATTCAATGAATTCAAGTGAGGCGACTTGCAGTTCCTTTTCTCCTTGTGGTATCTCAGTTCGTCTGCTGAGCGCTTCAACTGACCGCTTTCGGGGTAAGCCGAGGTGATTGAGTAAGCTACTTACAGACTCCGTTACGCATTTCCTCGTACTTCATCGTTCTCTGCGTCGTGCACATGCTCCCAATCCCAAACTGCAACACCGATTTGATGCCCATCTCGCAGCGGACCTTGCTCCCGCCCGGGCTCTGGGGTAAATTACCATGCGCAGTGCCCCGGTGTGGGGGAGCAGGTGCATTGATGTACAGCTGACCTTCAAATGACCACTCAACCCTTCATTTTCTCCCTTTGGCCAATGTTTCTCCATTGGTCTCCAGCTAATTGATGAGGCGCCTCTGTTCATCCCTGCTCTCTGTCGTCAAGAAGGTGGGGCAGAGAGGCGGCCCGGTTACTCTTCCACCAACCACCACTCATGACTTGACATGTTGTGCATGAACATTCGTTGGCCCGAAGACTGTCGAAAATCTCGGGAGCCGATGATTAGGGTGTTGGAGTATGGAAGGTGCTGTGATCATCAGGAAGACGAGGCAAAGGCTTTAGACATGCCGTGCCTTGTGCAGCTAATCGGAGAATTGTCAATTGATTCGTCGGGTTCAAGGAGGTAAGGTCATCTATTGCCATCACCATAAAAAATGATGTCATTTACTGTATAAGGTGTTCCTTCATTGTCAGAACGAATTCAGAGCATTCATCGGCATTGAGGAAGGCTCACAGTTTGTCTGCCTCCGACTCTGCTCCTATTAGCTCCTATTGGGCGTGCTTAATGGGCAACATGCACGTGACGCATTGGTGCTATTTTAGACTCCCTATCCTCAAGTCCTTGCGCTTGCACTGAGGCTTTACGCGCAAGGCAATCAACAGCAGCTCCACTACCATCCACTGGGATCACTTCTCCATCCGGGCCGCCAGGCTGAACCGCAGGGAGGCACTCGTCTTCTGAACATACCATCGGCACAAAATAAACCTGATTTGTTGCTACGGGATGATCGCACAAGGTTAATAGCGTGCTCGCACAAGTTGCACAAGGATACTCCTGCGAGGCCCGGGCGGATGATGACGGCCCGCTGCAGCAGAATCATTTCTCAAACGATTGAGCTGCACTTGTGGGGTGTAATGGAGGTTCGCTGTCAATCCTCGGTGTCAAGGTTATTGGCGAATTAGCGAACTTACTCGAGCACCGGGAACGAGTCTTGGTGAGAGAAAGCTCGTTCCCTCAAAGTCTATTTTTCCGATGTATGTGGGGATGCAGTTATAAAAGCAAGCTGAAATCTGCTTCAACAGACCAACAGTCGACAGACATCTGTTCTCTGCTCTCAGTTCTTTCAACTCTTGATCATCATGAAGTGGCTCATCTCCTTCCTCGCATTCGCTGCTCTCCGCCTCGTTTCGGTGAGCCCATTCTCTGACTTTCTCGAAATTCCGAAGTCGCTAACGACTTTCATGTCGAACGTAGGCTTTCCCACTTGAGGCGCATGAGCATCAGCTCTCTAAGCGCGCTTCCTATAATGACGTCCCTGACCTCGGCTATGCCACCTTGAACGGAGGGTAAGTCGACGAGTGGAAGCTCAAGTCATGAGTACCGACAACGACTCCCTTAGTACAACTGGAGGCTCCGGAGGACCTGTCACCACGGTCTCTACCCTCGAAGCCCTCACTTCTGCAGTCACTGGCACCGCTAAGAAGATCGTTGTCATCTCCGGTGCGTATAACCATACACATAGACCATAGACTAAGATACTAAATTGGGCGCCATTTTAGGAACTATCACCGGTAGCGCAGTAGTTCGTGTTGGATCAAACACTTCCGTTATTGGTTTGAGGGGCTCCTGTAAGCAATTCATAAAGGACCTGAAAGAAAGTACACTGATTCATGCCACTCAATAGCTCTTGTCGGCGTCGGCCTTCGAGTATACAGGGAGAGCAACGTCATCATCCGAAACGTCAAGATCTCCAAGGTTATCGCTGATGTTGGTGATGCCATTGGTGTTCAAGAGGCTCACCACGTCTGGGTTGATCACGTTGACCTTTCCAGCGACCGGGATCATAACAAGGTGAGACTAAATGCCCCTTATCACAGATCACAGCTGACAATTCAATCTTAAATAATAGGACTAGTCAGTCGCTTCCTGAGCACACATACAAGCCGTTACTGACCTTCCTTTGCAGCTACGATGGCTTGCTTGATATCACCCACGGTTGCACCGAGGTGACTGTCTCCTACAGCAGGCTATATGACCACTGGAAGGGGTCTCTCGTTGGCCACTCCGACAGCAACGGTTCCGAGGACCGTGCAATAACCGTCACATACGCCTACAACTACTGGAGCAACATCAACTCTCGCACACCCTCCTTCCGCTTCGGTACTGGCCACATCTACAACAACGTCTTTGACGGTGTTGGTGACGGCATTAACACCCGCGTCGGTACGTCATCCCAGATATCCACGCTAAACATTGAGGTCATGACTCGGTAATCATACTACAGGTGCTCAACTCCTCGTCGAGAACAACGTCTTCAACGCCACCAAGAAGCCTCTCTACTCCACCAGCACCGGTTACGCCGTCGCTCGCGGCAACGACTTTGGCGGTGTTGAGAATACCGCTCCACTCGGCACATTCACAGCTGCTCCTTATCCTTACAGCCTCATCGCTACCGGCAGTGTCAGGTCTCAGATTGTCAGCCAAACCGGCCAGACCTTGACCTTCTAAATAAGCAGTATTTAAAATTGAACTTGTATCAAGTAGTTCTCGGAATTGATACTTTTGTTTGATCCGTTGTACGTTCATGTCATTGATGGCTCATGACCTGGGAGACGCGTGGAAATGATCACTTTATATTCTTTATTATTTAGTGAATAGCTATACAACAACCAAAGATATAGAGTCTAGGGGGAGAATTAAAGCTCTACGCCGAGGCCTTGATAAGGTCTGCAGCTCTTTCAGCAACAACATAAACCGGCGCTTGGGTATGAGCACTAGGCACAATCGGCTAGTGAAAGAAAACCTCTCAGTCCTGTGATGGGCACAGTAAAATCCAAATAAAAAGCTCACCAAGACAGATGCATCGACGATGCGCAGACCCTCAGCACCCTTGACCTTGAGATCGGGATCAACCACGCCCCAGCTTGCGCCAACGGGGGACATGCTGGCCGTTCCTACAGGGTGGAAGACTGTCGCGGCTGTGTTCCTGATGTACTCGTCGATGGAGTCGTCATCGACGGCGTCAGCGAGAGGGCCGAGAGGCTCGGTGACGAAGTCCTGCCATGCGGAGGCAGCGAGGAATCTTTGGAGCGCTTTCATGGCTTCACGGAGGGTGACCAGGTCGAATTCGGTGCCGACGAGGTTGGGGTGGATGATTGGGTGGGCAAAGGGGTCGCGTGATGCCAGACGGGTGTATCCACCTAAACTCTGTGCGTTGGGATTCAATGTGGTTTATGAGGGGAATGGAATACTGACGGGCAGCGGGTGAAATGAGGGCAGTAAGGACGGTCATGAAGTCTCCAGTCGCAGGTCGGTCTGCCCCAAAGTACATATTCTACAGGGAAGAAGCCATGAGAGAGTATACGGCACATAAACTGTATCACGCTTACACAGAAAATGAGCTCGTAATGAGGAGAGTTGGGGCCGGAAGCTGGGTCTGAGACGGTGTCGAAGATGGGATGGCCCTCGGGTATGCGGAAGAATCCAAGCTGGTTGGTGATAGTAGCTGAGAGAGGTCCACTCTGCGATACCCTCCACTGTTCAATCTCGGCTTCCCGGGCGGTCAAGTTGCGATATAAATCATCTGTACTCGGTCCTTGTGTGCGGTAAGAAGGTATCAGGAGCGTGTGGTCTGACATGTTCTTTCCAACGTCAGGCAAATCAATTATTGTGCGGATTCCTAAACGTCTGAGCTCGTTCCCATCACCGATGCCGGATAGCTGGAGGATAGTAGGCGTTCCGATTGATCCAGCTGAAAGAACAATTTCTCGTGTCGCATGGACAGTAACCACCCGGGCTGTGATGGGTCAATATGACTATTAGTTGGCAGCATAACAACATCAACATACCAGATCGGCTTTGTTGGAATTGCACACTACCAAATACTGGACGACCATTCCTAGTACCAGTGCGAAGTAGGTTGGTCACTTGTGAATTGACAAGTACATGGAGGTTAGGCCTATCCAAGTTGGGGTGGATATAAGCCACAGAGGAGCTAACTCTTCGGCCGCCTCCAGTTGTCGATTGTGTCCAACCCATACCAAGGTTGAACCCGTTGTTCATGTCCAAGTTGAATGGGAATTCTTCTGGAAGTTCTTCGAGAGTATCGAGCACCCTTTGGTCAAGAGGTGTCGGTGCATTCGCAACAGTCAGCAGAAGCGGACCATTTGTTCCGTGAACTGCGGGGTCGATCTGATTCGTTGTATCGTGACCATCTACAGGAGGGACATATTCTTCGCTCTACAGTCAAGTCAGTATCTCAGCGATGTAGAACGCATCGTGGCATAAGAATTACCTTAAGGAGGTAGGGCAGTAGGGCATCCCAACTCCAGCCCTCATCGCCAGATATCTCCGCGTACCTGTCAAAGTCTTCAATGGTTCCTTGTGTGTGGACCATGGAGTCTGTTCACGCAGTGAGAGGGGCATCAGCTCTGGTGGAAATCCAGACATACTAATTGAGCTGCTGCCACCGAGAACAAAGCCTCGGGGGTAAGGAATAGACCGTCCATTCAACCCGGGCTGAGCAATCGTGGTATAGTTCCAATCAAATGGGGAAACTAAACTGAAATCAGCGCAAAATCCAAGAGAGAGGTATTAACCACTGACATGGTGACATTGAGGGGCCGAGCAATGGAGTAGAAATGACTGTGACGCCCTCATCCCTGAAAGCATATTGGAGTGAAATATTGGTGGTATTCAACTCAACCACTTACGAGCCGCCAGCCTCTAGAAGCAGTACTTGGTGGTCGGGGTTCTCGGAAAGACGAGCAGCCACTACACTTCCACCGATACCACCTACAAGCCGGGTTACATTTTAAGCGAGACGAAGTCCAAAGCAAGGCTGCTTCATACCTCCAACGACAACGTAGTCAAATGTTGTGCTGGGCAGTTGACTCGGGTTTGTATATAGGGCAGAATATGCGGGTGAAATGAGGATCGAAGCGACGACGAATTTATAGAGAGCCTTAAAGGATGCCATTTTCTATGCGTGATGAGAGTGATTTGGTAGCTTCTTGTTATTAGTTTGCTGGAGAGTAAGACAGTGTAAGTGTAGTCTTGGATTTGAGTGGATCCCAGCCAGTCTTTATACTGCACCACAGCCCGGCTACGAGATGGAGCCTCCTCGTTGTCCGGCTATCGGGGTTTGGAAGTACCCACCAGGACTTGAACTAGAACCGTTCATCCACATCATAGTGCGAGGTTGCAGAGAGAGTGAAACGGAACACAAGAAGTCTTGCTACACAGAGTAAACCTGAATGGAGCATCTGAGTGAGTAGCGTATTCGTACTATACCGTCCTCATTGCTCAGTAAGCTTACACACCTCTGATGCGATATTTTTCAAGGAGTTCCCTGACGAGTATCCTACTAGATTACAAAAAGCGCATTTCTGTGATGTTGCGATCAATTCTTAAATGGGGTAGCCATCAGTTCAGATGAGTTCGAGCTGCTCCAAAATGTTTAATTAACCAGTTCTGGATAATTTAGGGATTGCTTCAACACACCATCACTCTGCGCATTGCTTTGAAGTTCCGAATAGCAGTCCTATTCGTCCGATGTTAGGCTGACCAGGATACCGTGGCGATTTACTGCCGTCCTTACAAAACTTAGCACCATGCACTCGGGAAACAGAGATTGGGTGTCCGCATCAAACCTCATGTAGGTAGGTGGACCAGGGTTCGGCATTAGCCGAAGCATCCTCCAATCATTGATCATGATCACAACCAGGTATGGGCGATTCAAGTTGAACCATAGACTGCATCGTCCAAATGGCAGAAGAAGGGCACTGAGAAGAAATGGACGAGCTAACCCGTATGCATTTGGTGATGACATTATGCCGGCTGGCCTCTGGCGTTATTGGTGAGTACCAAGATGCTCGAGGGGCCTCCTGTATGTATTTCTCCGTGATTTGTAAGGTTCTGAAGTTATGCGGGAATAATCATGGAGATCTGCTGTCGCCAATGGCTTTGTGCCGTGCGATCTCGACTACCAGAACTCCCAGTATTACTACCGCACAAAGAAATATCCGAGGTCCGGGAACCCCGAAAGATACAGGTTTGACCTCATCGTCTAGATTATTTGAGGCTTTTCGATCAGATGGAAGAAACAATTAGTCAGTCCAGTACCTCAAATCTGACCATTGTATAAGGACAATAATTATGGTTCTATATTTCAATAGTGAGCGTAGAAATCTAGCCAGTCTATTGGTATTGATACAGGATAAATAAATCTACATTACATGTATCCTGGCAATAATAATACGCCAGGAATTTTTTACACGGAAGCCTTTATGATATCAGCAGCTCTCTCAGCAATGATATACACGGGTGCGAGTGTGTGACCATTTGGAACAAACGGCTGCAAAGTTAAGTCAACACCAAGGGTGCGTGAGCATCTATGAATCCTTACCATAACAGAAGCGTCGACAACCCGAACTCCTTCCACACCCTTGACCTTTAGGTTGGGATCTACGACGCCCCAGTTCGCATTGTATGGGGACATGCTTGCAGTGCCTACAGCGTGGTGAATCGTATCCGCCGTATTTCTGATGTATTCGTCGATGGAAGCGTCGTCAATGGCATTAGCAAGATCACCAAATGGTCGGATGATGAAATCCTGCCAAGGTGAAGCGGAAATAAACCGTTGAACAGCTTTCATGGATTCTCGAGATGCGACGCGGTCAAATTCCGTGTCCAAGGTGTTGGGATTGATGAGCGGTTGTTCAAATGGGTCCTGTGAGGCGATCCGAGAATAGCCACCTGATGTGATCACACTGAGCATGACTTTATAATTTTGAGAGGGAATACGACTCACGAGAGGTCGGGGAAATCAAGGCAGTTACGACACTCATGTGGGTTCCAGTCTCGGGAAGTGGAACTCCGGGTACAAAGAACAAATTCTGCGCACAAACATGGGATCAGGGAGTGCATAGACAAGTGCAATAGAGTAATCACCATGAATATCATCTCGTAATGCGAAGATTCTGGACCCGCAGCTGGATCTGGGACAGCGTTGAAGATGGGGTGATCATCTGGGAGACGGAACCACCCAAGCTGGTTGGTGACGGTATTAGAATACGTGCCGGTACGTGAGGTTAACCACTCCTCGAGGTCAGCCCGGAAGGTGGAGGGTTCGCGGTAGTAGCTATCGAAGCTGGGTCCTTGTGTTTCATAGGCAGACGAAAGCAGGAGGTGATCCGACAGATTCTTTCCGACATCAGGTAAATCTACAATCGTTTGAATACCGAGGGGCTCCAGCTCGTTTCTGTCACCGATTCCAGATAACTGAAGAATTTTTGGGCTACCGAAAGCACCAGCTGCGAGGATGACTTCCCGAGTGGCTTGTACAGTAGTTGGTTGAGCTAACAAACGGGGTCAACAACCCGTGATAATGGAAATATTCGACAAACATACCAGATGAGCTTGGCTGGAATTGTACTCTGTTAAATAGCGGCCGACCAATTCTCGTACCAGTCTGAAGTAATTTTGTTGCATGAGCATTGACGAGGACGTGTAGATTAGGTCTGTCAATGTTAGGATGAATGTAAGCCACCGCAGAGCTAATTCTTCGCCCGCCGCCAGTCGTAGAATGCACCCATCCCATTCCGAGTACATTGCCGTCGTTCATGTCCGAGTTATATTGAAATTCGTCCGAGAGTTCATCGAGGGTGTCCAGCACTCGTTGGTCCAATGGTGTGGGTTCATTTGGCGTGGTGACTAAGAGAGGTCCACTTGTTCCATGTGCAGCCGGATTATATTGACCAGTTGGGTCGTGGCCATCAGCAGGAGGTACGAAAGTCTCTCCCTGTAAGTACATCGATTAGTAACGGCCGTTGCTAGAAATGCGCAATATAACCTTGAGGATGTAAGGTTGAAGGGCGTCCCAACTCCACCCGGGATCGCCTGATACCGTGGCATATCTATTAAAGTCGTCTGCAGAGCCTCGTGTGTAGGCATTTAGATCTACATTAGAATAGTCATTTCGGTTAGAGAACAACAATTCTCATCAACAAGATTAAGCGTACTTATTGAACTACTGCCTCCGAGGATACGGCCTTGGGCATAAGGGACGGAGCGTCCACCCAAGCCCGTCTGAGGAATCGTAGTATAATTCCAATCATATAGCGTAACTGTACAGCGATGAGTATTTGTCAGAAAAGTTCCGAGGACTACCTACACGGTGATAATGTAGGAGCGAGTAACGGGGACTCCACGCCTAGGATGCCTTCATCTCTATGGCCCTCGTCAGGAATGGGAACGAAGTAATTCCGGAAACACTTACGAGACACCAGCTTCCAATACCAGTACCTGGTGATTGGGATTTTCTGAAAGCCGCGCAGCCACTACATTTCCACCAGTACCACCTAGTCATGGATTGATATGAGCGGAAAATCGAACATCATCGAAATAATGCTCTGACCTCCTACAATGACGTAGTCATAGGTTAACCTTGTTAGTTGGTCGGGACTTGTATACAATGCCGAACGTGCTGGTGAGACGAGTAGCGAAGTGATGATAAAGTTGCAAAGAGAGCGGAATATTGTCATATGTTTGTGTTAGATTGCTTTAAGTTAGAAAAAAAAAGATGGGGATGATAATCTAAAGGTGGATAATAGAGTGAGTTAGGATGCTCACCTTCTAGTAGATATATGCATTTATACGACTTTTCAATCTCATGTTGAAACCAACTGAACAGTCGAGATGTACAGCTATGCCACGGCTTGCTTCATCCGTTTCGCTCGGCACGACAGACCCACTAGGGGCGCTCGGCCACGTTTTCATCATTCTACTCGGTGTTGCCACTACTCGGTGTTGCCATATACAAAAAGTGGGCTTAAGGCCTTCGGCGCCTTTAGTGGGGGTATACTCCATTACGACGACCTTACATTACAGCATTCCTTCGAGCCTAGTCCCCATGGAACTAACACAGTTGCTATAGTCAAGAAAGTTTGTCTCTCTGGTCTGAGAGGTTCATCTTCGGTCTCCTTGGACCAGAGTAAGTCGCAAACAAGTTAGTCCATCCAGAAAGATGCCCAAATATAGTGTCCCGAAAGGAGAGACTCTACCAAACGTGTCTAAAAGCTTATTCCCTTCGCTACTTTAATATAATTAGCTCTCTAGCTGAAGAGGGGCTTTCGTTCGAAAGTTGACCTCGGAACATAACCACACATCCGCATCAATACTGTGCATTCCGGACTATTCAACTCCGAGGTAGAAAGCAACAGTTCAACAAAAAGGCTTATGGTACGCGGTTTACTTCCGCTCCGAGTGGATCAAAAGTTCGTTGATCCCCATTAGAGTTGAGTGGACCAATAATAAAGTAATCAAGATAACCATTATTTCAACTCTAAGCCGATAATTAATGGGCAACAATATAATCAATCCCTCTATAGTTGATATGTACGAATATATCTAGGCATCATCCGCTTTAATAAGGTCAGCCCCACGTTCGGCAACGTAAAAGACAGGTGCTTGTGTATGTGCATTAGGCACAAACGGCTGTTAAACCATCAATCAATGCCCATTCAAACACAAGACAAGACCTCAACATACCAAGACGGACGCATCAACTACCCTGAGCCCCTCCACCCCCTTAACCTTCAAATCTGGATCCACCACGCCCCAATCAGCTCCGACAGGTGACATGCTCGCAGTTCCAACAGGGTGAAACACTGTTGTGGTCGTGTTCCTGACGTACGCATCGATCGCGTCGTCGCTCGATAGGTCTCCCCAGCTGGAGTTGATGTAGCCTTGCCACGGGCTGGCGGAGACGAACCGAAGGCAGGCTTTGACGGCTTCGCGGAGAACGGTGAGGTCGAAGACGGAGTTGACCAGGTTGGGGTTGATGAGGGGGGCAGCCCAGGGGTTGTTGGATCCGATAGTTACATTCCCACCTGAAGAAGGACCTTAGTATAAAGATGTAGTTAGAGTAGTGATAAGCTCACGAGAAATAGGAGAAATCAGGGCAGTAACGATGGTCATAAAGTCACCAGTTTCGGGTGTCGGGAATCCAGGAGCAAGGAACACGTTCTGGAGTCGCATAGATGAGCAAGTCGTCAAACATACAGTTGGACATTACATACCGCAAAGAGCATTTCGAAATGAGAGGACACTGGTCCCGCAGACGGATCAGGGACAACATCAAAGATGGGGTGATCTGCAGGAAGTCGCAGGAATCCAAGGTGGTTTTCTATAGCAGTGGAGAGAGGACCCGATTGTGTAGCTTCCCATTCAGCGAGAGCATTGGAGAATGAATCTTGTCCGCGCATCAGGTCATCAAAGCTAGGCCCTTGCGCGGAGAAAGGAACGGGAAGGAGGGGGTGATCAGATACGTTCTGACCAACAGAAGGTAGGTTGACGATCGTTTGGATGCCCAAAGCTCCCAAATGCGCGCTATCGCCGATTCCAGAGAGTTGAAGTATCGCAGGGGTGCCAACAGATCCAGCAGATAAGACGATTTCGCGAGTTGCGGATACAGTTACGATTGGTGCTAGTACGGATCATTAGCAAACCTATTTTTCGAGATTTCGACGTTTCGATGTACTTACAATCGGGGCTAGTCTGGAATTGCACACGATTGAAGAGAGGAAGCCCATTTCGCGTACTATTCGTTACCAACGTTGTGACGTGTGCGTTCAACAAAACATCGAGGTTGGGTCGATTAGCATTGGGGTGAATATATGCCGTGGCGGAACTACTCCTCCTTCCTCCTCCAGTATTCGATTGCGCCCACCCGATGCCCAATGGGCTTCCGGCGTTGTAGTCGAGAGTGAATGGGAACTCGGATGAGAGCTCCTCAAGCGTATCAATAACACGTTGATCGATCGTAGTAGGGAAATTGGGTAAGTTTATTTTGACGGGGCCATCTGTACCGTGAGCGGATGTGTTCCATTGACCAGTGGTGTCATGACCATCAACTGGTGCCGTCATGCCCTCGGCCTGAACGAGAAAATCAAAGGCTGGTCAAAGTAGACCATGACATTTAAATTACCTTGCGGATGTACTGCTGCATGTTGTCCCAATTCCATCCAGGATCACCAGACACCTCGGCATACCTATCGAAATCGTCGATCGAGCCGGCAGTCCAGAGCATATAGTCTGGGATAGAGCGAGATTAGGGTATAGAAATCTCAGGAGTTTCATCACTTACTGATTGTGCTAGATCCTCCCAGCACTCGACCTCGAGGATAGTCAATGATCCTCCCATTGAGACCCTGTTGTGGGGTAGTGGTGTAGTTCCAATCGTAGATTGTTCCTAGACAAACCGTTGGATGAAAACTATCCGTAACGCTATAGGAAAGACGTACTTGGAGATAATAGAGCACCCAACAATGGAATTTGAGGGAGAACGGCTTCGTCACTGAGGCGTTATGAGCGTAATTGAGATCGCCCGCAAATGGTTGACTTACGATCCACCCGCTTCCAATACAAGGACCCGGCGATCAGGGTTCTCCGTAAGGCGAGCGGCCACAACAGCGCCAGCATTACCACCTACGACTAGTTAGCCATCCAACCAGGACCAGGAGATAGCAACACTACCTCCAACAACGACGTAGTCGTAGGTGTTCGTTACAAGCTCATCTGGACTGTTAAAAATCGCAGAATATGCCTGTGATACGAGGGTAGACGCGAGGACGAGTTGCGAGAGGAGCTTTTGGAAACGCGCCATTTGGTGGTGAAAGATTGCGAGATTTTTTGCGGTCTTTATACTACCACAGGCAATTCCGTAACAACCGCTCACTAGCCTTGAGTCATATGTGATCCCCGGTCTACCCACTTCGGCAGACGTCTATGCGAACTGGCGTTATCGTAAGTACCGTTTGGAGCTTATTGTTGAAGTCGACGAGGAATGATCCAGAGTGGTTGAGGCGCGGTGTAGAGAATGGATATAGGCTTTGAGCGGGCGTCATCAAGTAGGGATCAATCAAAAACATCCTATCAGCTCCAGTCTGACAGTTCCGAGTGCACGTATATCATTGCCGACGAAGTGTTTCAGGATACTGAGGAGGTATCAAGGATGCCAAACTGATCCTATACAGCATTCATCACACGTTAATATGTAATTTGGTTGAGCAGTGTGCTGCTCAATCCACGCGAACTGCCCTAGACTGTCGTCGAATGCGCGCCGGAGACGGTGAACGATGGTCGCAAACGTTGCCGTAAAGACTGGTACACCTAGTAGATGGCAACGAAAGAAGCACTCTAATGTCAAAAGTTGCGTTGACAGCTGGAACCGCGTCGAGTACTCCTTGTGTGAGCCCCACCCGAAGTCCAAGAGATAAAAATATCGATTTTATCGACTTGAAGTCCTGAGATAGGCCGTTTGAGAGAGGCAGTAGCTCCAAGTGGGTGGTGGATGGTCGAAACAGGCCGTGGAAATCAAATCATTGGAGCTGCAATCGTGTTCACTAGTCATGAGGCCGCCCACATCATATCAAAGCCACTCCGGGGTCACTTTGAAACGCATTCCATCTTCCACCGACCCTTGCAGAAGTCTGCCGTAAAGCATGAGCAGAGCCCAGTACGACACAGGAACAGATGTCGTCGAAATGATGTTGGTGTTGTGGAAGAATGTGGGATCAGACCCACAGTTCGTATTCGAGGCGCATTCTAGGTTGATGGTCACGGTACACGGTGGGGTGATCGCGTGACAATGTGTGACAACACGCGAATGGCCCGACGGCCTCCGCCTCATCATTGTCATCTTGTAAGCACCATCACCGCCGCGTCTGAAGCTTTTCTGTTCCATGTGCCCATGTCTGTCACAGCTTCAGGATCTAGCGACTCCAACCGAGTATATGCTCACCTGCTATCAATCTTGTCGCTCACCAGCGACCGTCTCTTGTTTTTTGACTTCAGTTTCTCCAACTTTGAGATGCGCGTCGATGGCCTGCCCCACTTTGGTCGTGGTACCTGTCGGCGGCGATTCTACACAGTACTGGAAGTGATTACACCTGGAATCTGACGGCATTCTCCCAGGGAATCTGCTCGTCCTTCTGGCAAATCTTAGGGGCCACAACGCGTCATCATCCGGCACTTGTCGTGTTCGAAGTCGAGCCTGATATGATGTGTGCAATATGCACTTCTGCTTTATACCATGCAGCCAGAGCAAGCCGGAATGGCGTTGAACGTAAAATCCGGTTTCTTGTCCCACCGAGTACTACAACTTCGTGTGGTGTGTTCATTTGCAACTCCTAGCGACCCGCATTTCAGCGATGCCGATCCTATGGGCCACATATCCCCTCCGGCTATCGGCATTACTCCTAAGTTCATGCAACCTGGGCATACATTTCTCTACAAAGAATTATGTCACTTTGCACTACACCGTGCAGTATAAATGGTCCTCAAGGAGCTCATCTTGGCCTCAACTCAATTCCGCTCACTATGTCTCCAACCTACTCCGGGAAACTTTTTCTCCTTGGTGCTACTGGATATGTTGGCTCCCAGTTCCTTGTTCAGCTCAGGGAACAGCTTCCAAACATCCATGTCGTCGCTATCGCACGAAACGCTACGGAAGAGCGTAGGGCTGCTATCCTTCAATTGAACCCGAATACCACCATCGTTGAGGGGTCTCTAGACAACGACGCTATCATTCGCGAGCAAGCTTTCAGGGTTGATATCGTCGTGAATGCTGCTAATGGCCAGCATGAGCCAAGTACGCGTGGTAAGTCTACATAGCTCTCACGGACTAGGATATCAACTAACTTTCTCTTTATTGTCGATTTGATAAATCAGCTGCATTGGCCGGTCTAGAAGAAGCGTCTAAGCAACGCCCCGGCAACCCCCCTATCTATATCCATACGTCGGGATACGCTCAATTAGCAAACGAGGCTGACGGGGAGGCAATTACAGACTACGCTACCGCCACGAAATATATCGATACCTCGTATAGCCCTGATGACGTTCCTCAGGACAATCTCATGGTTGTGTTGAATAAGGAAATTATCGCCGCTGGAGAACGTAAGGAGAATCCCGTCAAGACCATGATCATATTCCCCAGTTGGATCTACGGTATTGGAGACGGTATGCGCGTTTTGCATCCAGTTCTCAGTATTGACTAAAATACTGATTATATTGGTGTCTTCAGGCATACAGAAAATTACTCTCGCCCTACGAATGTGGCTCAGCTTCGCCAAGGCGGAAGGCCATGCCGTTACTCTTGGACGGGGCTTCAACCAGACTTCAACAATTCACGTCAGGGACGTGGCAACCTCCATGATTGCTATGCTCAAAGATGCCCTCGACGGGACTGCTAGTACGGGCGCTCAGGGATTATGTGAATTCTCATCCGCAATGTTATGACTATGTGGTGATGTTAGCTGACCACCATAAGACTTTGCCGGCAGCGAATTTGAAACGTCACCTACTTTGAAGGAAGCCCAGGATGAAATTGGAAATGTAAGTTTATCATAGACGTATTACCTAGTGACTTTCTTTAATCCCATTCATTGCTTAGGCACTTTGCGAATTAGGACTAGTAACACAACCAGGTTCCCACCCTGCGTCACCTATGCTCGCACAAGCCATTCCCCCACGTATGTGCCCAACTCCTTTCTTCGCTATCGTCCTTACCGTAAGCTCTCTATGTTCGATACATCTTCTGGGTGTCCCTAGCGATTTTCCGCGTATTCTCGGGAAATTCGTATGCTGTCCCGGAAAGATTGAAGCAACTAGGTGTAGAGTTCACGGAAACGAAGAAATTGTCGTTGCTGCAGAGCTTGAAGGACGAGGTAGGGCTTGCTGTGAATGAGGGTGCATGGGCGCACCCCATGGGGATGTAGGGTCCTTTCTGATATTCAACGTGTTCGCCTATCGACACCGTATCACGGATTCTAATCATACCAGCATATGTTTGTCGCTTTCGGATATACAACACGTCAAGTGGCCTTCCTTGTCACTTCCGTCCTTGCAAGCTCTTAAAGACATTGCGCCTAGGTCTAAATTCAAAAGAGTTGACTGCGGCCCTTGCGTTAGTAAGACGATTACAGCGCAACACCGTTCCTGGAGATCTTTGACAAAACCCAACGTGTCATCATTCGGCCCCTGTCGTAATCGAAGCGGAGCGGGATGTAGACTTGCCCAAGTTACCACTACACCGTTCCAGCAGCACCCTGCCAGGATGACACCGGACTTGGTTCTAGTTTCTTGTCTTGCTAATCAACTGGCTTGTAATTCATTTCATTACAAACCACCAACCGATATCGTCGCTTCTGGTATGTCCCAATAGATTCTCACAGAAATCTGTGTACCTGAGAATAACACACCATGCACGGTACTGTTTAATAAATTCTATGTTGTATAATAGCGAGGATAGCCTCCCAGAAGACGCACAAACCCACTATCACGCCTCTGCTATGTCTACAACATACTCTGGCAAGCTCCTCCTTGGTGCCACGGGATACATTGGCTCTCAGTACTTGGTTCACCTCAAGGGTCAGTACCCGAATGTTCACGTCACGGCTCTCGTTCGAAACGCGACTGATGCGCGCAAGCTTGCTCTTGCTCAGTTGAACCCAAATATCACCGTGCTCGAAGGAACCTTGGACGATGATGCCCTTATCCGTGAGCACGCCTCCAAGTCGGATATCGTCATCTCTACTGCCATTGGGTACCACGAGCCAAGTATGCGGGGTAAGTGAACACAATACCCTCCATGCTTTGACTCTGAACTAACGTTTCACGTCGTTGGCACCTGATCACAGCGGCGCTGGCTGGCCTAGAAGAAGTCTCCAAGCAACGCCCAGGAAATCCACCCCTCTATATCCACGTCTCGGGATATGGTCATTTCAACGATCGTTCTATGGGTGAACGCATTCCGGACTACGCTGCAGCAGCAAAATACGTCGATACTACGTTCAGCCCAAATGACGTCCCTGAGGGTAATATAGTGGTCGGAATAAACAAGGAGATCATTGCTATCGGGGAACGCAAAGAGAGCCCGATAAAGACCATGATCTTATTCCATAGCTGGGTCTATGGTATTGGAAATGGTATGTGCCTGATCTCTGCTGGAAGTAAAGTAACAGTGCGGATATGTCTGTATACAGGAGTTCAAAAAATTACAGCCGCCCTCCGGCCCTCCTTCAACTTTGCCAAGGTCGCTGGCCATGCCGTTACTCTTGGACGAGGTCTTAACCAATTCTCGACCATCCATGTTAAGGATGTAGCCAACTCCATGATTGCTATGATTAGAGGTGCCCTCGATGGGACCGCTGGAACAGGAGTACAAGGGTTATGTGAGCTCTACCGTCTTCAGAATGGAGGGGAATTGCGATAACGGATACTACACTAGATTTTGCTGGTGATGAATTCGAAACCTCACCTAGCGTGAAACAGATTCAAGACGAGATAGGAAATGTGAGCTGACTGTTCTACAGCCCAGTTTTCTATGCTGGATGTCTAACTGCTCCTCTCTAGGTGCTTTATGAGCTTGGGCTAGTATCAACGCCCGGATCACAGCCTATCTCGCTTACCAGTCCATTAGCCCAGACTCTCCCTGAGCGTAAGTTTTGTGTCCATTCTTTCCGATCCTTTGTATAACTCATAACCCATACCTGTATATATCGACCTGGAACAATCACACTCCCAGCGGTCCTTCATATATTCTCAGGAAATGCTTATGTTATCCCGGAGAAGTTGAAGAAACTAGGTGTAGAATTTGTTAAAACGAAGAAGTTGACAGTGTTGTAGAGTTTGAGGGATGAAGTGAGACTGGCGGTCAAGGAAGGTGCATGGGCATGAATTGCGAAGATTTAGGATTGCGCCTGTTCAGGCACTAAGCATACGTAGCTGATCTATACTATAACCACCAATCGTCGTTGCCTCATGGGTCAGTGAACGTGGCGCCATTCTGTCCGTGGTTCTCGGGTACCATTTCTTGAGGGTTTGCATGTCTGCTAGTGAATTCCAACTCATTAGCGCCGAGGTCAAGTACGTTAGGCCGTCCCTTTATTTTTCTACACACTAGTCAGCATTAATTCCCTTCAACATCGGAGCTGATTAAAATCAGGCGACACTTGCCATATAAGCATACTTGGATGTATGTTTGACAGGCTTCTATCGACGCGTCATCACCCGGCCCTGTTGTCAACAACACCCAGCTAGGATGAGGCTCAACTTGGGCAGCGGTTCCTCAACTCAGTAAGCACTCTGGCTTAGTGATGGTTTAATCACTTGCAGGATAACCTCAGCTACAAGCCTGCAGATTATGCATAGGCCACATCACCTCCTCTAGCATTACTCTCGGCGAGCCAAAGTTCACTGAGTAGACTTCTGAAATGTTGGGCACTTGGTATAATACTGTGCATGGTATAAGAGCGAAGTCAAGCCCCTAGAAAAGAACCCAATCACTTCTACTACTATGTCCGCTACATACTCTGGCAAGCTCTTCCTTCTCGGTGCCACTGGGTACATTGGCTCCCAGTTCCTCATCCACCTCAAGGATCAGTACCCAAATATTCACGTCATTGCTCTCGTGCGGAATGCAACTGAGGAGCGTAAAGTTGCTCTCGCCCAATCCAACCCCAATATTACTGTCGTTGAAGGATCCATTGACGACGACACTATTGTTCGTGAACAAGCCTCGAAGGTGGACATCATTGTAAATGCTGGCAATGCTCAACATGAATCAAGCATAAGAGATCAGTCAGCTCAGAATCTTTCACGCATTACTCATGAGCTGATGCCTTGTTCTATGGAACCTTATAGCTGCACTGGCTGGTCTGGAAGAAGTTTCCAAACGACGCCCAGGAAATCCTCCCATCTATATTCACGTATCTGGATGTGGTCATTTCACAGATCACTCCAACGGGGAACGCATTCCGGACTACGCTAGTGCCACAAAGTACATCGATGCCACCTTCAGCCCCAATGACGCCCCGAAGGATAACATTATGATCGAAATTAGCAACGAAATCATTGCTGTAGGGGAACGTAAAGAGAACCCTATCAAGACCATGATTATTTTGCCCAGCTGGGTTTATGGTATTGGAGACGATATGTGTTCCCGCTGAGCAAAATTCATTGACAAATATTGATGATATGCCTGTCTGCAGGAGTCCAAAAAATCACGCTCGGCCTCCGAATGTATCTCAATTTCTCCAAGGCTGCAGGATATGCCATTACATTTGGGCGGGGTCTGAACCAAAGCTCAAGCATTCATATCAAGGATGTAGCTAATTCGATGATCACCATGATTAAGGGTGCTCTCGATGGCACTGCAGGAACAGGCGCTCAAGGATTATGTGAGCCACGGTCTTACGCAGACAATATTGGTCAGAGGAAATTCTAACGACAGGTTGTACCAGATTTTGCTGGTGATGAATTTGAAACCTCACCTAGCTTAAAAGAAGTCCAAGACGAGATTGGGAATGTGAGTTCTTTGTACCTGGTGTCACTTTCTTGGCTGTGTGAATTATTTTATTGCCCTGCTTTTTTGTAGGTGCTTTACGAACTAGGCCTGGTATCGCAACCGGGATCACAGTCCATCCCTCTTTCCAGTCCATTAGCACAATCACTCCCTGGACGTAAGTTCTGCAATTACGTTCGTATATATAACCTACATTGAATTTGGGTTACCCAGCGGTCCTTCGTATATTCTCTGGAAATTCATACGGTGTCGCGGAGAAATTAAAGAAACTCGGGATAGAGTTTACAGAAACCAAAAGCTTGACGCTGTTGCAGAGTTTGAGGGACGAAGTGAAGCTTGCTGTGAAGGAGGGCGCATGGGCATGAGCTAAACGGGTGTAGGATTCCACCTGGTATTTAGCACGCTAGGGGAAAACCATCAATGTTCCTAAGCCTCCTAACCAAGATTAAGAGAAGAAATGCATTGCAGTTTTGTCTTTTGTATAGTTCGTTCGAATTATGACCCCTTTCCAGATCAGACATAACTGGGTTGTTTGTCCTTATTTCAAAAACCAAAAAGTATACCAGTCGTGCAGGGGAAATTGGGTCCTTACTCCTGCTGCTTGTACTTTTCGTCCGCTCCCAGCCTCTTGAATAGCGCCCATCCAACGTACGGGCTAATAGTCATCGACTTTTCGTTCCACTCCCACCCCAATACCCCTGCCACCAATGTCCCGTCGAATACATATCCATTATCATCAATCTTTAACTGGACTTCAATGCCGCCACTTGCT
>KB722736.1:1866421-1885203 GCA_000349905.1 Volvariella volvacea V23 | reverse complement strand
CAATTCTGTCTCTTAGACTGATACCACCATCATCTGAGTACGCTCAACCCCAGCATGGTGGCTTTTTTCCTGCAAGATCCCTTGTTGGTCAGTTGTCCCATAACAGGCCTACTACAAGGGATCACCCACACGGCAGTGCCCAGGTATCACTGGTGGCATGGTTGCGATAAACTCTCACTACCAGCCGGCGGGGGAGACAAGATGGATACAAGAATCCTAACGACGCGTACTCACCTCTTAGTAGCCTGTAAGTTCAGGTTGCGCCGGAGTCTCTAAGACAAAGCTAGCTCAGCAGAGTAGACAAGGTCGAAACTGAGGAAAACCCCCAGAGCCAACCAAGCCCACTTATATATTCACCAGAATCTATATGTACATGTTTACACTATTTCAGACTATTCTATGGGTATCTCTCTATGACCTCATGATGACATCACTAGTGTCCGGTATCGCTAAGATCCCATTGGGTAGAGATAAGCCGTGAGCCGGGATGATAGCTCCAAGACTAATGACGCCGCCAAGAATACCTCGATGCCCGGGATCTCTAAAGGTGGCTCAAAAGGTAATACATCATGTGATCAAGATGTTATCTAATCTAATCTGGTTTAAGTAAGCAAGTCACGTGGTCCCTGGCGCTTAAGAAAAGAAGAAGAAAAGAAAAAGAAAATAAATATTAAATAATTGGTGAATAAATAGGGAATAAGAAGAAGAAAAGAAAAAGAAAATAAATATTAAATAATTGGTGAATAAATAGGGAATAAGGATACGATTCCTGACACTCTTCCTACTACCACTGCCACCACTGCTACCTCTACAAATACCAACCTTCCTCTATCACCAGTGGCAACTCCATGCAACTAAAATGCAATACACTGCTACCCCACCAGTGGACAAAGAAGTGCAAAAAGAAGCTGCACACAGACATGAAAAAGATCTTTTTTGATGCATCCAAGGCCACTATATTCATGTATAAGCCCATTGACTGAGAGAAGCTTAACTATGTGCAGCACTGTAGAGCATTGTAGGTGTGAACTTGAGCTTGAGCATGATTGTAGTCATGAGAGCCAGCAGTAGGTAGGTAGATGTAGGTAGGATGATCTAATTCACAGTATGATATTTGAATAACCAGTAGTGTACCTCATGTGTGCAGGGCATATACATGTACAATGTATTTATATATATAGCTAAACTGTATGCATATGTACAAGTATAAATGCTTATATGAACATCAAAATACTAATCCAAATGCAAAACAAAAGCCATTTACATTATCCATGCCAACTCCCCATTCTCTACCTCTGTGCTGCATTCTGCACTTTGCCACACCTAAATACCATAATCCTTCATCAGCTTCCTGATACCCTCCAAGCTTCCCACAACATACAACTCAAACAAGACATGGAATAGCAGTAGGTGCACGTTTGCACTCTCTGTAAATGCCAGCATGTTGATTAGGTGCTTTGGATCTGCATGCACACAGAACACCCAGAGAATGAGTGTGGTGTTGATGAACATTAAGCTGCATGTATGCATGAATTGTGGGCAGATAGAACACAAGAGTAGATGGAGACAGATGCATGAGTATACAGAAACAGAGAGAAGATATAGATGTACACATGTGTGATGTGCTGCCTCAAACACGCCTGTCTTCTGAACTCAAATGAGTAGCTCTTGAGATCATCTTTGATCTCATCCTTTTCATTGATCCACCACTACAGGTCGAATTTTTCTGGGTTAGGGAAGAATGCAGGGTCTCTGCACATGGACCTGTATCATGTGCAGTGAGCAAATGAGGGGGGTAGAGTCAGAGGAGCATGTACTAGACATTGCCAATGATATTCATATTCTTTGGTATCAGATAGTTGCCTCACACAATGTTTCTTGTTGCCTTGTGTGCAAAGCCTATTCACACCACCATATTTGCATCCATTAGCACCCAAACCCCATTCAAGAATATAGCACACATACACCTCCAGCTATAACTAGCTGCCACCTAAACAGCTCAAGCACGAATGCTTACATTTGAAGCAACAGACTTAGGTCTGCAAACATCAGCATATGGCTTCTGATGATGCTCTTGAGCTCTTGCTGCATGTGCCACTGCACATTGGGATAGCACACAGTGGCCATGATACCAATAGTGATTATGCTCACAGTTGTGTCCAAGCTAGTGCCAAACATGCTCCCAGCGAGGTAGGTGGTCTCATTGTCCAAGAGCTTGAGCTCAGTCTAGTGCTTGAGGAGGTATTTGCCAAAGGATTGGAGGGTGGGGTCATTTCAGTCCTGGTTGTGTAATGAGAGTAAGTGATGGAGAGAAAGAAGGGATGAGAGGGATGAGAATGGGAAGATGGGAGGAGGAAAAATGCTTGAGTTTATTTTTGACCTCTTGTAGTTTGTATTTGAATAGTCTGAGCTCTTCTTGGTGTTTGTCTTGTAGTCTTTTTAAGTAGCCAGGGATATATCTGTCAATAAAAGTGATTAGTGCTATAATTAGTTAGAGCAGGGTGAGAGATATGGAGTGGTGTGAGGGTAGATTGATTAAGGAGTGATTGAGACAGAGATTGGAGGGAAGATAGCTGCCACCATACCTTGACAGCAAAGATGGATGGATGGATGGATATTGAAAATGGGAGGACTGGGGTAGATGCAAGACAAGATTAAATAAATTTAAAATTCACATGACTTGCACCGCAGATCAGTCATCACAGCCTCTGTGTGTCTACTTCAAGATGGAGTGTCACGTAAATGTGATGCCAGGCCATCATGACGAAGTGAGGGACAGATTGACAGGGTGATATGGAGAAGGTGAGCACTCACTTTAGCTAGGAGTAGATGTCGACTCTCTAGACACCAGGATAGATGGTGACACCAAGATGGGTCAGACAGTAGTTGACGGCCTGAACATTGGGGTCTTCATAGGACAATAGGACAGTTCCACACAAGAGGGCCATAACCACTGCTACTGTGTATCTACACCCTGGTGAGCAGAGAAATAAGTGAAATAGAGGAACATGCACTGCTTTGCATGATTCTGGTGTCTTTTGGGGTGATTGAAGATGTCAAAGATGTTTTGCTTTGTGGAATGCATTAGTGTGGGCCTGTACAAGTTGACAATCTTGGGCTGCAAGTGTGCGTGCAACACTCTACCTCACATCCATTCATCAACTCATCAAGTAAGGCTAAATATAAGAATATCACATACCTGCACATCTTCTTGAACCACTCACCAGCAGGAGTCAACAGGACCTGCATCCCACCACTCAGTGTCTCACCAGCAGAGATTGAGTGTGGGTGGTTCATGGTGATGGTGCCCTCCTTCTCAAGGATGTCAATCACAGCCTGCATATGGCCTATGATGATGACAGTGGTGTTCCAGCCCTGGTGGAAGAAGAAGATCGGGCTGTACTCCTGTGTTCATTCTTCAAACTTGCAATAGGCACTGCAGAGTGTAAGGTGAGTAGCACAACAGGAGATAGATAGATGGATGCACAAGACAGGTGGGATGGCATTGCCAAAGAGCCAGTGGGTGAGTGGACCAGGGGGTAGTAGGTAGTGGGGTGGCTTTGTGAGCTTTTTGTGAATGGTGTAGAGGAGGGCAAGGCAGAGGAGGGTGACTGTGATGAACTGGCTGTCAATGTAGAAGAAGGGGGTTAAGAGCAAGCACTTGTTACGACAATGAATAATCGTCATTCAGCTTGTGTTGCTTTCAGACTTCTCAGACAATGTATCAGACTAATTTCTCTTTCGGTAGTTACAATCGCATCCAGTAACTACAACAGCATCCCTCCATGTAGTAATGTACGCACGTATAGCTTATGCGTCCATAGCTTATATGTCCATAGCTTATGCGTACATATGACTTGAATACCGCTTTCCTTTCTCAGCCAGAACCTAATATCACGAGCAGTATAAATACTTCTTTTCTTTAACATAGAACTTTAGCTTGACCTCCTGTTCCATCTTTTGTATCTCTTCATACTTCGCAGAACGAATACTATCTTGACTTACTTTATTAACGCCTTTGACAGATTCTGACTCAGCTATATTGCTGTCCTCAGATCACTCTCGTCATCTTACTTGTCCTTGACGGAAGTACTAAGGTATCTCCGTCCCCTTTGATGACGCGTTAAGGTAACGTCGTTGTAACAGCACTGAGAGTAGCTAGATCACATTGTCATGTGCTCCGCCATGCTGGAGTGTGATGTGACTGTAACAACTAATGTGACAACAGATAGCAATCAATGAATCTATTGCTGTGAATGCTTAATATGAGTGTCTAAAACAGCTTGAGATAACACAGTATGCATGTGGTAAAATTCTATATAAGTGATTTCAGATATTTATATGTATTTTGACAAGCTCATAGTCATATAACTGTGAGATGCATTTTATTTTGCCTATCTACATATATTGTACCCTATGAAGCAAGCCTTAGGAAGTGTATTTTGTCAACTTCCAATCTATCTCTAACTTGTGCCCAACCCCTGACTATTAACTAAAGGTAGCTAAGTTGAGTTGTGGGTCATGTGCTTCAGCATGCCAGAGAGTAACAGTTACACTTGTGACTATGGATAACAACCACAACAAGTGTTACAGGTCATGTGCTCTAGCATGCCAGAAGGTGACAGTTATGCTTGTGACTATAAGTAACAATAAAGATAAGTACAAATACTAGCTTGAGTCATATGACATGCTGGCCAGGGATTATGTGACTATTCCAATTTGATTGGAAGATGTCGGGAACCGACGTCCTCTAGCGCCCTAAGAGTGCCCTTACATTATTTATATTATTTATATTTCATATTCCCCAAGCGCTCATCCAGTAGCGCCTAGATACTAGCGCTCGAGTAGCGCTTAGACTACATTTATATATTATCACATTCCTTATCTCCCGGATCTATTAGTATAGATTAGATATCGATTACATATGTGTGTCCCACAGTTAGTACATCTAGATAGATCCCCATAGGGCGATCACCTCCAAAAAGGTACGAACCGGCAGGCGAACTGCTGAGGTAGATCATATGACAGAGCCCTAGGATATAGATAGAAAAGCGTCCGCTGATGGTGCCATATCATGCCATCATGATGCGAGTATTAGCACAATGGTCCGTGCATTGTAATAGATAGATATATATACTGGAGTTACCTGGCAAGTAGCTCCCCAGTCTAGATCTGGTCTCCCCTGCCCTCGTTGAGCCGCGTAGGCGATATCCCCAGTACCTTTACTCCGGCGACCGAGATATGAACTGGCTACGATGCCAGTACTCACAGTGGTAAGTAGTTCGCCAATATACAATTCCATTTATCCGGTCGACAGAGTGAGATGCTTCGCGCGCATCTGTCGACCGCCCGTCTGCGTTCCATGCGGGTGGCTCGATGCCTGTCCCTCCATGTGTGGGGTAGAGCCCGTTATATTATATTATTCTCCTTTACGATCCTTTATGACTCTTATGCCCCTCACGATCCTCTCATGACCTTTATGACACCTACGACCCCTTCATGACTTTCATGACCTTTATGATATATTATTATTATTCCTTCCTTCTTTATTTATTATCTTATCTATTTTATATTCCTGATCCCCGGTCACATGAGCGCTCAACGCGGTCGCTGACAGAAGATTGGATTTTGATTATTTTTATATGTGATCATCTATTTTTCTCTTTAGAAATGAGCATTGTTTTAATATATTATTTTATGACATTTGACAGTATTATATAATGATTTGCACTTACTTTTTTTTCTCACTCCACTCACAATACTTGCAGCATTGCAGATGAAATAGTGTTAGTGCTTGTCTAAGGCACTTATTTTCATTATATAATTATGGGAGGAGTGAGGGGCGGAGTGAAGCGATGTCCCGAGCAACGACTAGAAGATGAGTGAAGAGGGTAATTGCTGATGTGGTCAACTGGTGAGGAATTCCACCAAACCAGTTTCGTCTTTTATAGACTCTTCAGGACCTGTTATCGGAGCTGACTGGACACAAGTTTTGATCGCTTTTACTTAGAGGACGTGTTAGCGATGTACAGAACAATAACTTACTATATATATAACACCATTCTATCCACAATGCTGCAAGCATTGCAGGTGGAGTGAGAAAAAAAAGTAAGTGCAAATCATTATATAATACTGTCAGATGTTATGGAATGGTATATTGGAATGATACTTGTTTCTAAAGAGAAGAATAGATGATCACATGTAAAAATGATTGAGATTCAATCTTTCGATCAGATCTGAGTAGTCACATGATCACTGGCCAACACATCATATGACTTGAGCCTATATTTGTGCTTATTTCTACTGTTACTTGTAGTCACGAGTGTAACTATCACCCTCTGGCATGCTGGAGCACATGACCTATAACACTTGTTGTGATTGTCATTTATAGTCACAAGTATCACTGTCACTCTCTGGCATGCCGGAGCACATGACCTGTAACTTGACTCAGCTATCTTGAGCTTGAGTCAATAGTTAGGAGTTAGACACAAGTTAGAAGTAGATTGGAAGTTGGCAAAATACACTTTCTGATGCTTGCTTCATGGGGTACAATGTATGTAGATGGGCGAAATAAGGTTCATCTCACAGTCACATGACTATGAGCTTGTCGAAATATATGTAAATATCTGAAATTACTTGTGTAGAATTTCACCACATGCATACTGTGTTATCTCAAGCTATTTTAGACACCCATATTAATTATTTACAGCAATAGATTCATTGACTGCTATTTGTTGTCACATTAGTTTTTACAGCCATATTGCTCTCTGGCATGTTGGAGCACATATGATAATGTGATCTAGCTATTCTCAGAGCTTGCATATGGAAAGAGCTAATTTAATCACATTTGCAATGCAATAAGTCATGTGAAAGAATACTGAGCAAGGAGTCATGATGGCATATGTAAGAGTATGAGAAATGTCACTTATAGTCACAGTTATGACTGTCACCCTCTGACATGATGGAGCACGTGACCTGTGACTCGACTTAGCTACCTTGCCTTATTTCTTCTTGTGTATACAAGGTATTGATAATCTGTAACCCAAACTAACTGTACTACACACACTATACAAGTACATACACCAAGTCTACCCCTCCACCTCACTCTGATTGCCCACCACACCCTGCTCTCTTGCCTACTCTAGTGCTTTGAGCTTGAGAGGTTACATGTTCTCCTTCTCCTTTGTCCACTCCTTGCTCCACACTGGCAGCTTGTCTACCAGATCCTGTCTCATCCTCTGCACATCCTCCCTGAGCCCAATTGCATACTCTTGCTTGTGCTCCCTGAGAATGTTGCAGACCATGAGTGAGCTGGGGGTGTTCATAGTTGTGTGGTACACTCTGACAGCCTTGAGCCACTTGGATTCATAGATGAGGTGCATGGTGGGGATGTGTGGATACACAAGCTGGTGGGACCATGCGAGAACAAGCTAGGTTGAAGTGAAGTTGGCAATGGTGAAGGGTGTAAAGACAAGCATGGAGCTGATGAACGCCAGGGAAAAATTGTAGGTATAGAGGGTGTGCCAGGTTAGCAGATAGCTTGAGGCTGGATAATGCCTTGTAAGTATGAACCCACAGAGTGATAGACATAGAATGAAATTAAGGATGGGTGATAGCAACTCACGTTCACTGTATAATACTCCCCAGCAATATATGTCATCTTCTTGATTCGGCCATCTACGGGGGAGTAGAACCTATGGTAATCCTGCAGTGCCAACCTAGAGTTCAGCATCTTGAGATTGTTGGGAGATACTTACAAGGATAATGTGGATAAGGATACCAGTGGTGCATTGACAAACTTGTGCCCTTTGATCCAAATATGAGTGGCTTCACTAACACTCCTGAAAGCCATGAAGCAACAATCAATAGGAGTTCTTGAGTTATTTGACTAGTCAAGTGGAAGCTTTGAGTTTCCTATAAGCAATGCCATTAGTAGCAAAGAGAGTGTATAGCCATAGACGAACTGATAGAAGAATTTGTTGAAATTTTCTACAGACAAACAAAGTTAAAGGAGTTGTGAATCTCGGAATGCAGGATTTACTAAAAGAGTCAAGAGGATCTAAAATTTCGTCAGTATTCAGTTGATGAACTTGATGAAATGTGAATCTCGGAATGCAGGACTTACTAAAAGAGTCAAGAGGATCTAAAATTTCGTCAGTATTCAGTTGATGAACTTGATGAAACCAAGAATATCGCAAGTAAATTTGGGAGCATTGTACTTGATACCTTGCTTGATTGATAGAGTCTGAGTAGTCGTCAGGCTGGAGTGTGATAATCAGTCAGCATATATCCCATAACTAACCCTCTGGAGTTTACCTTTGGCACTCTCCATGCAATGTTTGACAGCCTGAAAATACATGCTAACACAAATCTTTAGACATTATGAGCAGAGATGCATCTTGTACAACAGTTGGATACTTAATCACACATACATCTGTATTTTTACTGTTACTTGTAGTCACAAGTATAACTGTCACCCTCTGGCATGCTGGAGCACATGACCTATAGCACTTGTTGTGACCTAACCCTACTTTTTGTTTTCTTATTCTGTAATGTGCATTTTCAAGCGTAATCTTCGTCCACCCTCTTCAGTGCGTATGTCCACGTCTGATTTATGCACTCCAACTCATTTCGTTTACTGCCTTTTCCCTTTTTTTTGTTTTTCTCTTACGTTTCTTTTCTCTTTCCCTCCTGCTCTGCCCCCCTCTGTCAGGGCTTGTAAGAGCTCTTGACATAAACGCCTGACCATCAGACGCCGACCAAGTGTCTACACATCTTCAATAGACACCGATCAAGCGTCTACACTACATAAAGACGCCTACCAAGCGTCTTCATTGTTTCATTTCTCTCTTCTTTCTTCCTTTTCTGATATACCCTTTTTCATTATATCTTCGATACATAATGCGTATTACCCCATCTCCTTCTTACACACTGATATTACCTACACACATCCGTTCACCCGTACCCTACACCCCCATCTATGATACCCATTCCCACCTTACCCGTCTCCACCTTTCATTTATGGTATACCCTTTGTCTCTTATTACATCTGATGATTTGATCTTGTCCTAGATGGACATGTGTCAAGTCAGACGACCGATTATGATCTCATATGACTCCGTCCATTTCCATATCAACTGCGCATGACATGGGCTTACGCATATATGTCGATCCAGCTTACGTGTTCTCTGGTCTGTGCACTACACTCTTCGCTACTTTCATTCTTACCCCCCACTTCTCTCCACCCAAGAGATTATATCCTTTTATTTATCTTTATTTATTTTCAAGTAGTATATATACCATACTGCTCTCGCCACCTATTCCCCAGCTTTAAAGATTCTTCGCTTGGAAATAGGTAAGCAACCACGAGCTAGCCTCTTCTTTCCACACCTTTACTTATATCTTTGCTTGGGAATAGAATCTGAGTATTCGCTTTCTCCTCAACATTAATCTTTAAAGCTCCTCTTTGCAATTCACGGAAGCGCCTTAGTGCCCATTTCTACGATTTGCTCAAACCACCACAACTTACCACTTCATCACCAACTCATGCCCATCTTCTCAAACATTACCAACCTACCAACTTTCCCAATCACTAGAACATCCAACCCACTCCTGCAAAATGAGCCGCCCTGGAACCGCTAAAGTGCCAAGCAACCAACCATCTTGACTAGGTCGACCCCAGTCGATACAACCCTACAATACCCAACCAGACCCAACACCCCCTACCCACCCATATGAGGGCGTAGCGTCGCTCCTCCACTATCCCCAACCCTCTTGACCAGAGGGATCAATTTTACTGGACCCTACCACATCAACAACGAGGAGGATCCCAACGACATCAGGTACTCACTTGCTGTCGCCCCCACCAACCCGCCACGTAACGGTGACCTCACCGAGAACATTATTACCCAATCTGATCTTGACATCGGATCTTTCCAATATGCCTAGCGGGTTCCACCTTACATCATCCTCCGAACCACAAGAGGACGTTATTTCCAACTACAAGAGATTTCAGGGTCTCTTACAGACCCAATCCCAATCCTTGATGAGTTCACAGCCAATGTCGTCTTCCGACCGCCTATCAAAACGGAAGAGACTAGGATGGTGGACACCTCCATCCCAACCAGAACACATATCCCTGTGGAGCCTACCCCGGAGGAAACCACTCATGTCCCAACCCCCCTCTCAACCACAACCACCTGCCACCAAACAAGAAGATGATGGCTACACCCCTATGCACCAACCTGCAGGTGCCACCTCCACTGCTCAACAACCAGTGTACTACCATGCGCAGCATGCCGAGCCAATTACAATTAGGTTCAGAAATATTACAGCGCTGACAACCCCAGCCATTCCCCTTCCCTCAGCTCCACCACCAGCATATTTCACTAGTACCCAAAATACTACCACCCAACCAATTGCACCAGAATATGCTGGATACACCAACACCATTGTCCATCACCTTGAAAATTTGACAATGGCATATAGACGAAACTCCGAGACCAGCTTACCCATTGGTGAGTACATACGCCAGATAGAGGTGCAACAGCTGGCACAAGAAACCATCATCACCAATCTCGTTAATTCTATGCGAGCCACACGAGAGACAGTCAAGGGACAGACAGGACGATTCCGTCAGATGTTGGATGCAGGGCGATATTTAGAGGAGTTATTAGATCAGCGAGTAGAAGAAGTCACAGACTTAGTAGAGAGTGGCGCATGTCAATGCAGAACTCAAGCACACCAGGAGGACCAAATTGCAGTACTGAATGGCACAGTCCAGTCCTTAACAATGCAACTTGATGCAATGACGAAACAACAAAAGGACACACAGAAGACATTAGATCGCGCTATAAGCCTCTTTAATAAGCAGCACGATCATGGTCAGCAACTAGAAAGCATGCTGAACCAAGTCCTCATTGCCGTCAATTCCCAACTCGTCAATCCTCCCTTCTTCCAACAACCAACCAAGCCAGATGATCTACAGATCAAAATGGAAGAATGGGAGAAGAAACTTGATCAGATCCTACAAGGATCAGCACCTCCTCCTCCACCCCCGGCCCCTGCTCCTGTTCCTATCCCGTCGGCACTGAAAATTCCTGCTCCCGCTCCCTACAACGGCACTGCAGAGGATGTTTCTCTGGCTGTCAACTGCATTTGTCAATATGCGGCTATCCTCATTGGGCAATACCCTGACATGCGCTTGGGTGACCTAGTCCACCAAGTACTCATTCTCCTTCAACACTCTTCAACTACTCAGTGGATTGACGAAGCAAGGTTAAGATATTTCAACTCCATGGATCCCAACGCACTCATGACCCTATTCCTAAAATTTGAAATGGAGTTTGGTGACAGGATGAAGCAAGAAAAGGCAAGAAAATGGATCACATTATGAAGCAGGGTCATAGCAACATATCAGAGTATTTGCGCAATTTCAAGCATCAAGTGCGTCTAGCAGGGTACAAAGACCTCAACCCCCTCATCGCCACCTTCTGGTCTGGAATGAATGCCCAATTAGCAGAAGACGTGATTTGCAATGGAGGCCTATGAACAATGGTCTTCGACGACTTCGTCACCCTCGCAGTCGAACGCGAAATGACCTTAGAAGCACAGGACTGTCTCTTCCCTCGCAAGCCAACCTATCAACCCCCTGCATCATCCCAACCACCACCTGCAACAACAACCGCTCCCACCACCCCACCATCGTCCTCTACTGGACAATCAGCCTGGAGATCTTACCCAGATCTCACAATCTCCGAGGCAATCAAGAAGGACCAGGAACTACTCCCCCTTCTCAAGAAACCATTCAAGAAGCTCGACTCAGTCACCAATGGACGCGCCCGTCTTATCGACCATGGATATTGTCCCTCTTGCAGATAATACCTCAAGCATGCAACTGAGTGCAAGAACAAAACTGAACTCAAGATTGCTCAACATATCCGACAGGTTTTGGATGAGGGTTTTCGGTAGGTGAGGGTGGTGACAAGCTCACACCATCCTCAATTTTCTTTCATTCTTCTATCCCTGACTCTTTCCATTCTGCACATTCATCTCATTCGGCTTTCCCTGTACCCCTTATGCAAACCTTTCTTAACCCACTAGCTGTACCAGACATTGAACAATACCTACGATTACTTCACATCACCCCCTCCTCTAATAACTCCATATTACCAGTACAGCTACTATCAACCTATGCTACCATTCCTTCTCGAGCTACCCAACAATCTGCTGGACTCGATCTTTATGTTTTTTTTCCCTGCTACCATACCACCTCATTCTTCATCTCCCATAAATACTCACATAGCCATAGCCATACCTACAGGTCACTATGGATGAGTAGTCCCTTGATCAGGTCTTGCATTCAAATCAGGAGTAACCGCCTTTGGTAAAACCATTGATGCAGACTATCATGGAGAACTCAAGGTTCTCCTTAGGAATGACTCTGATCAGGAGTTTAAAGTCCGAGTTGGGGATCATATCGCTCAGCTCATCATCGAGCCTTATGCGGAGGTCACTCCTACGCAAGCGACTACATTGGGGTCTACAGTATGTGGTGCTTCTGGTTTCAGTTCAACTGGATTATCTTCGCCTCCAAATCCTATGCTCGCCTCTTCATCCACTGTATGATATTTACCTGCAGACACGAGAAATTCAACTTCGTTTTCCACTTATGTCAAGAGTGATTCAAAGGAATTTCTGGCAGAAATGTTAATTGACAGTGGGGCTACCGTCTCATTAGTCTCAGAGGAATTTGTGAAGGCCAACGGTCTAAAGATCATTAAAACCTCTACTACTACTCTGCTACGAAATGCCAATGGATCCCTCAACTCTCGCATTACTTACTCCCTCCCCCTTTCAATATTTCTCGATGGACAGTTCATTCCATTTTCTTTTTATGTTGCTAGAATCCCCATGCACACCCCTTTCTTCCTTGGACATGACTTTTTAATTAAATTTAACCCTATGATAGACTGGCAAATGGGCCAAATCTCATCTGTCCACATACCACCATTGTTCTCACTCCTGGACTACGAAAAGGGAGACCAAGTCATCGGTGTTGACCTAGAATCGTGGGCCATTCGACAGGTCACCACCGAATCCACTCCTTCCCCACCTTCATTCGAGGATACCCTTACTCCTATCCACACTCTTGACATTCTGGAAGAATACCAAGAATTCTTCCCTGTTTTCAAAAAGGAAGGTTTCGACCAACTTCCTCAACACAGCCCTCGAGACCATGCAATTGAGCTTATCCCAGGCTCCAAACTCAGAAATTGCAAGGTCTACAACCTCTCTACTCCCGAACAAAAGGCACTTGAAGAATTCCTAAAAGAGAACCTTGAAACGGGCAGGATCCGTTCATCAAAATCCCCCATGGCATCTCCCTTCTTCTTCATCAAGAAAAAAGACAGCAGCTTAAGACCAGTACAGGACTATTGGTACCTCAACTCAATTACAATCAAGAACCGATACTCTCTCCCCTTGATCTCAGAAATCATCAACAAACTCAAGAGAGCCACCATCTTCACCAAATTTGATGTCCAATGGGGATACAACAACATCTGGATCAAAGAGAGCGATGAGTGGAAGGCAGCCTTCCGCACCAATATGGGACTCTTCAAACCTCTGGTTATGTTCTTTGGTCTCACCAACTTCCCAGCCACCTTTCAGTCTATCATGAATGACATATTCCAAGAAGAAATTGAACAAGGATTCGTCATTGTCTACATAGACAACATCCTCATCTTCTCCAAATCAGAAGGAGTGCACCAAGAACATGTCATGAGAGTTCTCCGCAAACTAAGAGACAACAACCTTTTCCTAAAGCCCAGCAAATGCGAATTCCACAAAACCACCATCCCTTACCTCGGATTCGTATTGGGCCAAGGAAAAATATCCATGGAACAAGAAAAGGTCGATGCAGTTCACAAATGGCCAATTTTTACAACCAAAAAACAACTCCAGTCCTTTCTTGGGTTTATCAATTTCTACCGACGATTTATCCCTCGCTTTGCTCATATCTCCAATCCACTAACCTACCTCACGGGCAAGCACCCTTGGAACTGGACCTCCGAATGCCAACAAGCATTTGATACCCTTAAGGAGACGCTGGCCAATGCTTCCGACCTATTCTTACCCCAAGACCATGGAGAATGGCACCTGGAAATGGACGCCTCCAACTACGCACTTGGTGCCATCTTGTACCAATACCAAGACTACCCCAATCACAGCTTAATCCCTCACCCTGTTGCCTACCTCTCCAAGACCATGTTACCAGCAGAACACAATTATCCTATTTACGACAAGGAAATGCTGGCAATCATGACCGTGTTAAAAGAATGGAGACATTTTTTAATAGGCACAGAAGTATCATTTGAAATCTGGTCTGACCACGACAATATCAAACATTACCGTCAGCCACAAGATTTGAACCGATGACAAGCCCGATGGGTCACTACAATGGCCGAGTACAACTTTACTCTTCACCACTTGGCAGGCAAATTAAACATTGCCGCCGACGCTTTATCTCGCCGTGTAGATCATTTTCCCCTTCAGCCCGAAAATCACCAAATAACCTTGCTCAAAGAAGAATGGTTCCGACACACCCCCCTCTCTACCACGGAACCCCTTGATTTTCACAACCTCCCACAATCCACCAACCAAGATAACGAATAGGTTAATCCCCTTAGATCGACCTTGGAGTCATTACTAGTAGTTTTCCTTACCATCATAAACGTCAAGGAATTAATCGAGCAGGTTATACAAGCTCAAGCCACTCATCCACCCACCATCAGAGGCTGTACTCTTCAAGACAGTGTTTGGCTAACTAATCTAGGGCAATACTGGGTCCCACAAGATTCAGTATTAAGAGGACAAATAATCTTCAATGCGCATGATCATCCCTTAGGCGGACACCCAGGACGTAAAACCACTTTGACCAATATTAAGAAGACCTTCTTTTGGCCAGGCCTAAACCGCTAACTAGGTAAATATTGCAAGGCATGTATTAGGTGCCAAGAATTGAAGAACTTTCCTCCAAAAAACCGCACCACCCTCCACCCTCATGACATTCCCCAAGAACCCTGGGAAGTCATTTCGATAGATGCGGTTGGTCCACTTCCCGAGTCTAACAGCTCAAACACCATTCTAAATATAGTGGACCACTTTTTCAAATATTTAATTTCAATCCCTGTCACTGTCAACCTAACCTCCAAACAGGTGGCAGAAATCTATAGAGACAAGGTTTTCAACATTTTTGGCATACCCAAGAAAATTGTGTCAGACAGAGGCACCCAATTTGCATCGCACTTCATGAATGATATACTCGCTGCATGCAAAATCACCCTAAATCATTCTACCACGTACCACCCTCAAACCAACAGACAAGTCGAGAGAATCAATGCAGAAATCACCAAATACCTCCAACTTTATTCCAACCACACACAGAACAACTGGGCTGAATGGCTACTTGTCGCTCAGACAGTCTACAATAACCGCCCCACCTCATCTACCAAATTTTTCCCAGCCATAATCAATCTAAGAAGAGAACCAAATGACGTGCAATTCTCCCCTCATCAATTCAAACAAGAGGATGTACGTCAATTTATTAACAAAATGAAGAACATCTGCGAACAAGCTTGGGAACACCTCCAAATTTTCAAAGAGCTCCTTAAGGAAGACGAAAACAAAAAACCTGAAAGGGAATATCAACCCGGCGAAAAGGTTTGGCTATTAGCTGCTAATATTTGCACTATGCAGCCTTCACGAAAATTAGCCAACCATAAACATGGTCCTTTCGAAGTCATAGAAAAAGTCGGAGCAGTCTCTTATCGCCTCCGATTACCCGAAGAATGGTCCCTCATTCACAACGTATTCCACTACAACCTCCTAACCCCTTACGTTGGCCCTACTACCCCCCAACAACAGTTCATTGCCGATCAATATTAATTGGCACCTGTTTTAGTAGAGGACCAACCGAAATACAAAATAGAGGAACTATATGACCAGTGCCATGCCTCCGGAAAATGGCAATACCACGCCAAATGGAAGGGCTGGTCAAACAACTTTGACTCATGGATCCCTGTCAACGATTTAGAACATGCAGTCCAACTGCTCAGGGACTTCCATTAGAAATGACCCAACGCCACAATTCCCCGAAAGGTCAAACAATGGTTTGATACCACCCCTGAGGAAACAAACGACACATAAAAACCCCCACTTCCTCAACCATTTCATTCAATTCCCTTCATCTTAAAACCATCATGAACATCTTCCCCAACAACACCCACATCTTCTTCTTCAACCACCTTGCTTAAGTTATATACGGCAAGGTTCTCTCCACTCTCTGCCTACCTGACGGCACCCAAATTGCCACCATTGAAACTGATCAAGGTAAAAAAACATATTTACCCATCACCAATCTAATCAAGGCTTGAAAACCTTTTAGTAATGTATATTATTACATTTAACAAGCAAACCCAACTCACTATCTAATCCAACTAATCACCCTACATTCGAATCTAATCACACTACCCACCCACCCACCCCAATCACCACCACCATCACTACCACCTACCTTACTCATAAAAAAGTGATTCGAGGACAAATCACGCCTAAACACCGGGGTGATGTCAGGGCTTGTAAGAGCCCCTGACATAAACGCCCGACCATCAGACGCTGACCAAGCATCTACACATCTTCAATAGATGCCGACCAAGTGTCTACACTACATAAAGACGCCCACCAAGCATTTTTATTGTTTTATTTCTTTTTTTTTTCTTCTTTTTCCAATATACCCTTTTTCATTATATCTTCGATACATAATATGCATTACCCCATCTTCCTTTTTGCACACTGCCATTACCTACACACATCCACTCATCCATACCCTACACCCTCACCTACAATACCCATTCCCACTCTACCTGTCCCCACTTTCCTACTTATGGTATACCCTTTGTTTCTTATTGTGTCCGATGATCCGATCTTATCCTAGATGGACATGTGTCGAGTCAGACAACCAGTTATGATTTCATATGACTCCGTCTGCTTCCCACATCAACTGCGCATGACACGGGCTTACGCATACATGCCAACTCAGCTTACACGTCCCCTGGTCTGTGCGCTACACTCTTCACTTAGGACTCCCATTTCACTACGTTCATTCTTACCCCTCCAACTTCTCTCCACCCAAGAGATTATATCCTTTTATTTATCTTTATTTGCCTTCGAGTAGTATATATACCGCACTACTCTTGCTACCTATTCCCCAGCTTTAATGATTCTTCGCTTGGGAATAGGTAAGCAACCATGAGCTAGCCTCTTCTTTCCACACCTTTACTTATATCTTCACTTGGGAATAGAATCTGAGTATTCGCTTTCTCCTCAACACCCTCCTTGTCTCTTCTGCTCACCCTTGCCACCTTCTATGTCTGGGCCCATCACATCCATCTACCCACATCCATGTCCAAATCCCTGGCCCCACTCCTCTCTTCCATTACCACTTCCATTCCCAGCCCACGTTGTTTCAGGTCTTGTGCCAAATTCTGGCTATGGCAAATTGCAACGACTCTAACACCATTCCATCCGCAATGCTGCAAGCATTGCAGGTGGAGTGGGAAAAAGAAGCAAGCGCAAATCATTATATAATACTGTCAGATGTCATGGAATGGTATATTGGAATGATACTGTTAGGAATTGACGTCCACTAGCGCCCTAAGAGCGCCTTTTCAATATTTATATTTCACATTTATTTATATTCCCTCAAGCGCTCATCCAGTAGCGCCTAAATACTAGCGCTCAAGTAGCGCTTAGATTACTTTTATCTAATACCACATTCCTTATCTCCCGGATCTATTAGTATAGATTAGATATCGATTGCATATGTAGGAGATCACAGCTTTTACATCTAGATACATCCCCATAGGGCGACCACCTCCAAAAAGGTACAAACCGGCAGGCGAACTGCTGAGGGAGGTCATATGATAGAACCCTAGGATATAGATAGAAAAGCGTCTGCTGATGATGCCATATCGCACCATCATGACGCGAGTATTAGCACAATGGTTTGTGCACATGTAGTAGATAGATATATATACTGGAGCTACCTGGCAAGTAGCTCCCCAGTCTAAATCTGGTCTCCCCTGCCCTCGTTGAGCCGCGTAGGCGATATCCCCAGTACCTTTACTCTGGCGACTGAGATATGAACTCGCGCTACGATGCGAGTACTCATGGTGGTAAGTGGATCATCGAGATATAATTCCATTTATCCGGTCGACGGAGTGAGATGCTTCGCGCGCATCTGTCGACCGCCCGTCTCCTTCTCATGCAGATGGCTTGACACCTGTCCCTCCATGTGTGGGGTAGAGCCCATTATATTATATTATTCCCCTTCATGACCTTCCACGATTCTTATGACCCTCACGACCTCCACGATGCCTACGACCTCTTACGACCTTTATGATATATTATTATTTCCTCTCTATTTATTATCTTTTACCTATTCTTTATATTTCTGATCCCAGTCACGCGAGCGCTGACAGATACTTGTTTCTAAAGAGAAGAATAAATAATCACATGTAAAAATGATCAAGATTCAATCTTTTGATCAGATTTGAGTAGTCACATGATCACTGGCCAACACATCATATGACTTGAGCCTATATTTGTGCTTATTTCTACTGTTACTTGTAGTCACAAATGTCACTATCACCCTCTGGCATGCTGGAGCACATGACCTGCAACTTGACTTAGCTACCTTGAGCTTGAGTCAATAGTTAGAA
>KB722736.1:1813372-1856722 GCA_000349905.1 Volvariella volvacea V23 | reverse complement strand
CGCCGCCACCATACCGTCCTCTCACGCTAGCACCTTCATACACGGTCGTACTCTCCCCATCCTCACTCCCAAATATACTCGCACCATCACGCTCAAATCCCTCCTCCCCATCAACCAACCACCCCCGGTCCATACTCCCCGTGTACTCCAACTCCCTCAAAAATCCCGGCGTTGGTGGCAGTCTCAACCACGGACCATCGTCATCACGACCCAAATAAACATTCTCGTGACCCAGCTCGTGATGCCCAACACTGACACTCGCAGGATAATCCGAGCTCGAGCTCATCCTCGAGTCCCGGAGATGACCACGAACAGGGATCGGAGGGTCATCAAGGCTATATCTGTAGCGATTACCAATCCGATGATGATCCTGACTGTGGTGATCATGGCCTTGATAGCTCTCCCGATGGACGTGGTGATGACTCGCTGTATCGGCGTCCCGGTCGGCAGCCCGAGCATTTCTGGTAGGGCGATCACGCTCGTGATCCTCAGGCCTAGCATGACACTCGCTCTGTCCCTGGCCGTACCGCTGATGTCGATGACGACGACTGTGATGGGCATCACGAACAACAGCGCCAGGCGGAGGGGTGATCACAATCACCCCGAACCTATCATCACTAGCACCGACGCCAACGCCCGAATCGTCCTCTATCCCCGCACCATGGTCACGCACGCGATTTGAATTTCGGTCGAGGGACCGATGGCCCTGTGAATACGAGCGTGGTCGTGCGCGCGTGACTGCGTCCCCCTGCCACTGACAGTCCAGGTCTGCCCCGGACATTGGCGCCAATGCGGATGGAGATGGGGGCGAGTGTGTTGTTATTGGTGCTGGTATTGACACCGACGACGCTCGTAAGGTGGGGGTCGGATTTGCAAACGGATTCGGATACGGGGTTGGACTCGGATTCGTGCTCGGACTCGGACTCGTAAGCGAACGTGCCCTTGTCAATCCATGACTTCGAATTCCACCCGCGTTCGTATTCCCGTTCTCACTCCTGTTCATCGTATCCGTGTTCCTACTCGTGCTCGAATCCCAGCTCGCGCTCGTATCCATACCGGTAATCGCATTCCCGTTCCCGTTCGCACTGGCATCCGTGTGAAGTCCTCCCAGGACACGCTCATGGCCTAACGAACCATGTCCACTCTGTCCACGTGGTGGTGGAGGTAAAGAATCCAAATGCACGACCACCTCCACATGTTCATGGATTTCTATCTCCCTTCCTCCTCGTCTTCCGAGTTCTCCTCCTACTCCTCCATCGGTGGCTTGAGCTGCACCCTCACCTCCGCCGGTGGCGTATCTACCACCATACCCAGGCCCCAGCCCACACCCGAATAATCCGCGCTCTAGTCCAGGCGACGGCGAAGCTGCAGAAGCCCTTGCGGGCGCAACTGCCTCATGCGCACTAATAGGAACCCCAATCTTCCTCTCCTTCTCATCGACCTCCTTATCCATATCAACACTGTCCAACTCCCCAATCTCCGCAATGGTAGACGCTCGATTGCGGTTGTTGCCATGGCCCTGGTGGTCACTTTTCCCACCAGGACTTAAGCTCGAGCTCGAGCTTCGGTTCAGCATCACTCCTCCGCCCACACCCCCACTACCGCTTCGAATGCTGTTCAGACTGTCTTTTCGTCCGTGTCCGAGGCTAAACGCCGAGTCCCGCCCACTCCTGACGATCTCGTCGCTCCTCCTGATGTTCAGAGTCCCCAACGAAAACGACTCGGCACGATGGTGTCCTCCACCACCACTAAAGCCGCTGATGCCACTATACCCACTCCTTCGTGTGGTATTGGTAGCATTCGAGGATACTCTCGATATACGCGACGTGTGAGAATTCGATCGTGGGCGTCCGTAAGCATTAGCAGCGGCAGAGGTTATTATCCCACTTGCGCGAAGACGGTCTACTGTAATTTCTTTATCAGTCTGGTCTTGGGCGCGAAGTTCTCTTCGGCCGTTGAATCTGTAGGGCTGATGTAAGCATTGATGTGGCTTAGGGTGAATGAGGGAGTAGCGGGAACGCACAGCGTTAGCAGCGTTAATGGATACACTGTAAGCCCAAATTGGTGCTTAGATACCTGAGAGTGCGTGTGTATAAAGCGAAAATACGTACAATTCGTGATGCCAATATATAATGCTAGCCAGACATCTGCACAGTCTTTTATGAGCACGGAGAATATGAGCATGGAGCCTAATAGTCACTGTTTTGTCTGTCCATCCCAAACTGTATCTTCATTAGCAAAAAAAAGGGTTCTTGAAAGTCTCATGGACGCTTACATTAACAACGACGGCGATGGCCAAGAAGCTCGTTAACATCCCGGTTCCTGTGAGAAGTATGAAGCTAAACAAGAACAAAAAGGGAATAAGGCTCACGTAGAGTCCACGTCTCGAGTTTATCAACGGCTGTATGCGTACTACTAACAAGCCCATAAATTCCTCTTCTCACACCATAAAACCCAAAAGCCCACTCACCTTCCCATAGCAGCCGATCGCCCACTATGCAGCGCCACCGCAATCGAAATAGCGATGACAGCATCCACCACCGCTGCACACGCCAGCACCGAAAGAACTAACCAACCATACGTGACTTGATATGCTCCCTGGTCGGATACCGATTTTGAGGGGAAGTTGAGGGCGTAGATGAACGTGCCGACGAGTTCGTAGATTGTGAGGACCCAGCAGATTCCTGCTATTACAATTGCTCTGGAGAAGCGGTAGAGGCGGTAGGTGAATACGGCCTAATTCAGGGAGCCGGTGAGTGAGGAAGGGAGGAAAGGAGGAAAGAGAAGGACGAACTTGGACTATAGACTGCATTAGAGCTGAGAGTGCAGCAGAGAGGGGTATTGTTTGTGGGTATACGAAAAACCCTAGTTGTTCGCCTAGTTGGAGGATGGTTATCTGGTATAGCCCCCATAGTAGGCAACCCGTATGTGTTGTAGAGAGTAACCTGTAGTGGTGATCGGAAAGGACGAAATTAGTTAACGGACGGAATGCATTGAGGATAAAGACTCGCCAAAGCATCCCAATCTGAAATGCAGCATATCAGTGATTGATCAATGTCTGCTCCATGAAGGTAAACAAAAGATGGAATGAATAGGACAGAACGGAATGTTTTTTCCGTCTCCGGACGCCTTCCCCGCAGTTCCATTTTGACCACATATAGGGCAATGTTTCAAAGCAAAATAATGCGATAGGATCGCGGGTGGTGAGGCAACGAGAGCGGCACTCAGCCAGTCTTCAATACCAATACCAACCAATTCAAGGTGCAGCGTGGATGACGACAGACAGAAATGAGAAACACCAAAAGAGGAAACTTACCACAACTCTCACATATGTGACGTCTCGCTCGTAATTATGAAAGTATGAAACGGAGGAAGCGATGATGACTCCGTGTAGAACCATTGAGACTACGATTCCCACTTCAACTGCTCCGACCATATGCCGATCAAACCCGTCCGTTGGTGCAGCGATGGAGGATGTGTAGGCACCCATCTTTTCCACAGATGCGTTGGAGTTGACGGATGGAGGTTCCGGGTTTTCCCTTGTCTCGAGTGGGTTGTGAATTAGAAGTGTGATATCTTCGTTACGATAATGTAGATCAGATGGGGCAGTGTGGTATCACGATGAGAAATGCGGGGTGCGGGGAAGAGAATGTGGGGCAACAAGTTGATTAAGAGGACATGGAGTTGGTAACTTGGGTGGTTGTTCTGGATAAAGAGAGAGAACGATAAGCGAAAGGGTGGAAAGTCCTGACGGAGATGAGGAGGCGGAAAAACGAGAGGTCTCTGCAGTATAAGGAAACGAACGATGAGATAGAAATTTGTCGAGGCTCTGACTTTTTTTAAGTTTGTGGTGGAGTCCGAAGGACGGTGGGGTGAGATGGGCGTATCAGAACTGGTATGGGCACGGGATTAAGGTTGGTCCTGGGATGACTGAACGTTTAAAGGCTGAAACACATCCCAGTAGGCCAGTAATAACGTACATGGAGATAAGAAGGGCCCGAATTCGTATTCCCCATTTCTCGAATGCGCTCCAACTCGCGCGTAAGATGGCGTTGTTACCCCATATCGGTAGTGAAACACATGTAACGTGCTCACGAGGCTCATTCAATCCAAGGCATTGTTGCGGATTTGGCAAGTCTGATCCACAATCACACGAGCGTCCAACCGTACGTTGGCCATGCGTCCGGGCATAACTGGGACGTGTCGTAACGATCTGCAATGAAAATTTCCTTCGCTATCAGCGGGACTGATATTCATGGAGCAAAAGGTGGTCCGTACCTGGACGCTAAGATGTAGGGCATGATGTGTTTGTCGAAACAAAATAACATGTCACCGCACCTTGGCCGCTCCTCGACAAGTCAAAATTAAAAGGCACCGAGGTGGACCACGAGACCTGTGGTGGCGAGACTGCTATCCACCCGCGCACTATGCAGCGCTACCATAGCGCGCATGGGCATGGTACCCAAAGAATCTGTACATACTGCACGACAACAAGACGCCAGTTGCTGGATTTAGCGAAGTCATGGGGACCACTTCTGTTTGTCTCTGTTAGACGCCAAGGGCCTCGGTAGTTTGCGATGACGCCATCGCATTTAGGACGCCGGAGCCGGGTCACACATGAGCAGGTCACAAGCTCTGGTCACAAGCTCCGCATCTTTAGCGAGCAGCCATCGTGAACATTCTTCGGACTGCCTCTGTCCGAAAGTGCCGTCGTAAAATTGGCGCTTTCACGAACTCTAACTGCTCTTCCAGGAACTGCCACCGTCCTTACGGTCCGACGCGTAAGCTTGAACACGTTCAGGACTTTGCCTAAAGTTAGGATCTTGCTCTGGTTGCCACGTCAATGACCGTTTTCGTTAGTTGTGCACTCACACAGCTCAACATTGGAAAGAGCATCTCTCTTCATATGATGCCTGGGTAGAACATTCGTGCAGGTTGTAGACGTTAAACGAGTGCCCAGAGTTCCGCAAAAATGCCTCTGAGTCCTCTCAGGTCCCTCAACTGAGTAGTTTGCTGCGCAAGCATCGGGTCCTTTGATTCTCGACCTCAAAATGACGGGCCGCTATTATAGCGCTGATTGTCGACCGGCGGCTCGCACTGGAGCTCCGTCCCACCCATTTGGTTCATGTGCTACCACCATGCCGGACATGCTTCTGAGTGGCTTCGGGGTTACACATTCCAGGGGCCCCATGAAAACCAAATTTCTCGTTTCTCGTCTTTCGTGGAAACGCAGCTGACACTGCCCAACTCTGGCGTTTTTTAACCTGAGCCTGAGTCTTACAAGCCCTTCAACCGGTCGCAGGCACGTTCATTAATCAATTCATCAAAGTTTTAGCCTTTCTCAATTGCGAAATCAGCCCTAGGAATGAGGTAAGTGTCTTTGACATTCCAACTGCGCTCGAAGCGAAATTGACTTACCCCGCCCCAGCATCTTTAGCTACTCCACCTCTTATATTATCACCCACGAGTCCACGCACTTCGTTTAGCATCATCACTGGGTATGTTCTCGACTTACGTCCTGACATCGGTATGTTGCCTTCTATGATTGTTGTGATTGCCGAAGACAGAACAAGGTCCTGCATGTCGAGGGAAGTCCGGTCGGCATCCCATCGCTTAGGCCGGATCATCTATGCGAGTGGTTGGTTGCCCTTTGATGTCGTGCAGGCCATGGCCTAGTGCGCCTGGCGAATGCTGTGGCTGTTGCAGATCACCCTCATTTGGAGGGATGAGCGATGTCGGACGTGGTATTTTTGGTTTGCGTGCTAACCCCATCATTAGACCTCGGTCTGGACACGGTTGCATAAACTGCGTTGTGACCTACAATCAGATCCTATCCATTATTTCTCTTTTTTGCCGTCAAGACACAATCATGCCGTGGCCGCGATCAATTTAGCCACCTACTTCCAACTACACAACCAACGCGAAGGTGAAAACTTACCGGTTCCTTTGTGGGGCACCATCGCGTCTCGTACCACCGGACAGGAACTCGAAATGCGTTTGATGCGCACCGCTCAATCGTGTGGCCTTGCGCAGATCGCCCTCATATAGGCAATAACCGACCACTCGCAAGCCGCTCTAGTCGCAACATAGCGAGTATAAAACCTGCTTCAAGTCTCCCTCAGCCTCATCATTCCACAGTTCTACAGCCACACAACTCATCTACACAACCACTTTTCTTTTTCTAATACTACCGCCCCACCTATTACCAACACTATTAATAATGTCCTCTCCCAAAGCCTCAGTCTTCCTTTCTCAAATCAACGGAGAGCTGGTTCTCAACTACGGTACCAACCCACTCCTTGGAACTCACTCCGATAAGAGAATTCTTGTCATCGGTGGTGGAGTCACTGGTTTGACTGTTAGTTCTGCTCGTCCCAGCACCGCTCGATACACCCGCTAATGAAGTTGATCGTTTTAGACTGCTTGGGCCTTACTCGATGCCGGTTACAGTGTAACTGTCGTATCCGAGAAATGGGCCTCCCTCGAAGACAGAATCACCTCCCAGATCGCTGGCGCACTGTAAGCCCCCTACTTCTTCTCCATCACCACTCCACTCACGCCTACTTCTAGCTGGGAGTGGCCCCCCGCAGTTTGCGGCAAGCACACCAACCTCATCTCGCTGGACAACTCCAAGAAGTGGTGCATGACGACCTACCGCGCTTTGGATCGCCTAATGAAGATCGTCCCCGTCGAGGAGCACGGTGTCCGGATGAGGATGGCCAATTTCTTCTTTGAACAGGTTTTAGAGAAGATGCCGGGCCAACTGGAAAAGATGCTCGAAATCCAAGACGTTCCCGATGTGAGCTCCGTGTTGGATCTACTATTCTGCGAATGGGAAAGTTGATGCATTCTTTTCAGATTCAAGGATTCCTTCGCGACCCCAAGCTGGTCACCCAACACGCTGTCAACCAGAAGGCAGGAGTCGTGGACTCGTACCGCCACCTCTCCCCCGTGATCGACACCGACCAATACATGTTCTACCTCCGCAGCCTCGTCCTCTCCAAGGGCGGCCAACTCGTCACAGCCAAGATATCAGGCGACGTTCTGGAGCAAGAAGAGCGCCTGCTCAAGCGATATGGCGCATATGCGATCATCAACGCGACGGGATTGGGGGCGTACGAGAGTGCGGGCGATAGGACGGTTGTGCCGCTCAGAGGGGCACTGATCAGGGTTATTAATGACGGGAAGAGGTTCCCGATCGTGAAGGAGGCGCTGTGTGTGTCGCACGACGATACGCACGGTGCAGAGGCTGAGGACATTGTGTTCATCGTCCCAAGGAACGACAAGACGCTCATTCTCGGAGGTAAGCCTTCGACATTTCTGCCTTGTGACATACCCAACTAACGGAATCGAATTAGGACTCGTTCAACCATACGTACACTCGCTTGACCTTACACTCGAAAGCCCAGAAATCCAACGCATGAGAGAGCGATGCAACAATTTCGTTCCAGGCCTTGAAAATGCGGAATACGATCCAGTGCCGTTCGTCCAAGGCCTCCGACCCTTCCGCGACTCCAACGTCCGAGTAGAGAGGGAAAATAGGAAGAAGACCGCAGGCGGTGCTTCGACAAGTCGGATTATCCATTCTTACGGACAGGGTGGAAGTGGTTTCACACTATCGTGCGTGCTTCTTTTTTTGTTTTCTCTTTATTTGATGCTTATCTGGTCGCTCACAGGTTGGGATGTGCTGGGGATGTTTTGAGCTTGCTGCAAGAAATCGAGGCTGAGAACATTAAGAGCGGAGAGAAGCCTGTGCAAGCTCACTTGTAGACGCATCCTATAGAGCATCTTTTTGGGTTATATATCAGAATAGTTTTTATTAATCATTAGCTTAATCGTATATACGTCTCTGCCACAAATGGAAACATGAAGCCATTATCTGAATTTAGTCAGCTCATTGGACAGTGTAGGCGAGGTGTGATAATCTTAATGATGTGCATTGCGGCTGCGCCGCTTTGTGCTTTCGCGCTCCTACATATGTAGTGCAGTACATGTCCAATTCGCTTCCCAGAAACAATAAAAAATAAAAAGCTATTTGTTCGATTTTGAAGTACACCTGGACAACTTTCGCTGAGTCGTGAAACCTACAAGAATGGGAAGCAAAGCGCATTTCGGCACTTAAGTATTAGCTACACTCACGGACAGGGTAGAAGTAGATGCACGCTATTGTATGCATCTTCTCTAGCTCCTCGCGCCAATGGAAGCTGATTGAGTTGATCACAGGTCGGGGATCCTACTGCAAGGAATTGAGGATGAGAATGTCAAGGACGGAGAAAAGTCTGTACAAGTTCATCTGTGGATGCTGCATTCCATGGATTAGTATCAAAATTATATACTAACACTCTTTATCCGCCGCTTGATAGAAATCGTTACGATACAGTCATCTAATGTACGTAGAAAGGAATGTTAAATGTCCTTCTCCTCAGGCACTGCTAGCCTTTGCCGCATAGAACTCTTTAATGAAATCCTCCGCTTTCTTCGTCACGACATCTGGGTATAAGTCCTTCCCCAGCAACGCAGAGCCATATTCTTCTTGTACCGCCTTCTCTTTTATGTCCTCACCTAGTACCCAAACACTGTGAAGGTACTCGTTCCACCCAATTTCATAGTGATCTGAGGGGTTTTGACGCAGATTATCTAGATGAGACTCGAGCTCTTCAGTAGTTTTCTATTCACCGAAAACAGCACTGCTATCAGTCATGCTCATTAATCTGCATGATTTTCAGGTACTCACATGGACAATTTCAAGCGGTTTCCCAGAATACTTCTGCACGAGCTCTAGCAGCTCTTTCTGGGTAAGTTCGTCTCCCCAGACAAAGACATATCGGTTCAATGTCCTCTCATCTGAGACAATCCTGGCAGCGAATTTCCCGATTTCAGCCATATCGATAAGAGCGGCTTTGGTTTCTCCGCCGTTGTACAAGGTGCGAAGGGTTACTTCGAACCAGGGCCATTGGGAGCCTATTGCCTCTGCGGCACCAATGTAGTTCTGATACCTGCTCAATGCAATGATAGGATGGGGAACGAAAGAATGAGTCATAATGCAAGGGGACATGTGGACGATTTAACTGACCAGAGGCTGACATCGACCCAAGTGTGTCCAAGGCCAGATGCCTTGACATAATCCCTAATCTTCCATTTCTAGAATGATAAATCTTATCAGCACGATACTCCATGGTTATTGTGTAGACCGCTGCACACCTCGTCGTGCAATTGCCTAACCCCCTTCTTCCCAGGAGTTCCCCAATCTGATGTAACGAATCGGTGCACTCCTCCGGCCTTGACCGCAGCATCGATCAACTTGGTTTGCAGATGCGTTTCCGTCCACATCAACGTACATATGATAGTATGCGGTTGATGCTCTTGGAAGAGGGCGACGAGCTCATCTAGGCTGGCGCTCTTGATGTCGACTGTGACAATCCCAACACCACGAGATTGCAAGGCGAGGAGACTCGGTTTGAGATCGGCTTGCGAAGATCGGGTGGCGATTTTTACTTGCTGTGAAAGGCGTCATCATCATCTGACCAGGACGATGGAGGAAAAGATACGTACGAATTTGTTGCGCTGAAGTAGTGCTTCAGTGACAACTGAGCCGACGAGCCCGCTACCGCCAAAGAGGAGCGCAACAGGCTTGGCACTATCGTTGTACATACTCAGTTGAATGAAGATTAGTTGTTGTTTGAGGGGATGTGACGAGACTAGATGGCTGTTATTCTGATCTTTTAACTCGCCTCCAGAGACCTATATATATGGGTGAACTCATTTTTGACAAGCAGAAGATAAGGGTAAGTGTGTTACGTATGACCACAGAAGAGCATAAACAGTTCCCCGTCATCAACTCAATGAGAATGCAATCCACCAACATTCTTATGATGAATCCCTAGGAAGTGCAAGCAGAAGAACAAGCATATCCCGGCAATGTCGGCTTACATATGCATACGCACACTTGCCACCCTGAGGAGCGTCAACAGCGAGTGGCACTGACAACTTTTTCCTTCGGCACGATCACCGCCATGGCGTACGACATTGCGGTGGCTCTGCGGCATCGGCGGTGACGCGGCCCCAATAGTCGAACAGTGGGGAAAAGACTACCAACAGGGTGGGAGTTCATGATCACTCGCCGAATGATTTGCCCTTACCAGTGGCTTCGTGGATTTGTCCTTGCTTCTTCCGAGTCTAAGCTTCTGAATATGCATGTGCCCAGAGGGTGATCATCCGATCATGATAGCACTCGTTCGAAGGAGACTTCGGGGAGATCAAATCACTGAAACTAAGGGACTCACGGAGTGGATCATTTCGGTGGTACTTAATATGAGATGGACAGCAGCCTCTAGGTAGAATCCGGCGTATGCCTAACCCCGCCTCCTTTTTCACCCCTGATGCTGGAATATGGATGCACCTCCCGTTTGTGAACCCAGCAGCATGCAATCCCGAAACCTGAATTACGTCCAGAAGGACAAGACGTCGAGTAGTCACTGATGCCAGTGCTATCGCAGCGCATGGCACCAAAGAGAAGCACCATCTTCGTCGGCCTACTCCTCCAGATCTGCAATACTGAAGACTTGAACCACTCCCGAAACAAAAGGGTTCACTAAGTATGATCACCCGGACGAGAGCTTTGGCTCATAGTACGCGGTGAGACCTGTCACCCGGTCACGTCACACAATCTTGACTGTGACGCGTGACTAGTGACTCACTGGTCCGCCAGTGGACCTGGTCTCGTTCATGTGTACTGACAACTCTCCACAGGCGCTCCAAAATTAGTGTATATTCACTGCATACTCGATTATGCACTTAAAGGAACCCCACAAGACTTCAAAACATACGCCGACCTTCCCATCCACCCCCCTGTTGGGTTGTCATCGCGTGCTAGGCCAAGCTCAACCTCTTCAGTTTGCAGGCAGAGAGCAATGGCGACGTCAAGCACATGGATCGTTCTTGGGTGCTTGTGTCTCGCATCCTTGGCCATCGTTAAAATTTGTCACCGACTGTATGGCCACCAACTTTCGCACATCCCCGGACCACGGTTGGCGGCGTTGACGGACCTGTACTGGGTCTATTATGATTTGGTAAGGGATGGCGAAAGAATTGAAGCATTGAAGAGGTTGCATGAGAAATACGGTATGCTCTCGCTGTTCCTTCATTTAATGATTGGTTGATCTGATAAAGATATGCAAAGGCTCGGTCGTCAGAATAGGACCTAACGAGGTAACTACAAAGTGCAACCCTACTGTTAACCGCTGTCTCCTAACCCTACCCATAAAAGTTGCACTTTAACGATCCCAGGGCATTTGAGGACATCTACGTTCGTAATGGACACAAGAGGCGGCATTTTATAACGCATTCCTCGAACAAGAGTCGTCTTTTGGATATTTGAACGCCCGAGAAGCAAAAGCCAGAAAAGACGTCCTCCGACCTTTATTCTCTCGCCAGGCGATCTCGAAGCTTGAAAGCGTCATTCAAAGCACCGTAGGTCCCCACTTCGCTGTAAGTCGCTTACCGGTAATCACCCCCATTGCTAGGTCGATAAACTCATTTCCTCCCTTACCAATTATATTCCTGAGAAGCATGAGGAAAAACCTATGCCCGCTGATCTAACCCTTGGCTATCTCTGCACAAGCATGGATATCATCACCTCCTACTGCTTCGCGCGCTCGTTCAACACGCTGGCATACAGCCCGACGTCATTCGCTGCTCCAATAATCACCTTTCTCGAATCAGCTGGGTCGATGTATTGTTGGTTCCAGCATTTCCCATCTACAATCCCTCTCGCACAAAAGGCGATATTTGAAAATGGCGGAGGGGATGGCGGATGGATGAGACTGCGGTCGAAGTGGTCGAGCGGGGTTGCAATGAAGCTAGGTGCGGCGATGTTCCATGGGTTGAGGCGGATTCTAGGGGTTCGGGTAGCGGCGAAAGCTCATGGCAGTGATGAAGTTGAGGGAAGAGGAATAGATGAGCGCAACTCCGTGGAAGCGACCAAAGAGCTCTATAGAGTCCTCGAAGCCCAAATAGATGCTATCCTTCAAGACCCTGATTCGCTCGACTTAGCCGAACACGCTATTATCTATCACCGACTCGTAAAAAAGGGCGATAGCAAAAGTGGTCAAGACGTCTCGGCGCCTTCGAAGCGATCTTTGCTTAACGAAGCTGGAGTGATGTTCGCGGCCGGTAGTGAATCTGTCAAGAATGCATCTCTTAACGCTACATTCCACGTTTTAAATAATGAAAGGATCTTGAGGAGGCTGAAAGCGGAATTGAAAGGGAATTGGAAAGATGTAAACGAAGGGATGGGTTGGGAGAAGTTGGAGAAACTGCCATATCTAGTGAGTTTTGGTGAATCATCACTATATTCGTCCTCACTGTATCTTCTACTTCATTAAACAGCTGTCATAAAGGAATCCCTTCGATCCTCACCGGGAGTAGTTTCTCCATTGCCTAGGGTAGTTACGGAAACTACGACAATTGGATCAACATCAACAATCGTCCCAGCTGGTGTAAGTCTGGCATTGAAATCGATCCAATCTAGGACCATCTGACTTGCTTATTCTGTAGACAATCGTATCAATGGGTATCCCGATCATGCATGCAACCCCAAGGATTTTCCCAAACCCAAACAAATTCATACCTGAACGATGGATTGAGGGTGAACCCCTAGATGCATTCTTTTACGGAGAGGGTGATCTCGGCGCGGAGGTGGAGAAACTCCGACGTTCTAATACGAAGGAACAAATCCGTGAACGTGAAGCTCATTTAGTTGCTTTCTCAAAAGGTCCTAGAGGCTGCCTTGGGATAAAGTGAGTGTGCAACCCCCGTTTCGAAGGCAACTGGGTCGTTTTCACGACATGACAGGAGTAACGCTAACGACATGACCATTTTTGGTTCTAATAGCCTTGCGTGGTGCGAGTTGTATCTCATATTAGGCAACGTATTCAGGAAACTAGACTTGGAAACATACCAGACGACGTAAGTATTTGTCGTCACTTTGTATTTATACCACTTCACCGCGTTTCTTTTATAACTAGGGCGGATGATCTTCGTTATCGTGCATATCTTACACCAGCCTATCGTGGGCATGTGAAAGTTTTAGTCAGGGGTATCGAGGATTGAGAACTGAATGTTGCTTGAAACTTATCGATTTTGAAATATCTAATCTGTACCAAGAGAGCGTCTGCTTGTACTATCAAACGCTTCTTTAACTGGTGTATACTGTATGTATACTTGAATATTTGCATCGGAATTTATAACATTGAGCTTAGCTGCAATGCCTCCGCAGTACTCCCGCGGCTGTCCGGAAAATCAGGTGGCAATCTCAGGCTTCTCGCAAATCATGATGGTAGTCCCTGGCCTACTGGTGGTCAGGCACGAACTCTCATTCATTGAACTTCCACCACACAACCGTCCAACCGCAATCATGACGAATACCCACCTGTTGTATTGTGTCTCGCAGCAGCATCGCGTGTGTGCACTCTCCAAGCCCTCCCGCGAGTCGGTTTCCCTGGCACTCGTGTTGTGTGTTCATCACTACGTCTTAGCTTGCGCCATCTCCATTTGTGATTAAGGCTGACGCATTTGTCTTAGTTATTCTCGTTGGGCGTCAAAACTTTGGTTTTGGCTCCATTGCTCCCACTCAAACACAGCCGAATGACGCCGACGGCAGCTGTAGCCATTGATGATAGTCGATGCTAAGCGTACACGACTGTACGTGTGTAACGTACATCATATTGATTCAACCGAACAGCGGATGGGTCTCACATGGGAAAATACACGGGCTCCGCAGAATCTTGCTCATTCTTGCGAGAGGCTTATTACCTCAAACCATACCCAGGACACGCCATCACCTTCTGTTCCGATCGCGCTCTTTTTCCTACCCCAAACTGCAGCTTGAAGAGGTTCAACGGTTTCCCTGCTTGACGGGCATCAAATCGCCAACGCTGATACAATTAAAGCGGCTCCATCTTCCAAATCTGGCCATTCATTAAAGTACATCCTCACAGTATCACTTCAACGCCCATAGTACAGGTCTTGCTTATCTTCGGTTCTCAACTCCTCCCCACGAAAGACTGACTGGCAACTCTAACGCATCCCAGCACCAAATATCAATACTCTGACCTTGCGCGACGACGACAATGTTAGGCACATTGGTCTTCCTGGTCCTCCTAGGCCTCCTATCAGCGGCTATTGTCAAAGCTTATCAACGTTTGTACTTCCACCAACTTTCGCATATCCCAGGTCCGAAAATCGCGATAACAACGGACCTGTACTGGATCTACCATGAGCTGATACGAGATGGAAAGAGAATTGAGGTGTTAAAGAGGTTGCACGAGGAATATGGTACGTCTCAAGTGATTTTGCTCGAGGAGCTGGCATGCTGACAGCTACATCCCGAACGTCGTAGGTCCTGTGGTTAGAATTGGACCCAGCGAGGTAAGTCACTACTACCTTTCGCTCATTCTCACCCCTTGCACTCGCACATGTTTGACAGGCTCGTTTACCTACCATCCCCCCTTCAGGTACATTTCAATGACCCAAAAGCTTTTGAGGAAATATACGTCCGTTATGGACATAAATTCCCTAAGGAAGCGACATTCTATGAAGCGTTTCTTCAGCACGAATCCTCGTTCGGCTACCTTAACCCTCGAGATGCAAAGACAAGGAAAGATGTGCTCCGTCCTTTGTTTTCACGCCAAGCAATCCTGAAATTAGAGCATGTTATTCAGGCCACTGTGAGCATTTTTTCGTTCTCGGTACAATTGTGTCATGATGAATAACGTACTTGGTACGACTGCTTGCTACTAGGTCGATAAGCTAATTTATGGACTTATCAACCATATCCCGCCGAAGGGCGAGGTCGAGCCGAGGCCTGCAGACCTTACATTCGGCTATCTCTGTACAACCCTGGACATTATAACCTCATACTGCTTCGCTCGTTCCTTCAATACACTCTCCGCGGAAGCTACATCCTTTGGTGAGAATGCGGTGGTCGTGTTCATGGAATCGATCGTATCAATGTACTGCTGGTTCCAGCACTTCCCGTTCGTCATTCCTATAATCAAGCTCGCGATCTTTCAGGGTGATAAGAAAGACGACAAGACTGAAAGATCTGGGATAATGGTGTGGATTAAGGAGTTGGGTGGGCCCCTGATTGGCGTAATATCAGCGACATTCGACAGCTTTAAATCAATTTTGTTGCCGCTGACGAAAGGAAAGTCCAGCAAAGATGAAGGTGCTGAGGACGTAGAAGGGAAAGCTGGGAAGCCTAAATCCGTTAACGCTGTCACGGAGATCTACAAAGTCCTTGAAGCTCAAGTCGACCTCGCTCTTCGAGACCCCGATTCCCTCGACCTAGCTGACCACGCCATTATTTACCACCAACTTGTCAAGAAGGGCAGTGGAAAAAATCACGCAAACGGTGAAAGCGCTGGCCACGAAAACGCTCACTCACCACCTTCGAAGCAGTCTTTGCTCAATGAAGCCGCGACGATGCTCGGTGCTGGTGCAGAAACTGTCAGAAATACGTGCTTGATTGCTTCGTATCACGTTTTGAGCAACAAGCGGATACTGAACAGATTGAGAACGGAGCTGAAGGAGAACTGGAGAGAGGTGGACTCAGTCATGTGTTGGGAGAAATTAGAAAAATTACCTTACCTTGTGAGTTTCATCCTTCGAACTAATCCCGAATCCTCAACTCCAGTTAGACCGCAATCATCAAAGAGTCGCTCCGTTTCTCACCTGGAGTGGTTTCTCCACTTCCAAGGGTCGCTACTGAGACCACAACGCTAGGGTCATTGTCAACCGTTATCCCAGCTGGTGTAAGTTTGAGTTCTGTCTTTCTGACTATCCCTCCTTTTGCTCACGTCTCTTTTTTTAGACCACCGTGTCAATGGGCATTCCCATGATGCATGCAAACCCCCTTGTTTTCCCAGACCACACCAAGTTTATTCCTGAACGGTGGATTGAGGGCGAGTCGCCCGATATGTACCTTGGCGACCATCAAGACGCTGACACCAAGAAAGATTGGGCGAAGAACACGAAAGAACAAATCCGTGAACGTGACGCGCATCTAGTTGCCTTTTCAAAGGGCCCCAGGAGCTGTCTAGGCATAAAGTATGTAATTAATTTTTTATTACGTTGAGACGAGGCAGTCTTTTTCTTTGTACCTGGCTTGCATCCATGTGGAAAATAATGCTAACGAACGCACTTGATTTTTTTTGTTCCTTGATAGCCTTGCTTGGTGTGAGCTATACCTCATCCTAGGCAACGTATTCCGGAAATTGGATCTGGAAATTCATGATACTACGTAAGTACTCGCAATAATCCTTGTGCTCACCTCGGGCGACTCACCTTGGCGCCACCCCGTTTGTTCCCTATGCCCGATGGTCGCTCCACTTCAACGAATGTGCTCATCAATTGTTTTAATAAATTACCTACTGCCAGAGAGAGCGCTCTTCTATATCGCACTTACCTAACACCCAAATATCATGGTCATGTGAAAGTTTTGGTCAAGGGCATCGTCGAGGATTAAAGACTACACATATGTACAGTTGTGTCTGTAAACATTGTTCCCCGTAATGTACCTGTTTGTATGTCAACAATGCACTTAGTGAAATTGTATCGCAACTCCTCTCTTGCTTTCAGCCCTAGATATGCTTTGCCATAAGAATATTCTACCTCCTGCATATCTCATTCGACTGCGCAGGAAATTGTCTCCTCCCTGCACCTTTGTATAAATCCCGCTGAATTATTCATAGCCGTAGTGCCTGACCGAACCAGCTAGAGAGCTTTCCTCGAATACCAGGATCAACGACTCGTGTACCCATAAACACAAAAATGCAAGCCCAATTTTCCCCACTCAGTGTTGATCTCCCTGGTACTTGCTCAGTGGGTCCATGAACGCCTCGACTACAGGGGTTCCGTTTATTCCTCGTCCCCAGGTCTCCGGGCATTATACCATGATTATGGATACCATCTGACTCATCATTGTGACGGTACCCAAAAAGCAAAATAGAGCATCCGTCACTCAAAATCTCATGTTCTCTCACGCTGATTAACGCATACGGTTTCCGGTGTTCATTGTATTGCAGATCAATATGGGTTGCCGATGCGTGTGATTTTAGTGCTTGAGCGTTTCGTAGTCGACCTCTTTCCTCCTTCTCAACCCTGCTCAGTATCCTTTTATATGATACGAAATCGGATTTCGGATTGGGAGGGGCTGAGGGGCTGGACATCCATACTCCGGTACCCTAATGGTATTACCATGGAGAGTCAATTTGATTGCATCAATAATTTGCCTACATTACCTTCGTGTCCTTTTGCAGTAGTTCCAGGTTAGGACAAATTCAGCTTCAATTTAATCTGGTCGGCTGAGGCTTCGCTCCCCTAGGCATTCCATTGTGGAGCACTTCTCGTCCTTTCTCGTCCTTCCTATACTGTCCAGTGATGCATTTGTGACCATAGCATCTTAACGCCACAGTCCCTAGGCACATGCCTCGCCAATCGCCCATCTCTTCAAGCACGAGACTTTCCTTTTGAGTAGGATGACATGGGAGAAATACAGGATCCCCCAACTCCACATGTCGGCGCGAATGTGGTCATAGCAGTGACAAAACGGGTGGGTTTTCTGATGTTCAGAACTTTTGATGGCCCTCTCGAAGAGGAAGTGATGGTGGCAGTGATAGTCGACCTGGGTTTGAAGGCGGTAGGAATGCGAGGTGATGGGAAGTTAACGTATATCGTTCAGTCACAGTGGAGAGAGGGGGGAAAGAGATGGCACGGATCTAGTATAGACCACGCTCTGGAATATGGAGCGTATAAAATTTCGCCCAACGATCTTGTGTATGAAGGTGACAGCTCATAAACATATTCATGTTCATATCCGGTATGTCCCAGGTACGGAGGTTAACGAGGTTCCGTCCCTCTCGCTCAGTAACAGCTCAAATAAGTAGGACGTGATCAGACAGCAATTTTATGCTAGCGCCCTTATCCCCTTTTAACCCCTTGCTCCAAACGCTTAGTTCCCCACATCATCCTCGTCAACGTCAACATCACCATTTTCCTCATATTCATTCCTCCTTCCTTCGTTTAATACCCCCTTCCTCTTTCCCGTTTCTTCCCTATTTTTGTCCATCCAAAGCCAAAATCGTTGATTCCATGCGCGAAAGATCCTAGCGTTTGAAGGAAACCAAAGCCAAGATGTCAACTCCACATACAATTGGCAACTTTGGCTCTGCGAAGGAGTTCGACCCTCATATGATTGGAGCTTTGGAGTTGGGAATCTTGGTATCGATGGTTCTTCACGGAGTTATCATTGCTTCTTCGGTTTCGTATTATCGACATTATGTCACAGATGTGATGTACGTCAGAGTCGTGGTGAGTTGGTCTACCTTTGTCGTCCAACTTGCTCTGTCTTTCGTGTTGTGCTGTTGGGGGATGGGGTTTTGTTCTATCTTGGGCGCTTGCCCCACATGCCGTTATATATTTCGTAAGCCTTATCTGACCATATGGCCCCACGCCTAGATTGGGATCCTATGGTGCGGCGCATCTTTCTCTATGACCAGCTTATACCCATCGCCAATCATGTTCGAAAATCCTTAGGCTGCTATCGACGACCCACGCCGGCTGTCTTCTATGGGCTCTCTACCAAGTGACGATCCTTCGGCTAGGCGAGCCTCTGGATTTCTTCGTCATTCCGGTCACAATTCCACTTTCAACCGCCTTCTCTTCCATGATGCAGTCCATCGTGCAGGTAGGCCCCTCTCATCTACGTTCCCACCCCTCTATAGTACTTTGCATCAACTGATGCTAACTTTACGTGGCGCTTACCCGACCTGCGCCTCACAGTCGGTTTTCACATACCGCCTCTATAGGTTCTCCAGATCTCTCTGGGCAGCACTGGCTTGTTGGGCGCTCGCATTATACGAGATGGTCGGAACATTCATCTACGCTCTCAGCTTCCCCTATAGCAGTGTAGAGGCGCAGAACCAACACCACATCAAATACGGCGGACTGGTGTTCTCGTTTTTGTTATGCGCGGCGGTTTTGGATGCCGCTATTGCTATTACGATCGCGGTGTGTCTACATAACGGGCAAGCAGCCGCTATGGGAGCGTGAGTCATTTCTCTTCTTGGCTTTGATTGGTGGAATGTTGGGATTGCGATGTTGACTTGATGGGCTCGTATAGGACAAAACGCGCTGTTGACCGACTTGAGACATGGACGCTTCGTGAGTTCTTGGCTTATCCTTCACTGCAGGGTTTTATTTTAACAAAATTCGATCCCTAGGCACCGGAATGGTGACTAGGTTAGTATGAAGCAATGATCTGGCGTTCAATAACCTTACTGAGCGTTCCTTACAGTTTTATTGCCTTGGCGATCGCCGTTAATGTGAGTCCAAGCCATCCATGATTTATTTGCCATGCTGAACCGGAGTAGTTCGGGCTAGACAGACAAAATAGTATGTATGGGTCCTTGGCATGATCTACGCCCAAGTTCTAACAGGAGACAGACATCTGGCTGGCGTTATATTTCGTTCTTACTAATCGTAAGTTCTTTCGCGTCCATTCATTGCGTACCACATTATTAATTTCCTTCCGATACAGTATACCCACTCACGCTTATGACTCTGTACGTCCATTGTCTGCTCATATCCTTCAACCACATCTCACTCTTGACAAAGGTTCAACGGTCGACGAGAACTAATCTTACCGGATCACGAACCATCCAGCGAACGCGGTTTCAGCCTCAACCACCTTCGAGCTACAACTGAAGGCCACACAACATCCATAGGCGAGATCACAGGCGCCAGACCCAATTTCATCAACACAAGAGGCGGACTTGGTGTTGGCCTCGGTGGTGGTGGCGGCGGCGGTATCGGGAGCGAGGGATCGATAGGTCTCAACACCATGCTCCAAAACCACCCCGTGGCGGCGGCGAACAACAAGATCGGTCGGACGGGGATAGAGTTTGCTGACCGCCAGCAGGAGACAACGCCAGTTGCTGTGGTTGTCAGCTTGGATGTTGTGTCGGATGCGCATAATAGCGATGAGAGAGACGAGCGGGATGTGGTGGAGATGGATAGGGAGTATGGAGTTGGTGATGGTGCTATGTCCTTTCGACGGTGATGTCGATCGTAAGGTGAGGGTTCCAACCACCTGCTTCTTGAAAATGTTTGACACGTGGTGCTCAGGTTATGCGAGTTCATATCAAAAGTTATCCCTTCTATGGGTTCCCTACTCTTCGCCGCGATTCCCCATCCACACACCCCTTTGTTCCGTTCCCCGCTGTGTTCATGTACAAGTCATGCTGCCACTATTGGTTCTACGGATAGTATCCTCTGCATTCTTATATACCTTGTGCTATTGTTAATGTGTATATTCCTATTTCTATTCGCATTTGGGTATACGGTTGTAATTGTAGTACCGAGAGCGAACCCTCACGACCTTTCACCAACCTTATTTTATTCGTCCATGAAATTACAGGAGTTAGTACCACTACATTCGACGTACAGCAAATATGATGATCAAGACAAGACAGGAAATAGAAATACAGGCGCAGAGGACAGCCACGAATAACGTCATTTGTGTCCAAACTCAGGCATCAAGGGACACCATCATCTGCGTCTGTGCAATCGGGCAATGGAACTGTTTCAATTTTCGGTGCACCAGGAGTCGTTGAAACTAATACATCTGCTTCAGCAGCGCCCCTAATAGATACGCCCTCTGCAGCGGATGAGGCAATGCTTGTTGATGAATTATGTGGAGGCTCATGCATCAATCGAGCTGATGAGTTAAATGCATGTGAGCCGCATAGAAAAGCTGTGAAGTAAGTAAAGCGCTCACCAAAAGCTGCTGAAAGTTCTTCAGAGTCGTCATCCAATAGCAAGAGAGGAGTTGACTCTGATCCCGACAGTTGGAATAAAGATTCCAAGCTCTGGAGGACAAGTTCCTAATGGATGAATAATTGGTTAAATGACAATAAGAGTATGATAAAGAACCCACTTTAAGTTCCTTTAACATCTGTGTGGGCAACGATGGATGATTGCGAGTGCTACGCTCAGAGGAAGCTATCACAAAGGTGAAGCCACTCAAACATTAGAGGACAGAATATATATATCAAAAGCTGAGGGCCTCCTCATGTCGCATTCCTTCCCCCCCGGCGTGTGTTATGTCAAACAGCATTCTAGCGATTTCCACTGATGATGGTTCCGGCGTGGTCATAACCGGGTGGAAAGAGGCACCCGATGATGTACGCATTGCCCAATACTGCATGAAGGTGACAGGGAAAGTGGCCGTGAGCCACTAATACAGCATTCCAGCTCGATGCCTCAGGACAAGAAACATCGCGCCTAGCCCAAATCGTGCGACGAAAGTGTCGTGAGCAGTAGGCCATCAGACGAAACGTGGCTTCAACGCTGGATAGGCAACATACGACGAAGAGAAAAGCAGTATGTGTGATTCAGCGCAGCCACAATTGGTAGGGGTGGGTGGGTGAGATGCACCGCCACATTTGAGGCACCTCAGCGCTTGGTGACCCAGATTGCGTCCTGCCCGAGTTCACGGTGTACAACTCCTTCTTAGGGTATCCAGATCCAATGCGGGGTGTCCGGGCACCTAATAGCCGATATTGGTGTACACCCGCGTCGCAATGTAGTACAGTGTGCTGTCTGGTCGAAAGCAGCAAAGTGATTAGTGCCGGAGAGGAACGAGAGAGAGAAAGAGCAAAATATACGCGGTAGTTACAGTCTCCCGGTCAAGCGTTGTACAAAACCGACTGTTGACTCGCTCTTGGATGGGTCCATGATGGTAGTTTGGTAAGATGGTGAATGGACTGCGAGCCTGCAACCACAAAGGGACAAATACCAGGATGGCATATGTTTCCCACGGATAAAATATAGCCCCCTGATTGACTCCCACCAACTTTCCTCTTCACCGACCACCTCAGCCTTGGGCGTCGTTCAACCCATTCAAGACGACCATCACCGCAGTGTACTTGGTCGTTGGTGTGGTTCTATTCGTCGAACGACACTTTAATGCTTAAAAAATCCTCTAATGTCGCAAGAACTTCGGCGCGTACGCGATGGATCCACACATCCTTGCCGGATTGTCAGCAACTGCTTCGCAAATCAGCAATGTCTACGCGTAGACCTTGTGTAAATAGAGAGAGAACAGAGGAAGATGACGAGATAATGGAGGAGCGGAACAAGCAGCAGATATTTGCAGCGCGACAAGGTGCGTCCTCCCAACCATTTTGATTCGCATCAAAGCTTATTCACATTCACGCGTAGTAAAGCGTAACGAACTTGGAGTACAACTCCTTTCACGCGAATTACACGCTCAAATATTTCGAGATGCACCATTTCCATCTCCAGACCCGCCTTACATCCAGATTGCTCGTCAGCATCTCGAGGCCCATGGCTTAGACCCTACTCAGGGTTCCGTACTGCCCAACACCTCATTCACGCTTCCACCGCTTCAAGGATCCAATCTCGCCGAACATTTCCACCGCATTGGAGCGCGTGCCTCACAGCCATGGTTGTCTCATGCCAAAAGATTCTCCGAAGCGGAGCTACCCCCTAAACCCAGCGACGAAGACTGGGTGAGCCAAAGCGGTTGGACCAAGTACCACTACCTTCCGGGTGGATCCAGCTTTAGTGAACCCGTTGACTATCCTCAGCACGACGAGAGGCCCGAAGAGCTGCTCTGCTTTGACGTCGAGACTTTGCACACTAAGCATCCCTACCCTATCATGGCTTGTGCCGCTTCGCCAAATGCGTGGTACGCTTGGATTTCTCCCTGGCTGCTTGGTGAGACGGACGACCCAAAACAGCTCATACCGATAGGCGATCCTACCGTTCCCAGAATCATCGTCGGACACAATGTCTCGTTTGATAGGGCAAGGATATTGGAAGAGTATAACCTGAAGCCGACGAAAAATAGGTTTTTGGACACAATGTCATTGCACGTTGCTGTCAAGGGTATTTCATCGCATCAACGACCTGCATGGATGCAGTACAAGAAGGAGAAGCAGAAGGAAGTTGAGCAACAAGAGGAAGCTTTTGAAGCTATTGAAGACCTGTTGGAGGATACTGGGCGCAAGCTGGAACGTGAGGTGGATGCAAAGGCAAGAGAGGAACTAGAACGGACGAAGGAAGAGTTAGAGGAGAGTTTGGCCGGCTACTCGCCGAGTCTAGAGAACGGAAACGACGAGGCAATAGAGAAGCGTTGGGAGGCGTTAACGTCGGGCAATTCTCTCGCAGATGTGGCTCAACTGCATTGCGGTCGCATCATGGACAAAAGTGTTCGGAATGACTTTGCTACGCATACACGGGAAGAGATCAGGGGCAAGATCGAGACATACTTGGCGTACTGTGCTACCGACGTTGAGGTTACGCACGAGGTGTACCGTAAAGTCCTACCTGACTTTCTCCTCGCCTGTCCCCATCCGGTATCCTTTGCTGGTATCTTGACGATGGGCAGTAGTCTGCTACCTGTCAACCAGGAGTGGGAGCGTTATCTAAAAAGCGCTGAGGGTGTGTACCAGGAGATGGAGGAAAAGGTGAAGAAGAAATTGTTGGAACTGGCAGAGCAAGCGAAGACATTGGCAAACTACGACTACTTGGAAAATGGCGAGAATAGCGAGAAGAACGAACCTTGGAAAGACGATCCCTGGCTGAATCAGCTCGATTGGACACCCAAAGTCGCGGGAAAGTCGAGAGGCATTGTTCACAATGTGATTGTGAGTGTAGTTATATTTTTCCATACTTGGTGCTTATTGTTCTCAACTCGTGTTATCCCCATAGGCAACTGACGAACCTGACGAACCCGAAACCACACCTCAGCCTCCTGCTCCCATTGCGCCACTCTCTACTCCAAACCCCTTACCTGCATGGTACAGCGAAGTGCTGTTAGGACCACTTCAGCCGAAGACCATCAGACTCATTCTGCCACTCATCCTCCGGTTATCTTATGAAGGTCATCCATTGCAGTATGACTACAAGAACCAATGGCATTACCTCATCGATGGTGTGGTGCATCGACTCAAAACTGCGCTGGAGAAGCAAGCGACACAAATCCTCTGCCCTAGACACGCTTTAACACTGCTCCAAGATGGAACAATGACCTCACACGATATGAAGCTGGCGATGGACTTGTCACGATTGAGGAGGCCTGCAGATGTGGAGGAAAGGGTGAAGGCTCTAGCGAAGAAGGTAGTTGAGGCGCGTAGGGAAGATATTTCGAGTGATCCATGGTTGTCGCAACTAGACTGGACCCCCATCGGCACTGAAGCAGCCTCTCCTTCCGACACTTCCTCTTCGCCCAACATCCAACTTCCGACAACGCCGCAATCTCCGACGAGCACCCCGAAACGTAAACGGCCATCATCTTCAAAGTCCGGTCCGAAGATCAAGCCAAAGCCTGTTTACTGGCCCAAGTGGTACTGGGAGGCCGCAAAGCCTAAGAAGGGTCTGCCCCCCGGTACGCTGGACATCACAACCCGCAATCGTCTCGCCCCGCTCTTGTTCAAGCTGTCCTGGAAGGGATCGCCGCTGTTCTGGTCCCGTGAACATGGTTGGATATACCGTGTCTCGTCCTCGACACCGTCGTCAGGGTCGGATGCGGCGTCTAAGAATCCGCAGGCGCGCCAGCCTCACACCAAACCGTTGAAATTTCACGATCGCGCGGATGATATGCTGGCGGAGTCCTGTCTTCGTGATGGGTATAGGTTTTATAAACTGCCGCACAAGGACGGGGAAGAGGCGAATGTAGGAAGCCCGCTGGGCAAGACGTTCCTGAAGTATCTTATTGACGGGACGTTGAGGAGCCCAGGGGAGGAGGCGAAGGAGGCGCTGGACGTCAACATCAAGTGCAGCTACTGGATAAGTGCGAGGGATAGGATTTTGAACCAACTGGTCGTATGGCAGAAGGAGGGCAAAAGGTGGTTAGGGTTTGAGAAGAATCCTGGTGGTGGAACGACATCTGCAGGTCAACACGCGGCGAGCACGAGCATGACGACAAACACGAGCTTGGATGAGGATGACAGCCACCCGGTGACCGGTGAGAAGGAAGGGTCGGAAGGTGACCAGAAACTGCGAGAAGAGAAATGGGGTATTATCTTACCTCAGGTGATCACGATGGGCACAGTCACAAGACGTGCGATAGAGAAAACTTGGCTGACAGCCAGTAATGCCAAACCCAATCGAGTTGGATCGGAACTCAAGGCGATGGTTCGTGCCCCTGAAGGATACTCAATCGTGGGTGCAGATGTTGATTCCGAAGAACTCTGGATCTCGAGCTGTATGGGGGATGCACAGTTCGGATTGCATGGAGCTACCGCCCTTGGATGGATGACCCTTGAAGGAACGAAATCCGCAGGGACAGATCTTCATTCGAAAACTGCCAGTATTTTGGGAATATCTAGAGATCAGGCAAAGGTCTTTAATTATTCCCGGATATACGGCGCTGGGAAGCGTCATGCGGTGCTTTTGCTTTTGCAAGCCAATCCGGGGATGTCACCAGAAGAGGCGAAGAAGTTGGCCACAGACCTCTACGCCTCAACGAAAGGGAAGAATACGAACCGGCTCGATATTTTCGAGAGGAAACTCTGGTTTGGCGGGACGGAGAGTTTTGTGTTCAACAAGTTGGAGGAGATTGCGTTGTCAGATAAACCCCAAACGCCAGCATTGGGTTGTGGCGTTACGTACGCGTTATCCAAGGAATATCTCCCTTCGGAATTTGGCGCGGATTTCATGCCCTCGAGGATCAATTGGGTCGTTCAGTCATCAGGAGTGGATTACCTGCATCTGTTGATCGTGTCAATGGATCATCTGATCCAAAAGTATGACATCAAAGCGAGGTATCTCATTTCGGTTCATGATGAATTAAGATACCTTGTTGAGGACGGGGATCGTTATCGGGCTGCCTTAGCCCTGCAAATCGCCAATCTGTGGACGAGGTGTTTGTTTGCTTATCGGTTGGGGATGGATGATTTGCCTCAGGGTGTGGCTTTCTTTTCGGCCGTAGACGTCGATTGGGTGCTCAGGAAGGAAGTTGACATGCCATGTGTCACACCGTCGCAGCCGAAACCCATACCGCCGGGAGAATCCTTGGACATTGTCAAATTGCTGGAGAAGACGAATGGAGGAACCTTGCAGAAGGACGGTTCGCCGATGCCGGTTTGGGCCAGCACCCCTCATCCTCGAGGCAGTGCGCCTCAACCGCGTCAAATCCAATCAGAGGTTGATGGCGAATTAGATGGATATGAAGATCCAAACTGTTTGGTGCACCGCGCCAAGAACGCGTCCTTTTTGCGGGCCCAGGCAACAACCGACTTTGGTGAGGTAAAGGGGCTGGCGCAGCAAGTCTACGGTAGAAAGTTCACTGGTGGAATTGGTGAAAGTCCGAGACCGCGTCGTAAAGACACAACTAAGTCCTCTAGTGTCAGAAGCGTAAAGAAGGCGAGTGGGACTCCTTTGAAAAATGGGGAGGATGTGGATTATGATGACTTTTTGGCGAATGCCTATGCTAGACGACTATAATTCCTTAATTCGTTTATACTTTCTGGTTTCTTCTATCGGTACCCTGGTTGAGTATTGCTGTCTATTTTATCGTATATCTTGCTATTGTACATTATTCATTCACAATGTAGTATCATCCTGTAGCTCATCCGATATTACTGGAGTAGATGTGATGAGGTACGAATTCCCGTGCCTTGGGTTTGCAGGCCGGACCATGGAGGTTGTGAGGATCATCGCAAAGGCAGGATATTAATCGGAGATCTCTCACACAGCAGTGATATCATAGCATTTGAGGGCCAAGCGCGTACAACGCTTTGACCCGCTATACCGATGTTTTGTAATCATAATCGTGACTGTCCCAAAACCACCAACAAATTTGAACTGTGGGACCACGAACTATGATTATACGTCCGAGTATCGTGCAGATCGTTCTCTCTGAAGTGTATGAGGCACGAATTCATCAACACGCTCTAGCCATCTAGCTTCCTCACATCATGGAGAAGTGTCGGTGGCCTCGTGGACGAAGGAGTATGCACTGCCAATCAATACTGTAGTGGTTGTGGGTCCATGGATGCGAGATGAGTCGTACAGTGCTCTTTCATACTACTTACACCCGTCTCGCCACTGAGCAAAGTATAAGACTCGCCTTGTTTGGCGAACACAACTTACCATTTTGGGTGATGCGCCTCGTTGGTCAGCGACTGGTACCCTTAAAATAGAGTCCCGCCCGACACTCTTTGAACACAGGATGAGGGGCCACTCCGCTCTTTGGCGCTCTTAAAAGGACGGGGAGGTATGGGAGGTATTCTCATAGCCCAATATCCTCGCTTTCCTCCAGCTACACGCATTAGCTCCACTGTTCTATCACTAGCAAGTCAGCCGGATGTCCCAAGTATTTGTCCTAGCAGCAGATACAGCCTATGTCACCTATCCCCATATCTCCCCTCCTCAGACTACACCCCCATGGAGTAAGCTTTACATGCTACTTGTCACCAACAATACACCTGTAACCATCTATTCGTGTAGGTTACCGGAGATACCCCCACCAAACGACTACCACAATAACGACTATTGTGAGAACGCCCATTCCTCGTCTTCACCTAGCCCTTCGCTATCGTCAGGGTCACGAAGAGATTCTTTGGGATATGCGCTACAACCCAAAGACTTCAAGACCTGGAATCACGTCTACACCTCCATTGGCCGAGCTAGCAATTTACCCCCGTTGCAATGCCATGACTATTCTACTCCCACCCACTGATTGGATAGTAAAGATCGCGAATCCTTCCGGCATTACCATTTGGGATGTCCTGATAGGAATCTACGACTACCTTGATGAAGCATTGACCACAAGCCAAGCCATAGCGTTGGAGCCTCCACAGCGCGAAACCTCTAAAAAAAGGCAAAGAAACTACCATCACATAAAGCGGATAGACGCATATAGAGCTTGTATGTTTGTTGGGCTTGATCTCGATCGTGACGGAAAAATCTACGCACAATTGCGTTAGTCCCTTAAGTTGCACCCACAATCCCACCTGGACATAATTTGTATTACCTTTTGCAATTATCTTTTATCATTAATTTATATAAAAACTACCGAGAGCATTAGCGATACATATACCTACATTGCTGAGGTCTGAGGTACCCGTATAACGCCAATGGCGATCAAGTCCATCCTGGTGATATTGTCATGTGACGCTGAAATTCCTCCCTTGAACACATTCCATTAAGATTGTACACCCAACGACTCTGCTGCTTCACAGATATGCAAGCCATTTTCGCCTTAATCGCGTTCTCGCCCTTCTTGATATCTTGTACCCTTTCGAAGTCCCCGCCCAAGAACAGTGAACACCACCCGCAAAGACCCACGCCAACCCGCCCAGCGCATCCGACAAAGCGAGCAGATACTAGGGAGACGCCAGCGCCTACGGGGAAGTCGTCCGCGTCTACGACTGTCCAAATTAAGGATCAGAAGAGCTTCAGCCTCATCTTACCTAATAGGCCTGGAGGTGAGGTTTAGGCGTTCTCCACGTCTTGACGCGAAGGTTAAAATCGATAGAACTAATATCCGATGCGGAGAGTGACGGCGTCGCCTTTGGAACATCCTCAAAGCCCTTCCCTGCTGGATTTATCAGAGGCGCGGCGATGGACAGTGCGGACGATGGATCGTGGATACAGGTGAGTGCTTCTCAACTCGTTATTATATTCCGTTGAACCAGGCCCAAGGTTACTGGGTGCATGGATCCTTCCAAGGCGGGGATGTCAACTTCCGACGGCGGAGGTCAGTTTGACGTCCGGTACCCCAACGGTGCTCAATGCACATTTGGCGGGTATGGCGCTAGCTTTATTGAGCAGTAAGTAGGTTGCATTATAGCGCGATGTATAGCTTACGCCCGAGTAGACTCGAACCAAAGGAAGGCAGGTTTTGCCTTCGCTGTTGTTCGACTCCTAACGACCAGATCAACTGCAACTCTCACCAGGACCGGGCGGGGTGCTTGATAGCGATACCTGGCCAATATGATTTTCCAGAGTTGGGCGTATCGTGCTCTTAGAATAGACTCTTTTTCATTGGACGTGATAAATACCCAGCTTAATGTTATTTGGTAACCTTAATGACATTACGAAACTAAATGATACGATGCAGTACGATAGTACATCGATGAGAAGTGTCTCGAATCGTCCAACCGAATAACCTATAAATAACGGCTAGCTATCGACATCCTATCCAAATAATACCCCCAAAGATCCAACTGAAAAAGAATAAAAGAAATGGTCGTAACAAAGGTCATTATACTTTTGAAAATACCAGCTTCCCGACCCCGCTGGCTCCGGCAGACTTATCAGTTTCGATCCCGACCAGCCTAGTCTTGCCACCGAGGTAGTCTAGTCGCCTGACACCGCTGGTCCACCCTCCATCCATTTTTGTGCAACGCTTTTCGTATGCACGGGTTACTTTGCGCTGGGATCGACTTCCGTTACCTAATTCTTCCCATTCTTTGGGCGTGATCCGAGTTCTCAGCGTTTGATGAACAGCAGTCAGGACGTCCAAATTCGTCACAAATCCGGCGTGTAAGTTTGATCTGGAGCCTGCAGTCGCGAATTCCAAGGACGCGGTGGCATCATTACTTGATGATGATGGCACAACTACGACCGGCCAGGGTAGCTTCTCGCATTTCAAGGTAAGCTCCGAATACGTTGGAGGGTCCGTTGCTGGTTGCAGCAACATGTGAGAAGGAATAGGTGAGCGGGTACTTCGGTCAACAATATATTGCGATGTTGGGGCATAACAAATGTCGTAAGAAATCGGTGCATGGTGAAGTCGGCTATACGCGAACAGAGGGTGCATGTGCAATGCTGTCGGCTTGTGTGGGTTCTGAAACGACACGTGGTCCTCTACAACAGATTCTGTAAACATTTCAGGCCGGCGGAGAAGACCACTTGACTCACTCGAGTTCGCTCTGACCCCCGATGGACGGCTTTGCTTTTGTTTTAACACCGGACGAGGCTCAGGGCGAAAGTCGGAACGTGGGACACTTCCAGAACTGGATGTTCGGGTCGCATGGGGCCGGGTGGGTTTGGTGACGGGTGGAACAGATGCGGTTTTGGAGCTGGTAGAACGGACGCTACCGTATGGGACCGCGGGTGCGTATATTTGATAGGGCTGATCTATTGCATCGTGGTATGATTCGTAGAGCAAGATTCAGGTAGGTAGAGCAAGATTCAGGTAGGTAGAGCAAGATTCAGGTAGGATAAATGACTTACAGCCGTCTCTGGCGTTATGGGCAGAGGAAGTATACAAGGGCATTTGAGGATTCTGCTGTGCTGGTACGCCAGCTGTGGGGTAGTATGCTGGTCTTTTCCCTTTAGACCGGACCGAGCCAGACTCATAGGTAGCAGAATGCTGCAGGGAACTAGCATTTGCGGGTGCCCTAGATGGATGTCTGTTTTCGCGTGTAGAGCGCGAACCGGAAGATGAGCTTGATGGAGTAGCACTAGGAGGTGCGTAAATGTAGGACAGTTTCGATTTCATATCGGGAGGTGGGGCAGTAGGAGCAGATTGAGAATGAGTGTGAGTTTTTTGGGCATTATTTCCTGTCGTATTCGTGGATTGGCCACCGAAAAAGCTACGAAAGTATGAAGCCATCAGCGTCCTGGTCGTAATCAGTGAGATCTTATGTGCAGAGGATGAAGGGAAACGGTCATGAACTGGGAAGGCTCCAAGCCGTCTGGGGTATGCCGGCGTCGCTTTTAAGCAAATGCAACCCCCTTGGACCTCATCATTTGCCGAACTGCATGATTACATACCAAAATAACGCACCGCCCGCCTCGAAAAAGCCAAGTTTAAAATAGCCGGCATTGTAAGCTCAGGGCCGATTAGCATCACAGCCGACATCGAGCAGGGAGCTGAGATGGTTCTAGTTCTCATGTCAAACCATGCGTCAACGCATGATAAGGCCTGTAGTCAAAAAATAGGCTAACCGAGGTGTATATATAATGTACCCACCTTGAAGGCCTTTCCGCAGCCTTCAAAAGCCAAAATGTTGGCAGATGGCTATTCACGGCATTGCGGGCTCACGGTTCCTTCGATTTTTTGGGGTGCGGACGTGGCGGATATCAGGGCGACAGAAGTACGGGATTAGGGCCACGCGTCAAGGGCCCTAAATGACCCTGCAACCCTGGGACCTATCACTCATACCAGAGTGGAAGTATAGGAAGGCGCAGAAATCAGTTAGCACCGCAATAGTTGGTGCTCATCATTCCTTATTTCAAGAGCTCTACAGGCGAGATGTCCTCCAACCCGTGACGCTACATTTAACGGCCTCAACATTGCAATGGAATGGTATCGGTAACTATTATTGAGATCAAAGCCTACAAGTGTTCCTTCTAAGAAATGATAACCGAAGAAGCTTACGTCTACGTTCACGTTCCAAATGCCCGATAATTCATTCAGCAAGAACAAATCACCAGCATCTAGTCCTTCTTTATCACTGTCACTATTTCAGTTTGTGGTACCATTCACAGGTACAGTTGTCGTGTTGAAGGCAAAATCATTTCCAGCGAAGCCAGAAGTAGCCGGGGCGAACCACCAAAGAGTCGTGACACCAACGGGAAAAGTATAAGTAGCCTATATCGCTATTAGTTAACGTCCGGTGTGCTGGGAAGGAATTACCTGTTTGCCACGGAAGGTGATAGTAGCGGTCACAGGCGTGGGATTCCAACTTGATGATGCATTGTCGTACCCTGTTTAGAGAGGGACAAATTAGCTTGGCGATGTGAAGCCGCGATGAAGCAGTTCTCTTACAATTGAGAACGACGATAGAGTAGCGCAGCCATTCGCCGGCGGAGACACGACGGGTTACGAATGCGCCGACTCGGAGAGCCCAGTTAAGTGATCCTTGCACGGAAACACCGATACGTTGAGCAAAAGGACCACCATTGTCCTTGGGAATAATGGCCTTGGAAGCTTGAGCCATGGAATAGACTAGTTGCAGGCGTTAGGGCCCTGCTGAAGAGGTGAGTGGAAAACCTTACACTCTTGGTTATAGCTATAGCTTCCGTCACTGTTAACGGTAATTAAAGGACGGCAACCTGGGCCACCACAACTAGAGGTCCCAGGGTATTTGGGATTTCCATTCCCATCGAGAGCAAGGTTCCACATTAAACCCTAGGATAAGGGGTCAAAAATGATTTAGCCGAGCGGTTGAGAGTGCTTACGGCTCTGGAAGAACGTTCAATGCTGCCGATCCACCTAAAGGGAGAAATGAGTAATCGCAGTGCATGCCTAATGACGTGCAGGAACGTACAGATTATCCATGTACCACTGAGGTGCCGTGATAAGTTTCAGGAACTAGGATATCGATCCCGACTCACCTTAATGTCACTCCACCAGTCTGAACCGAATGTACCACTGCACTCCGTAAAGTAGACTTCCTGGTGTCGACATGAGGTAGAGAACAAGCTTACAAGCAACGAAGCAAACCTTGCTGGGGTAAGAGTTGACAAATGTATTCTGATTGGATACGGAGCCCCCGTAGCAGTGGAAGGCTACACCGGCAAACGCATTTCCGTTGCTTTGCATCTAGGCAAGGTTAACTGATTTGTACGAGACGGTGTGACAGCGACTTACTAATTGAACTGGGTATTGCCCAGCGGTATCCCAATTATGCTAGTACGGCTCCGTTAGGACCATAAGATTGGTGAAGAAGCCGTCATACCTCGTATCCAACTATCTTAACACCTCCCAAGCCATTGTTATTGAGAAGGGTGCGTAGACCGGCGCCAACCTGGCCCTCAACAGAAGGGGAGAATGTACAAGTTGGATAGGTGGGGTTACTATACTGGGGTTCATTCTGGAGTTATTTTGCATTTAGATCTGTGTGTCACTAGGTCCCACAAGATATTATTACCTGGATGGAAATCGCGTAGATAGGAATCCCTTGGTTTTGGAATCCCTGAACAGCCTTGAACAAGTAGGTGGGGTCTGCGGGTTTTTTATGAGACAGTAGAAAGAGATGAAAGTAGTCATGACCCTCACAGGCAGAGACATATTCAGAGCGCAGACTCCCTCCGTTCATTGAGTTTGTAGTTTTCATCCAAGCAGGCTAGGGAGTCAATTAGTAGCCAATTCATCTCCATTGCTAGAACCTACTGGGGACCAAGGGACAAGATGAATTTTGACTCTGTTGTTGATAGCAAGGATATCCCTTAGCACAGTGAAAACGTAGGATGGTACTCTGTTTATGTTGAAACTGTTGAAGGCCGTATCACCCACTGTATCCGCAAGACTATATTCTGGTTTCATTGTCAGATACAGAATCCAAAGAATCGCTGAAGTGACACCTACGTCCACTCGGTGAAAAATCAGAGGCACCAATCGGAACCCGGATATAACTCAGTCCAGCAGCATCAACACCATCAGTCATTGTAAAGGTATAGCCAAGAATGCTCCAATAATTGGCTTGGTTCCTTGACTTTGCTTTCGGGGTCAGTACAAAATGAATACAATGCTACCCGAGAGCTACCTTCAAGTTGCTGAGCACTTGGGCTGATGAATCGGCTGCAAGGATAAGAGTTAATTAATCCCATGCCGAAAGGTGAAGTAGCTTTGCACGACATACTCAGAGATGCGCCAAACCCGTCAATTTGCTGATATAGAGCATTGTCTTGGATGACAATATTGGCGCTCGCAGCCGAACCTGGATCGGTGAAGTTTATAGGTGAGGGTCGTAATGATGTAAAGAGTCTAGTGCGATCCCATGTTGTTTGCCACTAAAACACGACGCCTTAGCTTGTAAGTGGGGAAACGCTTCAACTTGACTCACAATATCCCAGATCTGCTGTGAGGCAACGAGCTGGGAAAGGAGAAGGATGAACCAAAGGCTGCGATGCATGTGACAGGTGCTTTTGGCTTTCGCAGAGCAGGCAGCGCAGTATATATACGACTTCAGCATCCTAAAATTGAACCTACCTCCATTAGGTACGAAGACTATGGATAGAGTTGCATACGCCTGCTTACCAGGTCGAGCATATGGACGCAAACCCAAACGGTGATCACGTCCTACACCAGTTTAGTGCGGCCATTTCGCGTGGTTCCGTAATCTCAACGTGCGAAGCCAAGTTGCTCACCCTCATGCGCCCGCCGGAGAGTAGCTTATAGCAACCCCAACATTCTATCACCTAGAGTCTGTACTATCGTACTGGTATTCGGGTTGCACGGAATGGCGTCAGAGCGGTGACACATGATTGGGCACGTTGTCTCGCTCCATGAGAAGCTTGAAGGACATGCAACCCCTATGTTCATCCATGCGCTGTAACCAGGTGCGATAGTGAGCGCCCATTCGAGTCTATCGGCACATGACTTGATATCACCAAGCACCGCTACTCAAAGGAATTGAACCGCAAAGTCAGAACTAAACAAGCCCGCACAGAACGCACGCGTCGTCTGTCAGGGGAAGGAACTACTCACATCGCAAGATTAGCGGTAGCCTAGTACAGAAATATCTCGAGTACTCCAGACGCATGATGAGTTTCAAGAAAACCGGCAATACTGTGGAATAAAGGATGTCCCTATAGTAACCGAAGGCATCGCTAGGTAGAGCACCGGCGACGTGCTGAATAGAACAAGATATCTGTAGCGCATCTGTCAATACTCTATGTTGCCATGAAGCCCTGCTTCGAGCTTACCACTATTATTCAATTCCAGGGCAATTTGATCTGGGAGTAGTAGCAGATGGAGGTTTGAATTGGCCCACACACAGGTATCATGCATCATGAACAGGAGCATGAGGCTCCCAGCTGGTTCTGTTCCGAGGATGACAAACATGCGCACACATGCTGCCGCCTCGCGTGGCTGTGATGGCGAATCGGCAGTCCCTGTCAACACCATTCATGGCGCTAAGTCCACTATTTAATCCGGATGGTCCACGCTAAGTTTCATGACTACTGGGGACCTGTTAACAAGGAATCGCAACGACGTTCACCCAGGAATCAGTACTGCTGCCCTAGCCCTCTCTTCGTATGCCTGTTTTTGAATTCAGCGAAGCGAAATAGGTGCAGGGAATGCTATTGCCGCCGGGTCAGGGATCGTGAGTCCGAATGAATGTTGGAAGGAGTGCGACAACGGAACGCAGTACCAACTTCCTATCACCATGAGGCACCACTCCGTTCACACACGCTCTTCATCTGCGATCGGCAGCTTTTTCTGCCACGATGTAGCTGGTTGTTTAAGGATTTGGCTCCGTGGGTATCAGCTACGAGCACAGTGGTGTCCAGCAAATGGTTTGAAGGCATCACCGCGCACGGGGTCAATCTTTTTGAATCGACAATAATCAGATCTAAGCACAAACCCTTCCTATCTTGTATCTGGGTTTAATGAAAGCTTAACTGCGCATTGTTAACTTTGGTGGACACAAGAACCCCTGTAAGCCAAGCTTCTGTCAAACTGCCACACGATCCCACCCTACTTTGGTGAATCTGCAGTTGTCCGTTGTGTCAAAAGCCATCTTGGAAGACAAATTAACGGATTCTCGTAAAGTATCATCTGTGCACCACATACAGCAATGGTTATTGTTTTTCCATGCGCTCGCAGGCCAATGTCTCCGACCTGTGAGATAGTTCTCACATGCATATCTCCCTTGACCGATTCCCTTGCGATAATATCTCCAACGTAAGTATATTAGGGCTTCCTTGTATTAATTACCCACGGCAGTGTGTTGATACGATCTGGAGAACTCCGTGTTGCGAAGTGCAAATTACAGCAATCCTTGCTGCTTTCACAACAAACCTTATTTGACTCAGTGATCATGTATTCTAGGGGAAGAAGCCTCGGATGATTTAGTGGGTGAAGGGGAGATAGGGACAAAAATAATAAATACGAGAAAAGAAACACTATGTGCATAGAAGACGAAGCGGCGTGCATGAAGGAATAAATAGCGTGGGGGATGTACAAATGGAGTGAGAATGGATTGGCCAGTACAATGAGGTTCGAGAAATGGAGGTATCATAGGCCTCGAACGTGAGAGTATAGTACAGTAGCATTACAAGTCGGCGCAGCGTAAGCCAACGGGATAGCAGCATAGACAAGCCATAAAGCAGTAATAAAGCATACATGGGAAAGGTCTAGTTGAATGAGTGATGTTGTCCAAAATAATGAGTGTGTGGTGAGGCGGGAGACTGATGGTGGTAAGTGTTTACGTGAAGGTCGGAGGTGAGGTGGTCGGCCGATGTGGAATAGTGTGGAGGCGCTGGTTGAAGGGAATTAGGCGATACTAGCTTTGAAGCTCGCAGGGCAGACGTTGAAAGATGCAATTCGCGATTACCCTCCTCAACAGCACAAGGTTCACCCTCCAGACCTATGGGGGGTGTTCGTTTTGAGAACTGCCATAAGGTTTGTTTTAGGTCCTCGTGGACTCCAGCGTCATCGTCGACTCTACTGTTCGCATCTTGGACGAAGGTGATGGGATTCCCACCTGCCCAGTCGGTCAACGTTGAGAAAGAAGAAGCTGGCATGCCTTGATAGTAGAAGCCTTCGCTGAGCAAAGGGGTTGACTGTTGCGCGGGACAGACGCCTAGGGCCACAGAAGCGAAGAGCGCTGAATTTGTAGATATACCAGCTGTCGTCGGTGCTTCGCTGTGAGGGCTCAGGGCAGCTGAGCCACTAAGATGTTGGTCATTCCTCCACTCCACCGGGTACGAGACTGTCTGTGGTGACTGATTAGTTGACGAAATCAACGACACACTTGGGACTGGGCTTACCTGCGACCCGCCGGATTCTACGTTCACGATGTGCGAATCAGGTAACTCGGGTATTGCAACATGAGGATCAAAATCGCATCGCATCGCTTCAACATCTGGCCACCGTGTATCGACTGAACTTCGCTTCTCGTACCCTGAAACCCGCTGATAACCGGGCTGGAAGAGCCTCTCTTGATGGTATGCGGACGATGTGGGAAACGATATACTCTCTCGGCGAATGTGGGCATGAGGAGAGAAGTGAGATTGGTCAGGCGATGAGAGAATGGGGCTGGTGGGCTGGTCGTAAGTTTTGGGTTCTTGGGCGGAAACTGTCTGGGGGCGTCGATACATTGCAGTCAAGGGAACGTTCGAAGACAACTCGGGCTGTCGTTGTGCAACTTGAGATGGAGATGACTGAGGACTTGGGAAGGTTGGTGAGTATGGGGATTCGGTGATCGTGGCCGATGTTAATCCCGAAACTGAAGTGTGGGCAGGATCATGGGTGCGTGTGGCATGGACCTCACTCGACAGTGACCCCTCTGGGCTCAGCCTCGCCGGCTCCAGGGCCATATCGCTCGTTGCATCACTTGCCCTCAACTGCTCCTTGCCTTCCCACTCTCTGATGGCGGCCTCTAGCTCGGACCCTTTCTTCCCACTTTTCAACAAATCCGCGATCTTTGCGCACCTTCTGTCCTCTTCTATCATTTTATCCTTAACCTTAGCCTTTGCTTTGCCTCGTTCCTTTGGCCCACCTTCGCTGTGTCCCACAGCAGCTCCTTCAACAGCTTTGGCGCGCCTGGAGCTTCGCTTGCGTGATGAGCCACAGCCCTCGTCTTTGATCTTGAGTTTAGCGATCGCGTTCGAGCCCGGTCGGAACCGCCAATCGGGATAGCGCTTCCTATGTTCTGCCTGAGCAATGACAGCCTTTTCTTCCCACTTTTGACGCTCCTCCTTCGGTAGCGTTTTCCAGTACATGCCTAGAATAGGGTTCAGCCTACGACAGCAATAAACGAATAATGAACTCACCAATTATCTTTGACAGGGTGCTGTGGTTTCCTTCGACCTTTCCTGGCACTTGCTGGTCACGGATGAACGACGAACGAAATAGGATAAAGGCGTTTGGTGGCCGTGGGATGTACGAGGCATCTCGTTTCTTGCCGTGAGACCCGCGAGGTGCTGCGTGAAGAATACTCTCCGTGGGTGATAGCGGGGAATCCGGTGGCGTTGAAGTAATCATCAGCGACAATGGCTCGTGCACGATATTGCTGTGGAACGTCACTATGGGAGGGTGGTTCATTGCAGTAGGGCTCATAGGCGTCATATCGGGCATGAACGTGAAAACATAGGGCTGATCGATGGACTTCTTTGAGTGCTGTATTGGATGATAGGTTGATGAAATCTCGTGGTGCAGACCATGCTCGTTATCGTCTTCAGCCACCGCATAGACGATGCCATGCCCACGAAACGGCGGCATGGTGAAACAAAGAAACAGGAGAAGGGATACAGGTTGATTGGGAGACGTCTAGGTGCGATGAGGAAGCGACAAAGGTAGCTGTAGAGGTGCGGGGGTTGAAGTGATGGTGGAAGGTGGACATGTCCTTCTCCTTTATCCTTAATCCTTGAAGGAGGCGATTCACGAATTCCCACATCCGTCAGGGAGGCGAGCACTTATGCACCTTCGAACAAGGCGGGCGACCCTTCCTATACGGAAGAACCTCGACATTTCCGATGACAGACACAATAGGGCAAAATCTCACCCCAGTGACTATCTTACCTATCGCACATATCCGGATTGCGGGGATGGCATCTTGGGACAACTGAACTCGATTCGGATCGCCTCCTGTTGACCGCTTCCTGTGATGGAAGGTTGGTTCCATCCGGTAGGCGCACTGACCCAGTAATCTGGTTCACCTTGGTACCTTACTGCTCTGCACAATTTTGGCGCCGCTGTGAGTAGTTTGGTTGCTTCATCAATATGTGCGTAAAAACGCCCACTTAGACCACAGTGTTGAATCACATACGCTGCTATAAAGCACTTTCAGGACACCGATGACCCACATTGGATCTGCTGTAAGGATCCAAGATTTGCGTAAATGATCAATTTTCAAATCGTGATGGGCATTGGCTCGCCAAGCCTGAGCCAAACATGTTTGTTCCAGTGTCGCCCAGCACAAATTTACTGTGTCCGTAATTCCAACGCAAAAAAGCTGTAATGAACGACAGGCTTGTTGGGTGTACTTCCAGCTAAGGGCGCCATATGTTTGCTATAAATCATCATGGCCGATAACAATCTCATTATTCCACCTTTCAAAGAGGTGTTTCTTGACTCGGAGTCAATTATCGTCAGCAATTTTTCCTCTTTGCACCTGTAAAGCATTCACGACTCAGCATCCCTGCAGTTTCTACCCTCGTTCTTCTCTCCGTCCCGATCAACACCCTCTCCTCTAACTTTCAAGCTACTCCGTCCCCGTGTGGCCCATTCTTTTCTATGCACATACCATCCACTCATGTGGTCTCACGGAGTGCACGCCTTCTGAGCTAGACCCCCTTCTCAGACAAGACATGCTACCGAAGGACTTTCCCATTACTTATCCCTCGTTATCTTTTGTGAATACCCCACACGTGTGCCACACGTTGTTGCAATGTCCATCAGTCATCAAAAATTACCGAATACGATAGCCCTGCATTGACAAAATTAAGTTAACACTTCGTGCGGCCACTGACAAGTGAATCTTGCTCCTTTAAGGTGTGATCACATCCTAGAACGTTGCCTGTGATGTTAATGATTTTTAACCCCATATATGACAGACGCCCAACCCGTCGATGTCTCTTACGCCTCGTCGCTTTCCCTGTTTACGTCCTAAAAGTTGAAATAACATCCCCATTGCGTCTTGCATCTGCATGATCCTAAAATTATGCAAAGTGAGTTCCGAATAACGCGCTAGACTGTGCTTTAATCAAACCACAACTTGACTATCCCTGTGATTTCATCCTCACTCGAATTAAAGTATGACTGTGCGTTGATTACGCCTCGAAGAGGACATAAGTTATAACCGTTGATCCCATAGTACCAATTGCCGTTAGGATACTAATCCTCGGCGTCGGGGTTAGCCATGGAATCTGGCTACAAACACGACTCGTACTTAGGAGTCCCGGTCAGCCATCAAATCCATACCCACAAAGTAAATCTTTTGAATATCTCAATACTACATGGATCGCTCATGATGCCCTTCTGACCAGTATTGCACGGCCGCCGTTACTTGAAGTGTCAGATTTTACAACCCACCCTTTCTCGGCCACATACCATCGCCATTTTGTCACTCATGGCGTTTGGAGGGCCTTCTTGTTGCGTGTCGCCTCGAGGACACCACGCGCCGCCTTTTTACGGCTTGTCTCCCGCTGGATATTGAATGCGGGTCCTGGGACTTTCCTATAGCTGTGCTGGACAATCCGCCCGCAAGACTGTTCGGAATTTTCATGTAACTTATCTCCGGCATGTCCATGAAATTACGAGGCAACGATGTGCAGTCAATAGAAATCATCAGCCACACGGGATTGCTCGCGAAATCCTTTCACGTCCTCGTGGGCGCTTAGCGAACGGCCTTCATGCTTCATGGGTTGCTCCGTGGGCCTTCAATTCGTCACATTAATGCATTTACATCTACTTCTCTGATGCTTTGACGCGTCAAAACCATCCATCTGATACCTTACCCTTCCGCAGTTCCATCTCCCAAGGTCACCCTGCTTCAGAAACGGACAGGTAATGGCATGGGCCACTTTTGCACAGCTTACCCTGCGTTATACCTTGAGTCCCAAGGCTTAGCGAGTGGAAGCATGGGTTTGGCGAGGGTCTTATGACTGAGCCGTCACTCCGCGTTTGCGTCCACAGTGAAGGAGCCGGCAGTTAGGCTGTGCTTATCTCAATTCTTTGCCACTAACGGGGAAGGACAGGTGCAGAATCTTGGCTATCGGATTATTGAGATTCCAAACATGATGTATCCACTGGCTTCTTCACTATCCCTTGCAGCTGTCGGTCATGCACCTCAATGCCCCAACACTCGGTGACTCGGAGCAAAACATCTTCGATAGCATTCACCTTGAAGCTGTAAAACGCCCGGAAGGAAATGGTTATATTGTGATGCACGTGTCAAACACGCCTCTTGCGCATTGCGTACCGAGTCAGATGACTGTGGGTGGTAGGGCATTCTGTTATGTTCCCGTTTTCTTCCCTGGCTTCGTTTGCACCACGTCCAGAATTTCCCACAAATCAAGAATGCTTGCTCATTTCGTTCGCGCACTTGAATCACGAAACAGTATTCTACTGAAGAGTAAGGAAAGTACCTCAATGGGTGGGGTTGGTGGGAGCGCGGGACATCACGGATTATTTAATTTTTTTTAGGAATAGATATTTATACTCTTGGTTGGCGAATACCCAAGGTGCGCATTCTTCAGAGACCATGTGTGTCGTTGGGTCTTCTTTACCCCTGAACAAACACCATGAAATGCTTCGATTTTCTTTGAATTTGTTTCGCTTGGCAGCGGCGGTTTGAGAAGGCGCACTTTTTCAGGATGAGAATTTTTTCACAGCGGTGGATGGTGCAAACATGAAGCGCAACATTCGCAGTGATGAAGAAGTTTCAGGTGTGGCCTATTGTCCTAGCCGAAATATTGAGTTCTGTGCCTTGCCCCTCTGCGACCCCAGATCAACGACCCCAAGTGGCGGTTTACCGACTAGGACGTGTCCTCAGTGTCACACCGCCAAAGGCCTTACTAAGGCGGGACCCCACCCTACGGTTGCCATTGATGACTATCGTTCCTCGAAATATGACGGACCTTATATGAATATTACTCCTCGACGTACAATTAGAGAATGTCTTTTCTACTTAGAAGATGCTTGCACACCCACGCGAGAAATGGACTCGGCGCCGACGGTAGGCACCACTCAGAGCTCGGCCCCGCCACCAAGATCTCAGGATCAAAAAAACATCATACTACACGCCGGTGATCCTGTTCATCAAGCCACGCAACAATAGCGCTGTTCAAAAGTGCGCTTCGCGGACTCTGAACCTTGCAAAAATCCATGCTCTTCACATGGGGTTGGAGCATGTCAGTGGCGGACATCTCGAGAAAGGGAATGGATGATAAGGGCGTACCAAACTCCCAATAGAATTTGCCGTGCGCTTTCGAAAACCTTGATGCCCAGGCGCCGGCAAAGCCAAGCTCAGAGAGGGGTCCTGGGTCCAGTAACTTGGAGCAGAGAAAGGCTGAAGAAACCTCCCATCCGTGCCGGAAACCTTGTTGGAATCTCCAATGCTCATATCTTCCCGGATACCTCGACCAATATGTAACATGACGTTCTGTACGAGTTGTCACTGCTTGATGGCGAATTGTATGTGGGTAGCCTTACCAAACGCCTCTTTCTCAAACCTTTCCCGAGATTCTGTTTCGAACGGCTGTTCGATGTCCGAGGGTACTTTTAACCGCAAACCAACCCATTCGGGGAATTGTTCAGTTGCTACTGCATCCCTTAGACTCCATCCCGTATCACCTGGTCTTTCTTTCTTGTACGTCCAAAAAAACCAGCCACTGCAATGCTGTTCGAACAACACCAGCTGTGCCGCTACGTAGTCCCTTACTTCATTTGGACCCCCTATCAAAGAGCCTGGATTCAGCGCTCCTGACCACTCCCCGATTACCAAACCTGCTCCCGATCGCCCCAAAGATTCTGCGGACCGAGCTAACAGTTGTGGGAACGGGCCACTGGGGCCCGAGAAGGCTTGGATGTGTTGATGAACAGGTGTGTGGATATCAGCAGACGTGAAGCAACGGTATACGTGGTGGTCGACAGCGACAAGGGTGTGGGCTTTAAGACCAGTAATGTAAGAGACGTACTCGTTCATCTGCCAGTGATCCCCAAGATAGAGTGGGATAGAGGGATTCGCTTTTTGTAGTTGGCGTATGGTGGTAGTATACCAAGCCTTGAGGTCGTCTTCTCGGGGTGGGTCGGGTTCATTCAGGAGTTCTACTCCAATAGCATTTGGATGCTTATCACCGAGCGCATTCAATAAAACCCGTAGAGCATGGATGGTTTGCTCCTGGTTAAAGCGAGATGCAAAGAAGGTAGGGGGTTTGGAGGTTCCAGAATGAGCGTCGCGATTTTGTTTGCCCGCAGCGGCATGCAAGTCTAGAATCAGTCAGCCCTCCTAAACATAAAATCACGAGAAGCGCACAACCTAGCAACACCCCAATTCCATAGGAATTTGCCGTTTCTATTGCTCGGAGAATCCTCGACCATGCTCCCATGAAAACGTTCTGTAATCCATCAAAATCCGTCCTGGTGAGAATGCTCGCATCCAAAGAACAGAGGTGATAGTATCCTATCTGAAACCCATGTGATAATGCATAACCCCCACGGAGTTGTTGTCATACTCACGGGAATACGAACAGCATTCAAGCCATGTGCAACAATCCACTCCCAATCATCCTGCGTAATCCAAGTATCCCAGTGGCGTTCCAAAATTTCCTTCGCATTCATCCCTAGTGCCACATCGAGATCGCTTTGTGCAGGCTGACGCGCATGATGAAACGGTGACTCTGATATCCATCTCT
>KB722736.1:1779760-1813272 GCA_000349905.1 Volvariella volvacea V23 | reverse complement strand
CAAGCACAAACCATGAGCCTAGTAAATGAGTTAATTGTGCAAAGCAAAGGTATGACGACGAACCGAGGTTAACACCCCTATGTTTTCGATATTGGAACAATTTATCTTGGGTCAGATGGACCGGGGGCAGTGAGGTTGGGTTGTTGTTTGCATGCAACGTGAAGTGCTGCGGGGGTGATAATTTCGATGCAAGGGATCCAAAGAGTTTTTTCATGACACGAGATGAAAAAGTTGAGAGTCCGGTGACATTCTGAAACTAAGACAGTGTGGCTAGGCCGACGCACGCCAAGAATAAATCCACTGCGTGTGTTGCGCTGTAATGATATTCATACAAAACACTGCACCTCTTTCGCTTATCGCCCGCTCATCATGGGCGTAAAATTAATCATCATACATCAGGAATAAGGTTATTCCCAGCCCTTTCATGCCCATCTGATCAGAACTATGCATTGGTAAACTTCACGACACGCTCCATTGCGCCTGCCGTAAATCTTCGTCCTTAATCCCTTTCAGTCAAGTCGCCGTCGTCCGCGCATTTTGCCAACCAGTTCCTTACACCACCTTCTAATAAGAATGCCTGAAAAGAGTGATCTTCCCTACTACCTAGATGGTCTTGATGCCCACAGGTATGAGGAACGTATGTCATATTAATTTCGTGATGAGGCACTCACCTAGCCGCGCAGGTCCGTCCTACGAAGGGTATTTACACAATAGAAGATAACCAGCTTTGCGTGTTTGAGCTTCTCGAAAACTCTGTAAAATGTAAGAGCAGAATAATAGTGACTACCCCCAACGCCATCTTCGCCTTTCGATACCTTGAGGCCCAGGACGCATCAGGGACACGCATCACGGCCAATATAGCGGACATCGACGACAACGTAACCCCCCTCCAATTTAGATGAATCACGTATCGGAGGTGCGGCTTCATTGATCATTCCACAACATACTGTATTTGGTGGATGGATAGACCTCCCACCAGTGCAGGAGCAGTGTCGAGTTAATTACCGCGTCTAGGTCAAAACCAATCGGCTTCGTAGTAAAAACACGATATGCTGGGTGCTGGTGATTTATGTAGGCCATTGCGCCGGAGTAACATCGGATTAGCGGGTCTCTGGGGAGGTGGTAGACACACAATTTCTCTCAAGCACTCACTAGTCGCACATCTGTAATAGAGTCACAGAAGCTGACGCAAGGATATCAAAAAAGCGCCCTACTTGTAAGCCCTTTATAATTCAGAAGCCTCTCCTACTCTTCAACAGGAATGCCGCAAGATAAAGTGGTATGGTTGAAGCGTTCTGCCAGTAGCAATAGATTTTTGGCGATGACTCGAGCAGTTCGGTTAGAGGACATGCGCTGAGCAGACTGCACTAAAAACCTCACGCAGTCCTATTCGGCCTCCAGGTTTGAGCACAGAGGAGACCAATCTGACAAGCTGTGCACCCCCGAGGGAGGGGGCTCACAAAATCGTTGTGCTGGACACAGTCAGTAGACGAGGCGATTGGAAGCTTTTGCGTCGGATATGAGCATACGGAGGGGACATGGGGTGGTCGTAGATTTTGTAGCGTTGCGAGTGAGGGTAACCAACTCCTAGGGGTTCATCAACAGTGATTGCCGTGAGTATATACAGTTATGGCTTACTTTAGATGAGTCAACGTGATGACTGTGTCTATTGGGCCAGTTTTATTTGCAGCGGCAGTGCATCGACACCCCGCGAGAGCCCAAATCGAGAATGGCCTGCCCTTGAAAATATCACAGCACGTTAACCAATCCACAAGCGTGGGGACATATTAATTTCATGTCTGCTGACCTCTTTGTAACTTTGCAACCCCCGAAACGTTTCGCCGGGGAGGAATCAAGCTGCTTCGCAGAATATCCAAACGTCCCCCAAGCTACATTGTTGCATGAATCTATCAAATTGTTATTATATTGGACTTCCTTAGACCTTGATGTGGTTGCAGTTCTGGAGCAAACCAGCCCTTGCGCTCCTGGCATAGTAATCAAGTTTGATGTCCAGAATCCTCGGACCCCGTTTTTGTGAACACTTAGAGGGGCATAGCATCATCAATGATTCAGTGCGGCGTCGTGTGACTGTGGCTGTGCGATCATCGGACACGCGGCGCGGAGTTCAAGCCGGCGCCAATTATTGGGCGCAACGCGTTGGCATAAATGTAGGTCGCTCGAAAGATTTTACATATCCCATTAGTCTCTATCAGTCAAAATGTCGTCGTTCGCGTACTGTATCAACCAAGCCTTTATTCCGCCTTGTAAAACCAGAGCTTTCGACGTGTCCACGCCCTTCTCATTCAAAAAGTCTTGATACCTGGTCAACTTTGGGTGTCGGCGATGTTTAAATGAAATGTATCGGCAAACCCACCACCCTGCACATCGTGGTCCTCTTCCATTGGAGCTTCCACAATAAAAAATGACTTGTTCTGTATTCTTGAATCTCTGATAGAATTCGGGTAGGTTGTCATAGAATGTTTGGGCTGCCCATTGATGGCTGCCGCGAACGTGGCCACCCTGAACAATGTTAATTAGTCCGGAGATGAACCATGGACACCCCAAAATACTAACACCGTGGTCATTACGACGGACATCTATAACGGCGTATTGTCTGGTCTTGGAACTATCGCGCATCAAAGATGCAAGCTCATCCGAAGTCACAAACCCAACGCTCGATTTGACAGTTGGATAAGCATCCCACCAACGGAGTAACGGAACAGGGTTAATCTCAGCCTTGTCCTCGGCGGATTTGATAGCGAAGATATCGTATGCGGCGACCCATGCATTCGCATCGAAATCCGGTTGAGGGGGCTTCACGAAATTGGATTTTTGAGGTCCACAGCAGCACGATGTGGGTGCAGATGCACCCTCTGATACTTGGTAGTATACGTTGAGGTCCTTGTGAGTATCAACCAGTAGTGCATCTGCTTATCGTTTAGATAACTAAGCGGGTACTGAAGAGGAAACATACCAACTAAACCTGCATCATTGAGGAGGCCCTTATATTCTTCAACTCGAATAGCACCAGAAATGCAGTTGATGTGACTGGTTAAATCATTCTTGATGTCTTCTGGTAGTGGTTGCTTTGCAACAATCTGTAAGATAGACGCGTTAGACAGCGATGGAGCTTCACATAAGTCTACTGACATCATCCAGTATGACTCGCCCTCCTGGTTTGAGAACACGATAAATCTCCTTTATGATATGCGCCTTTCCCGAAGGAGGGAGTAGATTGATAACGCAGTTGGACAGTACACAGTCCACAGAGGAGGAAGCGATTGGGAGATCCTCCGTTAATGATGCGCGAACGAACGAAACTTGTGGAGGTCGGAGGTTGTGCTTAGTAGCATTTCGACGAGCTAGGGCAATCATTTCCTGTATGGACGTTACGAACCGGTTTCTAACGGCACAGCGACTCTCACCTCTGAGACGTCAAGCCCGATCACTACACCACTGGGACCAGCTTTTTCAGCAGCCAAGAATACATCAAGCCCTCCTCCGGACCCTAAATCGAGCACGACTTCTCCCTAATGTGCGTTGGATTTGGATGATCGCAATCATGGAGGCAAATACAAGTGCATACCGGCTTGATGTTGGCTTTTTCGGTAGGATTTCCGCAGCCGAGTCCCATGTTAGACTCAGGTGGGATGGATTCCAGTTGCTCTTGAGTGTATCCAAAAGCCTCAGCGACGTTGCGAGCATCTAGACAATGTCAGACACCGCGGATTCGAGCAAGCTGATATTTACAAGTCAGGGGTACACCGGTCTTCGCTCTTGTAGTGTACTCGTCGCTGACCGCTTCTACAAGTTTGGTATCGCTAAGCATGTCAGGTTGGTTCTGCATGAAAGTGTAAGTACATCCTGACGGTGCCCTATATATGTCCTGGAATTTGAATATCGTTTTGAATAGAGTCCATGGACCTCGTGACGTGGTCCCTGTCGGACCACCCTAACAGTGCCAGACCATGTCAGGCGAACAAAGCACTGTTGTCCTCTCCCCTCAGGCGTCTGTCAAAGCGTCTGTGCCTCTTGAAACGCGGAAACCGTCATCCCAAGTACAATGAGCACTTTTCGTAACAGCCTTGTAATGTACGTACAGCATTAGGACAGCCACCCCAAATAGCTCGAAGACAATGACTTATTAAGGGCCGCAGCTCACAATTTATAGCACCAGGTGGCGAAGTGAGTACGTCTCTTCCTTCCACCTTGAACTTTAACAGTATGACCGACCACCAGGGTAACCGCAGCTCAGGGCTATCGAGTCTTCGGGACGATCAATGTAAGTCTCATATAACCTGGCTTAAAACCTACTTCTTAACACGTCGGAATTTGTCTAGCATGTACTAAAGCCAACACAAGCGGCACTCGATTCATTGAAGAATCTATTTCAATAGAGCGCTATGCTTTAACGCAATTCTACTCTGGAAAAACTATTTCAAAGTGGTGGCCAGGATACACCCGCTCCAAAGAGGATGGTAAGGCCCACACACTCATGCTATGATGCAATCGAAGCTGAATTCTCTAATATAACAGTTCAGGGCTGTCCAGCATGTGGCATCAAGTCATTTGGAGAATCGCGCTCATATGCTCCCTCCACCACAAATGGAGTTCAGTCCTCACATAGTGGACATGGTAAGGGTTACAAACAAAAGTCGCACGAGGCAGTAGCTACGCAGGCGCTGAAAGACGCAGCCCATACGCCAGGAAACCCAGGGCGTCAATCATATAGGGTAGTAGACACTTCTCCGGGCACCAGCAGAGCCAGTATTACCATCGAGCCCGACACACCAAGTGGTGCCTCTACAAGTATAAAGGGCTCGCCGAGAACGGAGCCTTCTTTCGTTAGGCATTCAAAGGGCTCAACAAAGTCCTCGTCACCCTTTAACAAGGTACGGCAAAGTACAAAGGTGAGGCGCATTTATTCTTTCACGAGCCTACCTTATATTTCGCTAATAGTACGAAAAGGGTGTAAGTGCAGACGACGCTGACCCCGCTCCAGAGCCAGCATGTGCCTCAGTGACCGTGGATACCAGGTCCCTTAAGTCAATTGGCATAAACTGCCCATCTGTGGTACTAACGTCACCACAAGAAAGTCGGTCTGAACAAGACTACAGATTGTCCTCCAGTTCCGGACAACTGTCAGAGCTGGACTGCTTGCTCTCGGCTACGTCATTAGAGGACATCATGTCGACTGTCTCTACTCTCTCAACCCCTCACGACATCGCAGGGCTGTTGGCTTCCCATTCCCCAACGAGCACATCAGGATACGATGACATGAATCTTGAACCGGATACACCGGTGTACCACCCCCAATGCGCATGTCAAAGAATGCCCAACTCCCCATTCGACACACAACACCCTCCCAGTCCCCCAACGCCGACGCCGACGCCACATGGATTCGCAAAATTTGCGCAAAGGCTGAAACTCGGTCCGATATCCAACCTTCTCGGCCTCGTCCACCACTCGCATCCGAACACTATTGTCTCTCCCAGCATCATAGGTGGTGCAATCCCGAGCTCTCGTTCATCAACTCCGTTGTCCACGGAAAACCAAGGCTCACTAAAAGGGAAGGAAGTTGTGAGAGCATGAGTGCCCCCCGAACTCCTCGGGGGTTACACGGACACTGTTTTTTGGCCTGATCAACATGATTGACGGGTTTGCTGTACTGTAGCACAAGTGAATACGACGTAGATTACTAGATAAGGACATATTTTAGAAGCTCGCGGGCTCATGGCTTTTGACGTACTTTCCATACCATCTTATGTACTATTTCTCAGTCTTGTACATAGTCCAACGCCAACCAGACAATCTCAATGATTGCTGTCACATCGGAAGGATTCACGCCAGGATTTTCCCTCGGATACAACGGGATTCCGTTGACGGCCTGCCGTATTACGATTACGATTCTGAACGCGGCGAGAATGAAAGTTTAGGGTTTTGCCCCCTCGGCTACAATACAGTATTGAGATGCAAGGAGTCGTGTGGAGTGTTGCACACAAAGACGGAGATGGAGATCGCGAGAACTGTATATAGTACGCCCACGATCGAGGACACAGTAAACGGTCGTGTAAGTTCAGTCTCCTTTCCCGCCTCACCCTCGATAAACGTGTCTGAATATTTTATCCGCATTGGGTTTAGCCACATGAATACGAGGGCCCATTCTCGACCCACCATGTTTTTTTCAGGGGTATCTTTTTGTATGCAGGAAAAAGCTGGGAAGATGAGCCCCCAATTGGGAATCACTGTATATAAGAGGTCCAGCCACAACCTTGAAGTCCGACTATCGTGTCTGTGTGGCGGACACGACTGGTGGCTTTTTGCTCTTCAATGCTTCTTACAGGGCTTCTTCTTGCAATAGAATAGCTACGATGAAGCCCGACATGCCCATCACCCACTCATGTACACGTATGCATGCCGCGACTCAATAGCATTGGCAATGGCGACTTGCAGTTTCTGAAACTCTTGCATGGTGGTGGTGCAATCTGAGCGAGTGTATACCTTTCAGGCTCCAACTTCTAACCGTCGGCACAGGGCTCAAAAAGCTCGGTGCCAGAAGGGCTCAAAAAAGCACCCTCCAACCCATACACTTCGATCCCATTCAATTCAACCCAATTCAGTCCACCCAGGCCGGGGGCTCGCGTCTTCGATTGCAAACTTGCCCGGGTAGGAAGGTTTGATTTTTGTTTTGTTTTTTGTTTTTGCATTACTTATCAACCTCCGCGCGTCCAATGGGCAGCCTGAGGAATCAACTTGAACGCGGGTCCCCCCAAGATCGGCGGAGGTACCGTTTACGCCTTGCCTTGCCTTGCCATGTCAGTGTGGGCTGACACGAAACCGGCATGATGTCCGTCCGTCCGTTGGCGCGCGTAAGTGTATGGTGTGGTGCGGTGGTTCGTTTTTCGGTCACGGTGTGTGTGTGTGGAGCTCAGGCTGGCAGCTGGACGGCTAGCAGATTGATTGTGTGGAGATGACCCTGAAGGCTCTCTGCAGCTCGGAGAGGCGTCGTCACGGGCGTGTTGTTGGCCTTGGAAGATCGTCCCCGGTCCCGTTTGAGTTATAGTTTTAGTTGTATGTCCTATTCATATCGCACACAACGCAGCAACGCAGCAACGCGTTTTTTCTGATTAAACGCCCACAATCGTGATGCGCTGCGAGTTGTCGTTGGGGTGGTTCATAGGCTGAGAATGGAAGGGACGACCCCAAAACCAAGGCTTTGGTTTGGGTTCACCCCCGGGTTCGCGTAAGAGCCTGAGTGCCCCTTGGGCCAAACGGACGATGGATCGCGGAGGCGCGAAGACGGTTCCGCAGTTGCAAACGATCTTCTTGCCCTTTGTTTGGAGCTTATTATAATACAACCTCGTGCGCCCACACTTAGTTCGGGACCGCTCACCCGCCGAGTGCTAATGTTGCGCGAGCTGTTCGTGCTAATCATGCTGACATGATAGGGTGATTACAATGGTGATGCAATTGATTGACTACTAAACAAGATGACAGTACAAGTGGGTATGTATATCAGGAACAGAGCACATAGGAGAGCACAGCAACGTTCTAGAAGAGCACGCTAGAAGTACATCAAGCAAACGCCCCCGCCACAAAACACCATGATCCGAAGAAACACCAAAACCAGAACGCGAACGCAAATTCACCCTGGCAGTGGGCCAGGCAATAGTCCCATATACAACTTCCAAACATTATTATCCTCCACGACGACCCGCAGGCCTTGGAACCGTCGATCGGTTCCGAGCACATCAACACGCAGGAAACCAGCCTGCAGATTGACGTCAGGCAGCCCAGCGGACTGTTGGGCCCTCTGATGCGCGGCGAGCGACAATCGCGTTACGTTGGCGGGCGTGAGATTGTTGATCTCATAGTCCTTCCTCGTAAGCGGCTGCTGGAGATACTGCCATATCCCGTCCAGCACGTCGCACACAGACACGACTGCCCCCTCGGGCTTTTCAACCATGATCGGGCCCCAGCGCTGCATCCAGTACTTGAGCATGGGGTGATCCGACTCGATCCATATCTTCGACACACCTGGGTCGGTGGCAGGGGCGGCGAGATCACATGGCACAAGTTTTTGGCGCCCGTTGTAGATTCGGGCGGATTCGGCTGCGTGGAGGACGTCCCATTGGAGCAGGGGAGAGTTGGCGTCGATGCCGTTGTACACGAGGTGCTTTTCGAGGTGGATGGGCACCGGGGTTCCTCGGGGAACTAGTGGATAGACGCCGGGCTCCCATTGGTCGTCGGATTGTAATCCAGCGGCGGGAAGGGGGCCAGGGGACTGCAGTGGTGAAGGGGCCCATAGTGGCGTGGTGGAGGCATAGGGAGTGTGGACTGGCGTGATGTATGGTGTGTACGGTTGATTGAAGGAGGGAAGCCCAACAGAGCCGGCGTATGGGGTGGAGAAGGGTGAGGCCCAGGGTGTGTAGGCGAAGGCCGGGTTGTAGAGCGGTGCAGGCGCGGGAGGTAAAGGAGTATGCTGCCCCACCCACGGCGAAGCCCAGACTGTATCTTGTAGTATCGTTGCTGCGATCACACATGAGCCACACGGAGCTTAAGGTCATGCAAACACTCACATGCCCGGGGCTGGTAGATCGTCGGGTCTTCAGGCAGCTCCAGAGGGATCGATACCCTGCGCTTGCGGTGGTTTGGGGTGGCAGGTATAGACATTTTAGCTACGAAACAGACTGGGCATACGCCTCAGCAAACGAGGGCGTTGTCCTCGAATTCGTGGCTCAAGACGTACCAGCGCAAGGTATAAGACGTAATAACGATAGCGAGGCGAAAGACTAGAGAGGATCAAAGATACGAGATGCGGGAGTTGTGCGTCGAAGAGAATAAAGCAGGACCATGGACAGAATGATTCAGCTTAACTTGCTGGCGGTGCGCCACGGACGGATCGATGCCCGCTACTCTGGAATCCAGTCACGTGCTCGGCCACGTGTGCCAGAATCGATCACTGAGGCAACCCCGACAAGGCAAGCACCCAAGTTTATAGTAGAATACAATGTACAGTGCTGCAGAATTACGCCATCCTCCCAGCCCAGCCCGACGGCGTTGTTAATTGAGCGCTAGGCTTTTATGGGATAGCGCATCCCAGCGAAATCTTGGCTGGTGGCCGGGTTAATTGTGTGGAATGTCGTGTTACGAGAGGACGTACAAATAGGCACTTTGCTGCTGAAACATGCGCCGACTTGATTGACGCCTCCCAGCTCTTCGGAGAATAAGCACTCCTTGCTACGGAGCATGTGAAATTAGATGCAAGATTACCAACGGTGCGCTTCCGCATACCTCGTCCCGGGGAACCCTTTCACTGATTGTATCATTGATAAGCTGAGCACGTCAAGATCTCCAGCGGTAAACTCACGGAAGCAGAAGAGGAATGGACTCTCGACTTCATCGAGACTGAAGCTGAAGGTGTTGCCATTTGGCACCTTTTGGCAAAACGCCGAGTAAGTGTCAGTGACCGTCGTGACGTTGACACCTGGTGCACTTGGGTTGCATGATTCGCTGTTTTGATACAGCGTGAATTTGACAGCCGAGGCGGATGCAACGCAGGCAGTGAGGATCGCGAGGTAAGACGGCTTCATGTCCTCAGAGATCTGGAGACACACTAATCACCGCTCTGAATTTATACTTTTTCAACTCAGGAGTTTACTTCTGGATTCAATTAACCCAGGCCATTTTGAAATATCGGCCTCTTCCCTAGCGCCAAAGGGAAACACGACTCGGAGTTTAGTCGCAGAGTTGTTGCGAAAATCCCCCACAATATCGCTTGTGGCCCTCTCGCGGGGTTCGTTTGCCGTTCGACGTAGCACCTCAACTGTGTTTATCAGGGGACAATCGAAAGAGGGTCGAGTATTTTCCCAGACGGCGATACGATAGACGCTTTTTCTGCTCCATCTCACCCAAGTGCGACATACATGCATCAATCACCAGACCGAAGGAATCAGTAGGAGGGTTGGAATATATTCGGTAGGAGTGGATTACTCCCCGCTCATCTATGGAACCGCAACCAAAAGTCTCACTCGACCTGATGACCGAAATTCAGCATTTTTCCGGCGACACCGTGACGAGGTGAGCACCTACCGATCGGCTCTGAACTGGAGAAACAGGTCCCGGCCTGCTGCAGGCGCGCTATCCTGTTGGCGATATTGCAGTTCGTGCTGCTCATCCAGCATCAAATCAGTTTCTCCCACTTTATCTCGTATGCGGATGTACGAACTCGGATTCTGAAAATGCCTCGACTAGTGGCGATATCCAAGTCTGTCAGCTTCCCTGATACATTTCTTGTCTTTCAAAAGACTCACGAGAAACATAGTACTCTGGCCCGTTGACGTAGTCTAGGCTCATGCTGAATGTCGCATTGTTGCCCGGGGACATGCAAGGGTTGTGCAGCGTATTGGTGTAGTTCTTAACTACAACTCCAGGTGCGCTTGCGTCGCAGTTTGCGTTGTTTTGGTAGAGTCTAAAGTTGACGGCCGAGACAGATCCAATGGCAGCTGCGAGAACAGAGAGACCAGTAAGCTTCATCCTGCGTGGAGAGGATTACTGTCTATCGAGACCTGCTGGGTTATATGCGATATGTGAGGTGGCAAGGCTACCTCCATATAATCGCTCTTGCGAAGACATCAAACTTCCTCCACAGATACCCCGAGGAGTGGATGAAGTCTCGGCTTCCGAGATCGTCCACTCTAAGAACGTGGCTTAATTTCTGCCTCCATTGGCAGGTGGGCATAACGTCCCCGAATATCGAAATGTTATTCTTTATGACGTGTTTGACAGTTCAGCTATGCGCCTATACACACGGAATAAAACGATCAATTGCAAAAAGGGTAGTCAACACCCGGGTTTACTGCCCAGAACCTCGCAGAACGGTAATCATTGTATTCCATCCTGTTGTCCTTTCGGAAATGAAATTCAGGGTGTGGAGGCTCTGAGCAGGAAGTTTCCGGTGGGCGTTTGTTTCCTTGACAAGGTTCCTCATGATCAATCGCCTTTGTTTACACGCTTGCTCCATCTTCAGGATATATCCCTCATGCTCGGAATCAACAGCTACTAAGCCGTATTGGTACTCGACAAGAATGATGCGACGTGGCCAAGGTACGAATACGCCCACTGCGTCGTCGGCTTCGTTGTATCTGTGGGTCAACGCAACAAAGCTGTACAATAGCGAGTGGAGACCTTTAATCTCCTACTCCTCAACATCTCTTCGAGCTTTTATGCTTGACAGATGAAAACCGATCCACAAGTCTCACTTTCGTTCTCCCTCCTCTCCTGTTGTTTTGTTGCTATCTTACCATGATCCATCCCTCCGAGTCCCAGACTCCTATCCAGAGAATGCTCCGAACCCTCAACAACCACGTCGAGCGAATCAACTGGGAGACGTCCAAGCTCAAGAAGAGAAGGATCTCGTTGATTTCAGCGGACGATTTTGTTGCTGAGCCGGAGAATCGTTGTCGGGATGAGGGTGAGCATCGCATCGCATTTCTCGTCTTAATTTAACTCATTAGCCTAAACCAGTCGTGTACAAGCCACGAAGGGCATCAACGACCCTCCGCCGCGAAACCACCAAGCTGCGCAAGTCCCCTCGAAGCATAAGCGGACACGAACAGCTCCACCCTCCACGGCCAGAACCTTCAACTACAACCCCCGATCGTTTCGAAACGAGACGTCGGCATCAGTCAGCTCCGCATGGGGGGGACCACTTTGCCCCTCTGCTCTCCTACGCTCTGCCTACCTGGCCGGCTTCTCCAACCAGCAGCAGCAGCACCAGTCCACCGCAGAGCTTGTACTACATCTGGTCGCCAATCAGACCGGACGGTAGTCTCCGGTTTTATTGGGACGTCAGCCACCAGCCCGAGATGGGAGTCGTCACGCGAAACGGAACGTGGACGCCAGCACCGTACTTGTCCTCCAGCCCAGTCCTCCCTGGGGTGCATCGCGTCTCGATCACCTTCTCTGAGCCGTTCTCCTGGATTACGCGGGCCTGTGGACCCATCGTCGTCGAATCCCCAATGGAGTCTGAGGGTGTGCAAGTCCGGGGAATTCTTAGTGCGATACGAGAGTACCTTGCTCTGCCTTTTGGAGAGGATTTCTCCGATATGCCGAGGGACGTGCAGCAGCGCGTCTATGTGTGGTATTTGAGGAGGTCGACGGTTATGGGGGCGTTTGTGAGGGAGCCGGTGAGGTTGGACGCGCTTGAGGGCGCAACGACGTTTGGAGGGTTGAGGTGGTGTGGTGAGAGGGGTGGGCGGTGTAGATTGGTGTTGAAGCTGAGGCGATGAGGTGTCCGATACTGTGGACAGGAAGTGTTATGCTGTTTGTTTGTTGTCCTTATGGTTATGGTTTCTGTAACCCGTTTTTTCTATGGTTTAATGCATGGTATGCGGTTATGAAAGGAACTCGTCTAAGAAACGCTTTGAACCCAAGCACAGCGCTTTTCGGGTATAACTCCAAGTTGGTTGGGGTATCTTGGAGAGACTATCTTGGAGGGTACGACAGGGCTTGGCTCGACCTATCAGAAATAATGGTATACGACAAGGTTAACAGCACTTCAAATGCTGCGTGCTTACTAACTTGAACTGGACTACTGAAGCAGCTTTCGGGTATTTTTATGAGAGAACCAGTAATATTGCTTTATGTACTCAAAGATTGTATACTGGAAGTTGTTCGTAATTTTGTTTCAGACAATTATGCAAAATCCCTGAAATACCGGTCAGTACATGCACTGTGCTAGCTCGATCCGCCGCTGACTCTTTAATTTGCAGGAAGTGCGCATGCAAGTGTTACACGGCCTGATGATGATCACGGATGTTCGTAAGTCGTATCGAAAACAAGGATGACAAGCCTACCAATTGGCGTAGTACTCCCAAGGCAAGTTGGGCCTCCAGGTTGAACAGACCCAATCTGCTCCGTGTACAGGCACGAGGAGCTAATCAAAATAATTTAGTAACCCACCTCATTTTACAATATTTAGAAAGGGCGTACCTTCCAGCTGCATACGCATAAACTGCACAATAAGATGTAGCAATCAGTCCAAGTGGAGTCACAGAGCAATGCAGTGGCCGCACTCACGCCAACAGTAATACCCCGGCTGAACGTAGTCTAGGCTAATGCTGAATGTGCCCTCGTTCGCTCCCACGCAGCTATGGAATACGAGGTCCGAATATGTGGTAACATTGGCTCCTGGAGCACTCGGATTGCAGTCGGCAGTATTCTGGTAGAGGCTGTATGTAGCCTGAGCGGAGGCAGAGGAGACGATAGTCGCGAAGAAAAGACTGAGGGCGGTGAACTTCATTGTAGACTAGGGAGATGAGGTGCCAACACCTCGATACGTATTTATGCGGTATTGGGAGTTTTAGAACGTAGGCATGTGGGCCAGGTGTTCCGTCAGTTGTATTCAATTGATACCCCCACTGAGAGTCCTTGGCAGGCAGACCCAAAAGACGTGTCAAACATCCGAGGGTTCTATCAGCGAGTGGGTTCGATTAACGGTGTCTGTACACCGTACTCGTCCTGCAGGCGGACAGCTAATTATCTCACCATTCCTGCATAGGTTGACATGTTACTCACAGACCCTTCGCTACGCTGAAGGACTTCGTCAGGTGCAATTACTGTAGGGAATTGATAGAAAGATTTGGTAGGACCTAGGCTCTAAGGGTGGCGGTAAGGAAACTTGTCCCATCATTGAGAAGGCTTAATTGCCTTATGGCAGAATGTTAGTAAGGCGTGAGTTGCTGCACTGTTCTCATGTTGCAGTTTAGTCCCGGATGCTTCCTCGGTATATTTTCCTTTTTCCACACGGAAAACTTGAACAAGGCTTTGGGGTATAAAAGAGTCATGGCCTCCACACAGCTGATCTGTTACTCATTTCTGCACTGAAATATACTGAAAGATGGCCGAAATGGGGGCCGCAGTGCAGCGAGATCCTTGAGGTCTTTGATAACTAACTTGGGATGCACAAATCAAATAAGTCAGGCGTCAGGTTATCCTCTGAATAGCTCGAATACTATTATAGCTTGCCTACAATTATTCAGTGTAACTAATTACTGGTTGCTTTGTTCAGGATTTAGGGTCTTCTATAGTCTGGCTTCCCTCAACCTTACGTTTTGTTCCGCAGAGGAAACAATTGTGCATCGGAGATTGGGTGGTATACATGGTACACATCACTATGGTAGCAGCTTGGGTTGATATTCAACCTGATACAGGGTGATTTTCACTTTTCAATATGCACCCAGGTTGATTTCGGAGCAACCTATTGATGGGCAATGATCATCCTCTAAAAAGCAACCTTAGCAAAGGTTGATTATCGCCCCATGTTTGGAGATTTGACCACAGGTTGATCACAGGGCGAAAATCGACCTATATGGACTTAGAAAAATCTCGCCTCCAGTAGCTGTCCCCATGGCACCCAACATCATGACTTATATTGCATGCTCGAGGGAGATGTGGAGAAGCCGGTATGGCTCAACGGTTCAGATCTATGCTTGATGATGTGTGAAATAATGCACGGCGTTCGATCCCTGGTGTGATAATGTAGTTGAAATTTCGTGGTTTAATCAGACAACTATGTAGAGATACTTGAAAACGAAAGGAAGGCACTGGTACACAAGTGTCCGACAAGTCAAAGTGGCTCAATTCCCGATTACACGCATTAATTATTGCATGATTTTTGGACAACTTGGTAGGTTAAAATTCAGCCTAAACACACCAGAATTCCTGATTGTAAGGTTTATAGTTCAACCTTGTATGGGTTGAAATTGTACATTATTGGTTGAATATCAACCTACCAGAAAACAACCTATAAGCAACCTAGCAGCATACGATAATCAACCTTCCTTAGGTTTATATGCCAGGTTGAAAATCACCTGGGGTGGTGCCCATAGAGCATCATCTGTGAGTGTATGAGAAACATTCTGATTGTAATCCCGTGTGTAAGTTCACAGCAAACACGCTAGTCGCATGAATGCCACAATACCATTTTACCATAACTCAAAGGATATGTGAAACTCCTAGAATCGTTCGTATCATACCAGAGACCCTACCTGTCAACGCCCTTAACACTCCACTAATCATTCCCTGAAGGAACGAGTGCCAAGGTCGGGGTTAATACGCAAGATAGAATTACAGCTCGCAATGCTTTCCATCTATCTGAAAACGTTCTTAACTAAGCATATCTGGACTCGGTCATTATTGCCCACACACATGGAAAAGTTTCGCCGTCGAGGCTTGGGACGGTTAAATCTCGCACCAATGCGCCCAGTTGCTGGCGATGATATCGTGGTCGAGTCAAGGGGTTGATATAGTTAACCTCTAGACAAGGCCTTACAAGGGGCCATCGGAGGCAGGCCAAGTGGCAATCCAGCCGATTTATGCATGCCAGCTACTCCCCCTCACCTGAGGTTCTCGATTGGACAATATTTCATGAACCAGTTAATTCTATGCCGATGAAGTTGCCGTGATCGACCTTACTAAATTACTCAAGCTTGGTGATCAGGGAAGTTGAAGGGTAATCTATCGGTTGGAATGATGCGGGGAGACGATTCCAAGGCGTTTTTCCTCAGAACGGGGTTCATGGCGGTCGGTCTGTGGAGGAACAGGACATGAAAGATGGGCCAAGCGTTTTATGAAATCCCGATATATATTCGTGCTAGCTAAGGGTATTAGTCCGCACGCTTCGTGCATCTTCACCTCTCACAGAGATACCGCTTCGCGCATGTTAATTGTATCCTTACGAGAAATGAGAGGTCGAACAACCGCATCAGCACGATTGATGGGTTCTGATACAGTAGAGGCAGCAGCAATCAGCAGAGTTTCAAGTTGAAGTCCGGGAAGGAGGTCGTGGCTAATAATTTGTTGCTGTTATCCTCCAGAATGCGTGCAGACACCATCAAACGCGTTGGTTCCTGAATGAGGTTAAAGTTATGAAGCACCTAATTGAGCGATTAGCTGCTTCATAACTTGGCTACACCTTATTCGAGAACCAAACCAACGAGATGCATCAAGTAAGCTGCGTCTCCTACGACAGCGATCAAGGTATTGTGGTCGAGCTCGTGACAACGTGAGCAGGATGGCTGACAACGTTCTTGACCTCAACCTCATACCTTCATACGCCGCCTCACAAACGAGTACACCCCACGAACAACAATGTGCGTGTTGTCCCCCATTCTATCGCCATTTACCATCTGATGTGAATCGTCTTAGGATGTTCCTCAATCCTCTTAGGCACGCCTTACGAACGTCGAGGACGCCCTGGAATAGGACGAATATGATCTGCAAGATCAGCATCCAGAATGTCTCGTTTAGGAATACAGACACTTATCAGAGGAAACCCGACTCAGATCTCGATTTGGCTTCGAGGCAACTGGTAGTGGAGTTCTCTCAACTGAGTGGAATAAACGACGCAGGCGCGGTATAGCATACGCAAGAAAGACCCGAATCCCTCGATAGCGGTTTCCTTTTACGACGAAGACGGGAGTCAAATGTTTTGGTGCCACAGAGATGGCGCAATACAAGGCGAAATCGACATCCCGCTCAGGTTCAAAGACGCGCTGGATAGGCACAGGAATGTATTCACTCGTGTTCAGTGCACTGACTTCACGCTGTGAGTGGATTCTCTGTCTATTTACTCTCGTTGCTGACAGTAACTTGAACGCATTCTATGACAGCGAGCCCCTGAGCCAGAAGGATACCTCGAGGGCCGAGAAGAGGAAACCCAACGCAAAGGATAGTGAATTGTCGATGATACGCGTAAGAGTAGGACGCATCGACCACAAGGGGCAATGGCTCGAAACCTTGTTCGACGAAATTAAGGAAGAGAAGATGAGCGACGCGGGGGATAAATGATATCACGATAGGCCATGTGGTCGTGCGGGGGTGTCTGGATTGGACGTCATGCATTGGGTCGGGTGTTCCCAAACAACCTACGACTATACGAGAGCATCATTAGATTATTCGTCTGTCAATTAGCATTCAGGACAATGAGATCTGCAACACGTGTGCATCAATTGTATATCTGATCCGTAAATGGTGGGACTTAGATAAGGATGTAACCCCCATTCCCGCCCTACGTTAACTTGCGAATTCGTCTTCCTGGTTGTAGCTGACATAGTAGCCCTATTTCGCCCCTTACGCGCTATAAATATGAATAAATTCATGAACGAGTTCTTGCCTACTTTAAACCCCTATTCGTCTTTATGCAATGCAAGTGCACCTCATTAAGATTAAGACCCTCATATCTCGTTTACACGGCCCAACGGGCTGATCAAGTTCAGATAATGGTTTCAAGTTTTCTCTTCTGTCCATCTTGGCCGGCCGGATTGATGGTGCAATTACCGAGTGCGTCATCATGGGTGTAACTCGAAACGTACCTGCATACTCCCTCAGATTCCATAGTGGTATTTTCACTTCGAATCTATCGCAAGGCGTCGCCAATATATGTTGTTGAGGTGGAAAAGCTTACTCAAAATCTATCTCTGGGACGGGAGGGGATGGCGATGGCACCACTGACCATAAAGAACTCTGCGGGTCACTCCGTGTTCCTTGGCAGTTCTAATCATCTTCCCGTGCTGCTTGCGTATCCAACATCTTGTAGCACCACCTCACTTTATTATTGAACATCGTCCATTAGGAATAGATCCGGACGAAATTGAGTGCAAAAAGAACTCGGATACGGGGAATCGAACCCCGAGCTATCGCGTGAGAGGCGATAATGTTAGCCGTTACACCATATCCGACGTTGATACTGCGCCACAAACACCTGAAGCATTATGGAGTTGGCTCGTCACGAGGACCTCGCTGTAGGCGATGACTCTTTGCAAGGAAAGGATCGTACAATTTTGAAATTACCAGAAGACTGTCTTATGCTCGAACTGGACTTAAAATAGACCGCAGGGTAGGCGATGATCGATTTGCTGAATTACAATTGACACAATGAGAGTACAACATGCTTATATCGTTGTAGGAGAATGCTCCACGACGAAGAGACATATCCTGGTCCACGTTTCATTCTGATTGATTCCTCAAGGATGGGAAGCTAAACCCAGAAGTTCGAAATCCAGAAAGTATCGCTTTGAGATATGGCAGGGGGTCAGTATTTCTCTGCCATTGCCTCTTGTCAGAAACTTTAATCAGACAAATTCAGAGTTTGTCCTGGGAGGCACTTTGCTTCACTGACTATCAGGACGACTACTACGGCATGTATTGCGTCTCAGTCATTTCAAAAACACTGGATGGAGAAGGGGATGGAAAATCCTTATAAATCGGATTTCTAGTGCTGATGCAACTTGGTGACTCGCTCAACTAAGTGCGGTCTTATTTGTACCGATAAGATTTCTTAGAATTTATAATCAAAGCGCACGATCGTTGAATACTGGGACGGCTTCTAACAGCTGATATAGTGAACCCTCCAACCTATGGACTTCAATGAGTCTCCACCCCGTGCTGAGGAGTAAGCGGTTGAATTGAGCCACAGTAAGCTCTTGTACACCGAGGTGACAAGCCTGGTGCACAACGCGTTAGGGGATTACTCCAAAATATTTGTAACTTACCGCCGTATCAATAAGGCAAGGGAATTCCTGTCCGTAATTGACCAGCCAGGGAGGTGGTGCTTCTCACGGCTTTCGACCTGGTAATTGACTAACGCTATTCCTCTGGGTAGTATCTCGACGAGCATAGGAAATAAAGAGCACCAAGTTAGATTATTCGTCTGTCAATTAGCATTCAAGATAATGGGATCTTCAACGCATGTACATCAATTGTATGTCTGATCCGTAAATGGTGGAACTTGAGGCAATGATGTAGCCCCCATTCCCGCCCTACGTCAACTTGTGAATTCGTCTCCCTAGTTGTGGCTGACATAGTAGCCCTATTTCTGCAGAGGCCCTCAAATCAGTTAGAAAATTGTTTATTCCTGTCCCTCTTTTTCATAATAGCCTCAGCGGAGCCCTCCTTATGCACTATAAATATGAATAAATTTATGAACGAGTTTTTGCCTACTTCAAACCCCTAGTCATCTTTATGCAATATCAGCACACCTCATTAAGACCCTCACACCTCGCTTACACCATTCAATGGGCTGATCAAGTTCAGATAATGGCTTCAAGTTTTCACTTCCATCCATCTTGGCCGGATTGATGTTGCAAACCCGTGACGTTAGCAGGTGCATTGTCAAGTGCGTTATCATGGGTGTAACTCAAAACTCACCTGCATACTCTCTCAGATTTCGTAGTTGTATTTGCACTTTGAATCTATTGCAAAGCGTCGCAATCGAGATAAAAGGATATCTTACTCAAAATCTATCGCTGAGATGGAGGGTGGCGCCATTCACGAAAGGGCAAGGAAGAATAGTGGGTCATAAAAGAACTCCACACCGGAACGGGTCACTTTGTGTCCCTTGTAATCTTTGTTCATCTTCTCGTGTTGCTTCCGTATCCAAAATCTTGCACCTCTGCTATATACCTTGTTGCCAAACGATACACGAAAATCGCTTTATCGTCCACTATTGGACGGAATCGAACGCAAAAATAACTCGGATACGGGGAATCGAACCCCGAGCTATCGCGTGAGAGGCGATAATGTTAGCCGTTACACCATATCCGATGCTGACAATGTTCTGCCACAAAACTCTTATAAACCGGACTTCTAGTGGTGGTACAACTCCCTCAACTACATAAGGTCCTATTTGAATTTTCAAGACTTTTTGGGATTTACAATCAAGGTGCATGCTCGCTGAGTACTGGGACGGCTTCTAACAGCTGATATAGCGACCCCTCAAGCCTGTAAACTTCGATGAGTTTCCACCCCGCGCTGAGGAGCAACTGATCAAATTGAGCCACAGTGCGCTCTTGCGCACCGAGGAGGTGAAATACCTGCAACACAAATCGTTAGAGCTACATCGCAAACTTTAAACACTTACAGCCGTGTCGATAAGATAAGGGAATTCCTGTCCGTAATTAGCTAGCAATGGAGGTGGTGCTTCTCGCGGCTTTCGACCGGGCAATTGACTGATACTACTCCCCTCGGTAGTATCTCGACAAGTATAGGAAATAACGCATTCCATTAAAAGAAGCCTTGTATCGGGGCTGGCTGCTTGACGAAGAGGCGCAAGGATTTGGCGACACTTGTCATCAGGCCAATCGTGAATGATGTGCTTCAGGAAGAAAACAGAGGCGTTTGTCCTGGGTTGTTCGGAGAAGAAGTCGTGTCCTTAGACCATTTTCTCGTTAAGCCATTGAGTACTATGCAACCTATTCCTTACCTTCCAAAGTTACTCTTCCAGAGTCGACAACACCAGGAAGCCGCTCATCCCATATCTAAAGACGGAGTTAGCTTCGATGCGAGAAGGAAAACAAGAAGAATGCACCTCTTTGGCCCCTTGAATAACAGAAGGGAGGTCTTGTACGACGATTTGCAGATGAGGATACTCTGCTGCGAGAATGAGCGATACCGCGCCGACATTCCCCCCGACATCCACGACGAGAGAATTAGGAGCCAAGTTCTTCCAATCAAACATGGACAACAGCTTCTCGATGGGCTGCAACTTTTGCGTCCCTTCCATTGCTACCACAAACCTCCTACGAGCCATATCACCCTGGGGGCTGTTGAACCAATCCCAGATAGTACCATCCGTCCTCATACTGAGCGACCATGGGTTGTACTTTGCAGGATCGCTCGCGTAACGGGATGGATTCTCGAGCGCTTCCCAACCATACGTCGCCGCTTTGTATGACTCGTCAAGTCTGAATATTATGAGTGAGAGTAAAGAGAAGCAGCGAGTGTGACCTACTGATGAGAAACCAAAGCGGCAATGCCCTGGCTCCCATCGTATTTATGATTAGGGCTACGCTACATTAGCGATGCATGGCGTTCAAAAGGAGAGGGGAACAAACTCGGCTATAACTTCCTTACTGGCCTTCGAAGTATCCAAAGTGCTCGAGATTCTGGTGTTGGTGAATACATCAGGTTCGATTTCACGGTATACGTGCTGGGTTGCGAGTAGACGGAGGAACCGAGCTAATCCTGGATGAGCAGGCCATCTCCGTGGCATAGTTAGCCTCAACGTACCGAGGATCTGCGGGTCTTGCCCGTTGCGCTCTCCAATTTCCCTAACGTGCACCCCCTTCATCCGATAATGTTAAGTGGCTTATGACACATGTAGCTAGCACTTACCTTTGGCCCAGCCTCTCGCAAGATCTCAGTAACGCCCGATTCCAAACAAAGTCGTAGTGCTGAGGATGTCAGATACTACGACGGGAATTGCTTAGATGCGCTCGAGCTGATCACTCTTAACCATGAAGAGCTTACCCTTGCAGCTACCTCGTAGATCGCTTGCTGAGGGGGTGCTATAGCCGCTCCAATATTCATTGCGGCAGCATAAATAATTCTAGCTGTCTCTGAAGCCTGAGGATCTTGTCTGAATGCTTCGCTTTCCGCGGTGAAAGAATCGTGAAGATCTGGAATCCTAGTCGAATTTCTTGCACATGTTGATTCGAGATCGTCAACCGCCTTTGTCAAGATATTCGTAAGTTCGCGGAGAGTGGAAACCGACGATGTAACTGAAGACGGAGCGGTGTGATGTGCTCCTGGCGCAAAATGGGGAATTGCGCTCATGTCGAGCAAGTCTGGTCAAGATTCTGTGTAAGACTGATACCTTTATACCCCCGACTTGGCCTAGTGTGAGACATTTCCTGATGCGCCTGCAGCACGATTTGCGGAACTTTGAGTGCTGCCGGGACTTTCGGGATGTCAGATGAGCTGCACTAGGATTAAGACATTCGGTCTAACTATAGGACCCCCTGCTGACTTTGGGATCGCGTACTTCGGTGCTCGCACGCTGCAAGGTTTCGGTTGGGCTAACTTTGTAGTGGCTCGAACTGGATGTGGCGCCGGATGTGGGCGCCAATGAGGGTCCTTGTTTGTCTTTGTTAGGGTGCCAGCCCCGCTCCCTACGACCATGAACATTCGCACTGCCAGGTATGTGCGGGCTATATGCTAGCATATACGCTTCGTTTCTGATGAGCAGCAGGTGGAGATCCATGGGAGGTCAAGTCGATTCATCACGGGCTAATCAGTAGGGCACGCAGGTCAAGGATTTGATGCAAATGCAAGCGGCAAACCTTCAGAATCTGCCCGAAAACTACTCCCTCAAATTCTGTTAGTGGATACCGACTACATGCTCGATGAACTTACACATTTTACATGCCGTCTGTAGGGATCTACAATGCAATGTCCTGGCCTCAGATATCGTTTGTCGCGGAGGGTCACAAAGGGCGGGTAGTGGGATACGTTTTGGCTAAAATGTATGTCTCGTACGAACTTTTACTTGATTCATCGTGGTTGACGAGTATATGCAACGATGAAGCATCGCAGCGAGGTGGAAAGGATATATCCGTGCTGCGATCGTATCGTCGGTTGGGTATGGCAAAAATGCTCATGGAACGATCCCGTATGTTCATTAACATCCAAACTGTCTGCAATTCTCACCATTACCGCAGAACAGGCTATGGTAAGCGTATACCGAACGAAATACGTGTCCCTTCACGTACGGAGATTGAACAAGGCTACTATTGGTCTTTATCGAGACTCACTAGGATTCGAAGTCGCAAACGTGGAGAAGAACTATTGTGAGTGCCATTTTCTATGCTTTCTGGACCATCAATAATACATTATAGATGACGACGGTGAGGATGCATTGTTCATACGATTGGACTTGCGGTCGAAGAAAGGATCGGATGCAACTGGTATTGCGTAACACTACGCCTTGTAGTAGAGCCACAAATGACCAGTGCCCGCCACCGGATAAACAGCGGACTTTACGAGTGATCATTCTGTTCTGCCTCAGGCTATCACCCGTCAGTAGCATCGGTAAGGCAGTTTCTATATACCCCATTCCGTTGCATCTCACGCATGATGCAAAGACTCATTCATAGTCAGTTGGTGCCACTTGAGCTGGCCATGTCCAGAATCCCTTAGATAGCACCCGAGGGGGTGGAAACCACATTGACCACCCGATAAGGCAAATGGTTCCTGGGAATATCCTTAATCAAATGTTGCGAGGTTGTCGGTAACAAAAGATTTCTAAACCCAGTCCCGTCTCCCTCAACGCCCTCCGCTTCCATCTACAAGCACCGTTCAATCGTTGTCATTTTGAGAGCCTCGTCGTCAAGATCGGCAATACCTCTCGAAGCTTCCGGGAAGTACACAGCACCTCAGGGTTCTGGGCTACGCAAGCCCTGCACAGCCATCTATAGTCAACGCCTACCCTAGGGACCGATCTGTGGCAAGGAGCTAATTGAGTACATCTGCAGATAGGACGCTTCCCGCGCAATGTATATTTTCTGCCTCTCTCGATTCTGGAGGCCCATTGTAACTTTTCCTTCTTTCTTCCCTCCATAACCCAAGCATACAGTTGCCCCGTTGCCATGTCTGGTCCATTCGTCTACGTCCCGTCAGCGGACTCATACCCAACTCCCTTCGGTGTCCCGTACCCCACTTCGCAACGGTCACCTTTTATTCCTGCAATTCCTATCCAAGGTTCACCTTGGACTCCAGTGAGCTCTCTCCCTGGAACCCCCAATCGTCCCAGTGCAACACTTCCAGCTGCTCCCGACGGGTACATTCCCGCTTATATCCCCGTCCATACTCGTCGTCCTTCCTGGAATGGCACACCACCGTCCCCCTTCCACCCAGCTTCCCTAGAAGTCCCACCGCTCGGCCGACCACGCAGCAACTCGCACGGCGCCACGACCTACGTCCCCTTCCAGAACCCAGCGCCCATGTGGCCCGGCGTAAACCCCTGGTTCTACCCCGCGAACCAGATGTATGTCGTCAATCCCTGGTTGAACGGCGAGGCCCCCCGATCGGACTTTCTCTTCAACCTCTCGTACCCCAATTTCGCCCCGATGAGGTTTCTGGGGATGGGGCAGCAGGTTGCGCTTGGGTGGGAAGAGCTCTCGCAGCCCGCGACACACCCACCGATCACACGGCTGGAGATTGTGTGTGATTTGATTCCCGAGTGGCCGATTGTGTTGGACGCGGGGGCTCAAGCGCAGCCCATCAGGCTGTATGATGTCCTGCTCGTCGTTCACCGCTCGTTGCATTCACAAGTCACTCAAGATGATTGGAAGCGGTTGTCGGATGAAGCACAAAGGAGGGTGGCCAAGGCTTACGAGAGGCGATGCGCGCTGCTTCCTCAACTGGAGTTGGTGCAGAAGAGCCAGGGCGTGAAGAGGGTCGACTTTTTGAGGAAGAAGATCTGGTTTAGGGGGCTGGTTCGGATGCCCCAGGGCATTAACGTGATGAAGATGATTGTAGCTTAATGGACCCATGTTCAGGTTTACAAGGTTATACTTATTCGTGATATTTGATATTTGGTGTACTTAATTGGACCATTGTTGAGTTATTGTTGGAATCGAGTGCTTTTTGGGTGGAGTGTTGTCACACTTCACTTTTCTCAATGAATATCGTGTTGACCAATCGGTACCGTGTTGAGATGAATGTATCAAAGACCCGTCTTTGCACACTGCCTCCACCATACTCCAGTGCTATGAATTGGTATATCATCTTATTCCAGGGCTAGTCCTGTACATAATCCCGTGCGGGAAGATGCATCTCAGGAACCACAGTACGATGATGATGTGTAATATGTAGCAGCCAGCGCAACAGACAAGAAGGCCCACAGGCAAAGCAGGTGCATCAAAATGTTCCTGCTGCTTTATCTGCAGCCGAGAAACGAACAGAGAACAAGGACAAACAAGGAAACGAGACAGGGATGAGCTATGAACAGATGGATGCATGTGATGCTTTTTTGTTGAAAGATGCGTGGTTGCGAGAACGAGAGAGGAGGAAAAAGAATAAGAGATGAAGAGACGAGACATGTGTACGTTAGTATGCAAGTGGATGAGAGGCGTGCTGGGTATTTGTTCTACCGCGATTCAAAATCCCAAACAAATAGCATAGAAAAACCAGACGGAGAACAAATGTCGAAAGTACGTAAAAACCAGGCGAACAAGATAGCATAGAAGCGGTTTGAATCTACATAGAGGCAACCTAAGAAGAGAAAACCCAAAAGGTATGTAAAGAGATAGGACAACAGAGATAAAGGAACTACGTACCTAAATACTAACAGATACTGTGAGTCGATAGACTACAGCAATAAATACGGCCAGATATATTTGATAGATTTATTGGGCCGATAGTTTATGAGATGGCCAGGGCCCTTGTCCGATAACTTGGTGGCAAAGACTTCGCCGCAGCATTCGGCGGTTGTTTGACCAGGCGATGGACGTAGCATATGAGAAAATGGTGCATATCCATGTCAACGAACCACTGCGCAGTGTTCTTAACGTCAGGATAGCTTGACTCTCCAGACGTCGGGCTCATGACCCGCAACCTGGTCCAAGCCAGAGAACTTTGTCCTTCCCAACAACCAGTCAACCCTCTTCAATCCCGAGGCCTTCTCCGCGTCATACATCACGCGGTCGTGGTAGGTCCTGTATCTCTGCTTGTAGGAATCCCCGACGAGCTGTTGGGACCGAGTGGGCAGGCGCGCGTAGTCTTCTCCAGAGGCGCGTCGGTGAAGCGAGAAGAAGAGGCTCCTGAGGACATCATCGATGGTCACATAGGGGCAGAATGTGTCCTCAGCCCGCACGATGATTCGGGACCATTCTCCAGGAAAGGTTGCTTCGGAGATTGTCAAGACGATGGAGGGAAGGTGCGGCTCGATGGCCGGTTCGGCAAGCAGGTGTGCGGGGCATGGAGAGTTTCCGAGCTTGACTGTGGTAAAGGGAGGAGAGAGAGATAGGTTGACGGAGATGGGAGAGCCGCCTCTGGAGCCGTCGATGTTGGGGTGAATGTGGGTTGGACCAAGAGATGGAAGCGGGATGATTCCGGGACGGGGGGCCTGAGGTGGGCTCAGGGCCGCTGGCGAATAGCTGCCTGGAGATGAGGAACCCCTGCCAGAGGAGCGAGCAAGGGGGATGAATGGAGGCGAGCCCCCAGGAAAGCAAGATGGCGAGGACGGGGTGAACATGGCGAACTAATTCTTTGTGAATTCAATGATTGGAACGACGCAATGCGAGGGAGGGACGAGGAAGTGGCCATGGCTTTATAGGCCTCCGCCAGTGCACCGTCGGGGCGGTGTATTCAGGGCACAAACATCGGTGGGACTTTGTTCGAGTTAGGACGTATTTGTTGCCTTTCCTCATTCATTCTGTTCAAAGTCCCCACCATAATCAGGTCCGTCTGATGGACTCTTGCAAAAACTTTGACATCGAGATTAGCCGGCCTCACAGTGGCGTCGGGCAATCGGTTTGAATTCCATGCCCTTAGCACCATCCCTAAGGCCCGTCCCTCCCTGCCGACGGTTGTATTCTAGGATCACGCCCTTGATCATGACACCTCAGTACTGCTGCGCTGCATTAGCATGCCAATTACATATCGCAGCTCCGGCAAGACAAGTCGAAGCACACTAAACTTGGAGGACAAAAAGTTTTTTCACTGATAAATGAGTGGTGTCATCCTTCGCTCGTCTTATTCAGCGTGGTAATACCCAGCTGCGCGGTGTGTGCATGCACGCACATACCTCTGAATTGCTCCTCTCTGGTGCATGACTTAATGCTCAGCGAGCACTTCCGCGATTCATCCGATTGAGCTACAGGGTCATCCACCATGGCGGCTACCAAAGATAGGCTCCTTCCTTTATTAGCTCAACGCCTCTTTCTTGGGTCATCGAAGTACTTCACACCTACACCACGTATTCTTCCTTAGACGAGCCATTAGTCTTGTACTGAGGGAATCCTTCCCAGGACAGACGTCATTGGATGCAGCCCAGATACACAGTCCATTCTACCGGTCCGGACTATTTTCTGTACTAAGAGTCATTCATTTCCAGATGAGCGCTCACGCATGGATAGCCGATGCTCGTTGAATTGCATCATATCACGAGAGGAAGTGCATGGCCGAGTGCTAACAGCACTCTGGATTTGGCGTAGCAATACTGATACCAGTGCGCTGTCTCTCGTATTATAGCAATGACGTCTACGTCGGCCATCCATGTTATGATATAATAGTTGCAGGTGGGATCCAGTTTTGGCATTTGCACCGCCAGGTTCTCTGCACAGAATAGAACCAAGCGTGAACGTGTCTATAAGCATCAACTCCAACATATGTCGTGACGCAGGGCATAGGTAGCCATAGAAATGCTGAATGGCATGTACTTGTTGCGCCGTTGACCACGGAGTTTAGTTTAATTAATGGTCTTGAGTTGCATGTGAGTGTGATAGCGCTAAATTGCCCGTGACAAGACGCATGCGCGTCAGCAGGCCGCGTTCTACCCACGAGACCACATGCATCAATGGACCCCAGATAGAATCGTTTCCCTTCGGTGATCCATCCTAGTAGGCGTTTGAACTTGGTAGGAAGTAGCAGTCCCCCAAGCACAGCAAGCAGGGGGTTGGATTGTCGCCGCATTGCTAACACAAGGCTTCCATGCTAAGATTTTGTATTCGATGCCGCGAGCACATGTCTCGTCTCTATTGTCTGTGCCTGCAAATAAAATGCGCACAGAAAGGCGAGACAGTTGCGTCAGTGTGGCAGATTCAAAACGCAAGGCAGAGGTGTAAACCGTCTACACAGTTTACATCGAAATGGCACAGCTGTATTCTCGGGGATAGTGCAACATGCCAAGCCCACACAGTAGCGCTGAAGATGTCGTGTGTGGGAGCGCACCTATTTCAAGGGAGACCCATGACATGCGCTATGCTCTTACGAAAGGAAAGTGTGCCCTCCATTCAATTATATTTGGCCTGTTTTGTAGGTCCCGCTTATCGAATTAATGGCGAAGGATTCATTTAGGGATAGCCGAATGAAGGGGGCCAAGCGAACGCTCAGGGGGCTGTACTGTTCTTCTCGTCAAATCAAGCACCTCAAAACCGCTGTCCGTGTATTGAACGTTCTGTTTAGACTTCTGCAGAACATGGTCTGATTATTCCCGTAGCTTTAGGACAATAGCGAAACACTGTATCAAAGCGGTCCTATATGCATTGTGGTTACGGCGTGGTCTATGTCTTTTACCCGGGAACAAGGCTTAGAGATGCCCTAACTGGTAAACATCCAGAACCTTCGAACCCCCAAATAGAGAACAAAGCAGAACCATAAACGGAACTCGAGCATCAACTTTACGGCGATTACCTTTCGTACTGCGCTAGCCTCGTGTTCTTCCATCTCGTTTACGTCCTTGATTGTTCTCCGAGTTCTCCACAACAAATGAAAAATAACAGCATGACCGCCGCTTTTGGATGTACGATATTGGCATACTTTTATCGTTCAGAGTGTGCTAGGGGTATTCCGTCTGTATGGCCTGAATTTTGCAAGCTTGCAGGTTCCACGGTGGAATCTGAAGCAATCTCCCAAGCAATCCCTGTGCTAATTGACAAGTATAGGTCATGGCTATTCATGCGTGCCAAGACACATACTCAGCTTTATCGTTTCGCTCATCTGCTGTCAAGGATTTGATCCTACGCTTTCCGCCCTCCAGCTGCCCGACCGTGGCATGTATAGTCACGTTGTGCTAGCCAACTAAAGCTTAATGTGTCACTTATCCCTGCATTTCTAAGAATATCAATCCCCGAGTCAATCCTGCAGATCTTCAAACAGGATGCCGTCTTCATAGCACTTGCCCCGCAATATTCACCGAAAAGTTCTTCATTTTATTAGAAACCCGACACTCGGGGAATCGTTCTTGTGCCCTCGCCTTGACATCAACCTCAACGCCCAGCTCGGACTGAACTCAACAGGATGACATATGGCAACCTATCCGAAGCCGAAGGGCCAGCGCAGAGCCATATCGTTTTCGGGTTGATCTGCGCCACCCCAAAATGGGCTGTTTTTTCCTCATCTGCTAAGCAGATTGACAAATGTCCGAAGAAATGGAAAATCGGACAGCATAGCTATTATTGCGGAATACAGTCAACAATAGCCTTTGTCCGACGAAAGTAGCGTTCTCCGACCACCAGAATGGGTGGATGCTGGCTAGAACAACACAGAAAGGGGCCAGGGAGTGTGTCTGCCGTTCAGCGCCCAACGCTTAGCGGGACCTGTCAATCGGGCAGGTCGGGGCGCTGGCGCCTCCACTCGGGGAAGGGCAGAAGAGTCTGCCGTCGCCGCTCGCTGTGTTGTCTGTCGTGCACCTTGGGTGGAGAAAGAGGTGCAAGAGCTCGAACGGCGAGAATGTGATGGAGAGCAAGCCCGGAATATGCAGAGCACTGAACGATTTGCGTTGGCCCTGGCGACGACGATCGCAGCATAGGGGTTTTGATCTCGAACTTGGACTTGGAAAGACTCACATCAGTGGGTGGAATGTTGGAGAATGTGGGTCTGTGGTTGGAGCTGTGTTATTTCCTGGTGGAGGGCACGACAATCTATTTTTGCCGCTCTTTGAACATCAAGTTGCGCAGACGCTAAACTGCATTAGAAGTCGGATGAGAGAAGTCTCGAGTGGAGACGACCACTTCGATGTTTCTAGGTCATTCTGTGGAGTTCCAATAATCAATTTTGGAGGACCTAACAACGAGCATCTACACAGGTACCCTCAGGATGTTGTCAACCGCCGAGTAAATGCCCGTGCTCGAAAGTATAAAAATGAACACAGACGCGTCAGCGCAGCAGTGATAGGACAATATGATAATGGGAGGAAGGCAGGCTCGGCTGTACCCTTTGTTACGGGTCGCACATTCCTCGAATAGTTGACTGAGTGAGAGAAGTACAGGTTGGTTGCGGTTCCCACAGCCACGACGCAGGCGCTTAGCCAAATGTGGTAGTTTGTGCGAACTGGGACTCAACACTGCACTCCCACTGTCCACAAGTCGGAGAAATAATGCGCGGAAGACTCGATGGCGTTGTAGAACTCACTTTTGAAAAATTTGAGGTGGATGTCCACATCCTACTTCGTGTCGAGCAGAAACGATAACCCCGATACTCGAGGCTATGCGATTTGGATGATATTTCGGTTATGTTGCATTTCTCCAGCAGCGAACACCAAAACCAGAAGTGCATCAAGGGCAACCGCACATCGCTTCTGTACTCACCTTCTCTGCATTTCGATTGTGGCGATTATTGTCATCACATACTCCGCTGTACTAAGAGCATCTGATGCTCGGGATTCTTCAAGGCGATCGGAAGCCGGCTGGGAGGTCTGCTTACGCATGCGAAAGGCTTCACGTTCCCCGTAAGATGACTTCTCATTTTCTCAATGTGCACTGATTATAATGTTGACTCGGGACGAGCTCGTGCAGGAGCGCTGCGCAGACAGCATAGGCACAGTAATCCCAGAAGCAAAGAGATCATCAAGACTTACTCGGCAACTTATTACAAAGCTCATCACGCCGTTCTCAAACCAGTGGTTTATAGATACAGCCCATCTTTCGGCGTACAAAAGACCAATGACATTGCTGCGAAGATTGATGGGTAAGAAAGCTTCCGCATACCGGCGACCAAATAACATGAAGGTCGTATTGATGCTGCTCGCCAATGAATAACGGGGTACAAGGATTGGTAGCACCCCTTGATTGTGACATTAATGTCGCCTACCTAGAAAGGGTACCTTGGAGGAAAAGGCGTGAAAGAGAAGGGAAAATATCGATGTTGCGTTCACTGGCTCCTTGATGGTGGCGATGACAGGTTTGATGTCTTCGCAGGCACCTCAATATCAAAAGACGCCCGTTGAGCCATGACGTCGTTTGTATTTTAAGTGCACAATGGCGCACAGTCGTAATTGGAAGACTTCGAAAACGTAAGTACCTGGTGGACTCGGGACTGCAGGTGCATTGATACAGATGCTCCTTGTTTCATTTTAATAGCTTTGATCGCCCAACTATTCCATACATCTTCGCTGATGGGTTTGAATAGGTTGATCAACTCATTGATCAGGCCTATTGCCCAATGATTGACGCTACACACACCAAGGGTGTACATTTGCGACATGAGTGGCATCAGTTTCCGGGAGCGGATCAACAGCAATGATAGATGTCAACTCACTTCCAATTATTCTATTCCTTTTACATACTGTCTGTATATGGATGTAGCTAGTGTCGATCCATGGGAGGAATGCCTGTTCGGTATCTCGGTCTAGAACCAGTATGTATGATCGTGGTCCACTACCGAAATATGAAGGTCGTCCGCATCAGCTTCAGAATTTTCATAGACAGCGCATGGTGGACCACTTTCGTGAACATCTGTCGCATACATTAGCTGTCTGAGATAAAGGCTAATGCACGACGCTCTTTTGTCGATTCGGATATTGTAAGTCTTGTGACGGTCGAGCCCGAAAAAGGTCAACAACTATACCCTGTTCAGGTGTAGTGATCGACAACAACGTAGAACCAACATGAAGTTGGGTAGTTGCATCTTCATAACTTGTGAACAACTAATCCGTCATGATCCTTGGTGGTATACTCTATGTCATATCAGATTATGGATGGCACAAGCAGTATCTTACCGGCGATACTATACTTTGTGAAGTCAAGACGGGCAGCAATATCAACACATCCGAGTCTCGCGTCCTTTGTCAATCCAATACTGGCACGGTTTTACTCTCCAATCTGCTCGCAGATAATTCTATTCCATCCCATCTGACTGCTCCGGCCTCTCTCCCGCCCATCCTTCGCGAACCTGTGGCACCCTGACAAAAGCCATCGATGATCTCGAGCGAGTATGCACACGACTGGTACTCACGATCGTTACGATTCCTTCATTCCTGAAAGCTAAGCATTCAGGCATAACACAACACCCTTGAAGCTATTAGGATCATCTACGCTGCTGAATGCGTATGACCTGGAGTGCGGGTCGATACGAACCACTTTTCGTCTGCTTTCTTGCCTTGATTGTAGTGTCTTGGTTTTCTACGCCGCGAATTGGTCTGGAATTGAACATGATGAAGACTTTGAGGAAGTTTAATGGAAAGTAAGTGAGGGGTTATATCAATCACGCTTTGCCGCTGATACGACAAGATTTATGGGTGTATGCCATGGACATTCACGGACGGAGTAGATGAGATGCTCAGGGTAGCTTTAACTAGAACACCGCGGTGTGCACGTAAGAGATAGTTTGATTAGTAAATTATTTCACTTGTATCCGTTTATTGGTTACTCACCGCGTATAGCTCAAGATCGAGCTATGGGTGCTGTGCTATCTTGGCTTGTACGACTTCTAAGCAAAGAACAGCGGTCTAACCGATATGGAGAGCAGGGGGAGTGGGTGGGCGACAAAGGAGATAAAATAGATCATTGAGAAGAAAGACAGGAAGGAACGGAGAAGGGTAGGAGGAAAACTGAACGAAGTCGATTGCATAATCTCTTGTCCTTCCCTACTGTCGCGTCTTTCCTTAGCTTCCTTGTAGCCTTCTCAACTTTCTTTGCATCGTAGTGGTGGAGTGCCCGCGGAGCATGGAATGCAGAGAAGAGAGCTCTGGCGGACCGCGATTGTTGCGATAAAATGATAAGGGAACCTATGCAATGGTCGGGTCATGATAGCGTGCGTCCAATACCACAGTCCGAGATGAATGCTAAGTGCGTGAAGGGATAGTCGTCGTGGCTATTGTCCTCGAATTTAAGCAATAATTTGACAGTCAGTGATATCTACTCGCCAAAATTTGGAATACTCCATACTGTGGGACGAACGAAGGAGATATTATTAAATGTGCGGTCTCCTCTCTTTGTGCTGTCGTACGTTCTGTATTAATGACGAATGAGATTTGCTTGCCCACGCTTCTTTTAATGCGGTCATCATAATCCATGGGCGGCCAGCCTCAAAGAACAAAAAAGAGGAACAGACGGCAAGAAATCAATGATGGACCACAATAGCAGTGCGATCGTGATTTCATTGTTCCCTTGGTTCTCCTTATCGTCTCGCTTCAATCGCTCTTCGGGTCGTCTCTTCTGGTATCGTGGCACCGCTTAGTCTTGCCTTCAATTTTGAGACCTGCAGGTTTCGAGCGTAAGCGATCCGATGCTAGTCGCATTTGTCCGTTCCCCAGTCTCCACCCGGGCGCTGGTCCCATGAGGTACGAGGCGATTTGGGTGGTCGATGCGTTGCGTTGCGCGCATATGTGCTCTGTACGGCGAGGGTGAATAGCGTGAGCTAATTACAAGATGTAATGAGAACAGTAGAAGATGAAAGAAACAAGAACGGAGGGGCGAGGAGAGGGAAAAAACGAACTGCGAGTACCTTTTATGCAACCCACTACCATGCTGTGCTGCGCAAGCAAATGTACCAGCACCACTCCTTTTCTCGTACGCGCGACCTGACTCGAAAGCTGTGCATTCCCGAAGTTGAGGTAAAAAAAGTGGGGTAGGGTCAAGTTGCTGCTTGAATCGCGATTATACTTCAATTCGGGGCGTCCTTCCGGCTGCGCGCTGCGGGTATCAGTAAAAAAAAAGTAGAGGTAAAAAAAAATGGAGATAAAAGTGGGGCAAGGATAGGATAGATATGGGTATGTAGACATAGATAAAAGT
>KB722736.1:1768197-1779660 GCA_000349905.1 Volvariella volvacea V23 | reverse complement strand
GGAGTGGAATATGCCCTCTGTTCAGCGCTCAAATTCAAACGTTCGCCTTATTTCGTGTGTGATATGACTCACAGCGGATAATTTGATGAGCACAGCAGACCTGACCGGTTTGGTACCCGCATGATCCGCGAATTTTCAATACATACTAGCGCTAGCCTCAAACTGCGTTACATCGAGATGGCTTAGGACTGAGGCAACCTGTGATACACAACGAAGAGTAGAGAAGAGTAAGGACCACAGACTTCGCAGGTGAAGGAACAAGCTCACGCGTCGTTCGTTAGCCCCACGTACAATTGACATGAAGGGTTGTGAACTCATCCATGCTCACAAAAGGTCCAGTCTCTTCGGTTTTCGGGATGAAGGGAAATCACACCTCAAAAGCTGTACAGCGAATAGGTAAGTAGTGAAAGTACTAAGGCGGCGCAATCTCAACTGCGGTCAAGCCCTCACACCGTGTGATTCGCGCTATAGGGCGTTGAGATCAAGTTCCAGAGTCGCAAATGGGAGAGCAGGTGCGAGCGGTATGATCATGATGACGCGCACTGTGTCAAGAATCAAGAGCAAAATCCAAGGTATAATGTATAACAAGTTCGACTGCAGCTTTCACCGCATTACGAAGGGCTCACTGTACGAGGAATTGGGTCCGCAAAAGCAGGGACTATCGCTGTTGGGAAGGGGTGCAATTGGCGTGTGCTTGAGAGCAAGCCGCGCACCGTTGCGTGAGTCTCAGTGTGGATCAAAATTTGTCAGACGCGGCCCGAGAACTTCGGAGGAGGCCCGGTGGTAGCGTCGATGCCAGCACCGTTACTGAGCTGAGTCCTATGAATTACTGGGCTTGATACTTTATGGAATGAGTTTTTCTGTATTTTAGTGAATTTTATTTCACGCTTTACTATATAGTATACAATTTTTTTGTTTCTTTTCTTTTTTCTAGTATAATAACCTTAAACGGGGTAAAAGAGCGACGAGAAAGAGAAAGAGGAGGGCAAAGGTGAAAGGGAAAGGGTAAGGGTAAATAGTAAGAAAAAAAAAAGAACGAATAGGTCCGATACAGAGTATATCGACCGATGCGCGATCCAGCGAACAAGTCGGTGGTCGACTGAGCGAATTGACTTGTCGATTCCGCGACCAATATCGGATCTAGATCAGAACAGAGAGTCAGGCTAGGGAAGCTGCTATATCGTTGAAGCACACTCACATTCGTTCAAGAGCGAAAAAATGATGTAAACAGGAAGAGAAAAACGACATACCCCTTCCCTTTCCTCATCCTCTTAACTCAAGCTCGGTGCAGAAAACCACTTGCGAAAGCCCATATACCAGCGTGCAAGCGTAGTCGTGATCGTCCAGAACCAGGAGAAGAGCTGACACAGTAGCGGATAACAGCTGGACGCATCAAGAGTTCCGAGCGAGTATAAGATGGATAGACCGGGAGGTAGAGGGAGGGATATGAATGAATGAAACCAGCCCGCGAAGGGGGAGACGTTCGAAAGAGGTAGAGGGAATGGATGAAATCCAGCAAACATGTCCAATAATAAGTGGACCCCAGTTCCTTGCACAGGGTCGCGGCCCTCCAACAAACCAACACCGAGACAGAAATCAACAACCGGCCACTGCAAGCAAATCACTCGGCTTCAGCGGCATCAGACTAGCTGATAGCGCCATGCGAGACGAAGAGCGAGGGAACAAGGTCGGATCTTCTCTCCCGGAATCAGTCCAGTGAAGGCCCTTGAACCAAGCGATGAAGGAAGAAGGGCGCATAAAATTACGAGAATATGAACAGAGGAGAGTGTCGACGTTTTGATCTTCATTTATCTTCATTAAATATCGTACGTGGTGTGAATCGTGTCAATAGAAATAGAAATATGGGGTCTATGCTGGGGTGTGAGCACCATGTATATGGAATCGGAAGAAGGGAGAAGAAATAGCTTACCTAGATCATAAAAAATCGAGCCATCCAACCATAGCACCCAGCGCTCATTTTGGGACGAGAGCCGGTCCAAGTTGGCTTCAGGACAACACAACTCTCCAGACGTCAGGGTCTTGACCTGCGAGTCGCATCAAGCCAGAGAATGTTGTCCTTCCCAGCAGCCAATCGATTCTCTTCGGTCCCAACGCCATCTCCTCACCCTGCGTCATGCGATCATTGTACTCTCGGCACCTTCGCTCGTAAGATTCCAGGACAAGCTGTCTGGACAGAGCAGTAGGTAATCGCATGTAGTCGTTCGGGGAGATTTGCTGATGAAGCGAGTTAGAGACACACTCCAGCACGTCCCTGATTGTGACAAAATACTCGTCCTTTGCCCTCACTGTGATGACAGACCACTCCACCAGGAAGCCTGTTTCGCGGATAATCACAGTGATCGAGGGAAGAAGTGGTTCGATTGCTTGCTGGTCCAGAAGGGTACGGGAAGCGTGGTTCCTAAGAATAGTGCTCATGGAAGATGGAGGGATGGACAAATCTAGAGAAATTAGGAACCTGCGGCTGGAGCTATCGATATGGGGATTGATATAGCTTGGACCAGCAGAGGGAAGTTCGACGGTTCTAATCCGAGGTGCTCTGGGTGTAGCCGGTGGGGAGTTAGGAGAAGAGGGGAGCGTGTTACGAGAGGGGGAGGGAAACAAATGCATGACGTGAGAACTTTAGAAAAGGCACTTAATAGGGATGACAGCAGGGGAGGGTATGATGGGCGATGTGATGAGGAGGGTGCGTAGTTTGTGAGGAAGGGAGGGGAGGGAAGAGGAATGCGGGGTAGAAGGATAGGGTAGATACAGTGGGATGTATACCTTTATACTTTGGCTGTGTGGGGAGGCTTGGGGGGGAGCGGTGCTAGCACGTATGTCGGAGACAAATCAGCGGAGGGGCTATAATCAATTATAGTATGTTGGTTGTGACCTTTGCCTCGTGTATTGCTTCCCACTTGAAGGCCACCACCATAATCAGATCTACTGGATCTGCCCCGATAAAATCTCGATACCAAGATAACATTCTACCACGCTCAGTAGTAGCTCTAAGGACAGCAACCCTACTCACAACGGATGCATGTGATATCTTGACCTGATCTTTAGTCCGTCGTTTTCAATCCCATAGCAAGGCATTATGCGTGGCGTGTGCGCGGGCTATGTAGTATGCTCTCTTATAAGAGCTTGTCTGACGTACCGAGTACTGCCACGGCGATATCCATCAGCGAAGACTCGGAATACATGGTACCTTCTAAATGGGGAACAACTGCGTTTGGACAGAGTTCAAGTTCTGTGCAAATACTCATTGCAGCGAGGCTGCGCCAGCTTCGTAACTTTACCGATGTCAGATCAATACGTCCTACCGATTGTGTGCTAAGATACACGTATGACTTGATCACGCTCCAGAATCCATATCGCCCATAGACAGATAGGAACACACATTGCACATATACCGTGGACTACATACTTTACTCGGGAATCGTCACGCTTAACCGGCACGCCCAGGAACACCAAGAAGGAGATCTGCTAATGAAACCGAGGGCCGAGTTGTTCGTATTTACGGCTTTGATAGCTTGCTGTACTAGCCTCGTGTTTTCCTCGTGCAAATTACTTCTTCGATTATCACACACAAGTGGAGACTGTGGCCGTCCCCAACTGTTTACGATCTATGGCGTATGTCGGCGGAAATTTGGGGAGATGGAAGCGACACTATAAAACAAGTCTTGTCATATGAGTCAATCACCATCAATGACCTCGTGTGTACTGCGTTGCTTTTACAATTGTAGTCCGGATCCTACATCCATACAGATGGATTAGAGATAAATTTATGCTAGTCAACTAGGTCTTGATACGCATCAGCGATCCTACTTGGCTGATCATAACGATCCCCGAGTCCAATTCACCATGGGGACCCTCGAACGGTCGTTCTCGGAACATCTACGCTCATTTTCAATCGGGACTTTCGTCCTCCTTGCAACCCGGACCCAAAGCCCAACTCGCAATCTTGTTGCCAATTCCATTCAATTTGAGCTGAACTCAACAGGATTACCTCATTCAACAGGATTACGATTGATGGCTTATATAGTTTATCCGCTTCGCCCGGTTTATGCTAAAAATGCAGTGTGCTGCGTATTCACAAATAGAATGACAAGAAATCAGCCTACTCCTAATACCTAAAGCTCAAGTGTTCAACGGTAGTCATTCACGGAACAGGTCGTAGCACTGGAACCCTCGCTCAGGGCACTGAAGAAATATTGCGCATAGCCTAAGGGTCTAGGGGACAGAACAGCAAGAATGCAGAGAGAGGTAAATATGCGAAATAGAGAGGATACAATGACATCCACTAACGCAGCAAAAGGATAATCGTATCGGACCATTGCCTCATTTTTTTTCTAATGATGGACCGGCTGCCTTTCCTTCATATACCCTTGATTAGTCGCCTTGAGGCTGGAGGTGGACAACTACGTCGATGTCCAAAGGAGTTCGGATAATCGATTTGAAGAGCTTAGCAACCGCACGAACACGCACCCTCGACATGTTGCCGGCCAAGAGGACATGGAATGGAATGGTAAAAATTTGGGTCGACGCTCAAGCGCAGCACAGGTGGAATTATGGGAAAAGGGTAACATAGGAAATTTACCCCGATACAGCCTTCGCTACGGGTCCTACCTGCCTTGATTAGTTGATTGGGTGAATGAAGGGTAGCCCACTGTTCGGGTTCCCACAGCCACCATACGAGCGCCTAATTATCCGAACGACAGGTTCACCATGAGACCTATCTACAAGGATTTTGTGGTACGTATATTTCTTTATCTAAGGCTGCAGGGTCTTGTGTGGCAGAGAACTCAGGAAGACAGTGGTGACGATAGGCTTGATACCTATGCTTAGACGCCCGTCCTGTAAGTGCATTTGGGGTTAGAAGGCCACATGAACGACAAGCATCAGGAGCCCATTCCCATATGGGCTTTGAAATTAGGTGTCCACATCTCGTATTGCCTGTGAATCGGTGGCACCGTGATGTGGCGGTTGGCACTACGCACTATCAGGTGTAGTACTCATACTCATGGACTTGAATCCTGTCCCAGTGGTTTGTCCTGTCGACTTTCAAGCAAACGATGACTGAGGTCAGAACATTGCGCAATGTTTTCCCACACAGACGGTATAAAAATCGAGACCCATCGACTATACCCACGACTAGTATACCACATAAATTGTCTGGCCGTGAACTGATCCAATAGGAATGTCGGGATCTTTAATCATCTCTGGTCAATCTCTGCTCTAATTTCTTTTGTGGATCGATGAGAATAATCGCCCCATTGCGTCGCATGAAGAGCACAAAAATCGGATGTGGTCGGAATACACCTGATACGTACCGAGGCCTGGAGTTTTCAGGCTACAGATCCTGCTCATATCAAGATCGGACGCGTGAGTGGCTATACCAGATCCAGTTCCCTGAAGGGGTGCACACATTTATATTAGAAGGCACGTTCGCTGGCTTCATTCTACAGGAGCTCTAGGTATGGTGAAGGTTCATTAACGTTCATTACATGAAATAGATGAGATGGAAGGCATGAGGTGTCTAGGCCCCGCCACAAGAACGTGAGGTTGTGAACCAAATCTGGTATCAATATGGAAATGAAAAAGCACAAGGAGTTGACGATGATGACGAGCACAACGGAGAATGCGCCGATGACGCTCTATGAATAACAATCGGAATAGTAGTGGCAAGGATGTACAATTACAAGGCAAGGAGATCTGAAGGAGCGATGACACACACCAAAACTGGTCGTATAAGTCGTAAGCACAATGAAAGAGGGGGAGCGAAGTGAAGGAGTGCTGATAAGATACGGACGCAAGGTCATAGGACTGTACGACACCTCCTCGCTTTGTTCTCTCCGTAGCCCTTGTAATCCGACCACATAACTCTCGTCATCCTGAACAAAGATTTGCACAGTGAGAGTACACGTATTAGGTGGTGATATTGAAGTCCAAGAGAAAGGGATGATGAGACCAAAGGTGAACGAGGACAATACGGACAGTTTCTTGCGGCGTGAGGTGAAGTGGGTAGAAGAATGAAGTCGAAAGGGTTGAGAAACGAAGAATGGTAACCTAAATTCTTGATAACAAGTCCACAAGAAGGAGTAAAAGCGGATATTGCGATATGGCCCAATCAACAAGAACCGAGCAATGATAGCGGATGAGCTGAATTGTGCCGGAACAGGATAAAGAAGAGACAGCTGCATCGAAAACCTTCAAAGCGGGTACTCTTTTTATATCGGCTTCTGTAGAGGTTTGGCTGCATCCCAGATCGCCTTACTTTGAAGGGCAATAGTGCGAAGAGCAATCACATTTGGAAGGGAGTCAGCACGCGTCCTTGATTGGACATCTTAATCGATCCTAGGCCAGGTCCATTTGTCGCTCTTTCCATGCTAGGGATAAAATCCTTCAGAAACCACCTGCAGGCCCCCCTCCGCGTGCATTCTATAGTTGTCAGACGCGATTACGGATACACAAACACAAGAATAAAAAAAAAGGGCGTTGTTCTCACTGGGTGCGATAACCATTGTGCATATCTCGGTTTTCTTGCTCGCTGATGCTGTTGGTGTGATGGGTTGCCTATTGTCCACACTCTGCGTGCTGCGCTTTGGACCAGTTGGAAGTGAAGCGATCTATTGTTCTTGCGATGGAGAGAAGGATAGAATGAGGCAGTCTGTGATGTTCAGTCATGTATTTGCAACGTGGGGATAGTGCTGAAGTGAACCTATTATTGTGATAGAACAAAGATATCAGGAGAATAAGACAAAGGGTAGAGTCCAAGTTTCATTGGATCCACTGACATGGGTTCTACTTACCTTGAATAGTTGACTGGGCGGAGTCGCTCCGAGGCTGTTCGGGTTCCCACAGCCACACTATAGCCACTCAACAACTTCTTGAGCCGTAAGTAAGGAATAATAAGGTGCAAAATAGAGCTCGTACATTGTGGTTTTGCGAGGATGGATTCATCTCTCCGCTCACACCTGAGTAACAGACAACGATCCAGATGGAGACTTGCAAGGTAATGTCCATCACACTACTCGATTGTTGCCGTATCTCAAAGAGAAAAAGAGAGGAGCCTTCAGTAACACTAGCCTCTTACAAGGTCTAACCAAATGATATGAACCATAAGCCACGAGCACTAATGAGAACGGTGGCGATGTATACTTACTGCTCGGCGTTAAGTTGCGATCATGATGAGGCATAGTATGCACAAACATGACAGGCTGAACAGAAATTATCCACTTTGGGGACAATATCGTAAATCGGTATGAAGAGGTTAAGAGTGAACTCCTCTTTTCTTCAATTTCTTCAAAGGAGGTAAGTGCTCGTGTAAAGCTACACATCCGTCCGGGATTTACTGATTCCATTTGGAAATATTTACACGGCAAATCCCAAATTCCAAACCCCGCTCAGGAATCAGTCTGGTTCTCAATTTGGTATTTGGGCAGATCCAGAGGACTTTGTCGCCATCATAGCCTGCAGACAATAGACTCCTTTCTTCCTACAATATACTCTGCCCTGTATGAACTGGAGTCATTGTGAGCTTGGTACCCCCAACTATAGCAATCCTCAACGATTTATCTGGACGCCGCTTATCTGGCAATTTTTTGGCGATAAAACCTTCACTTATAGTTTTGATTCTTGCTTCATGCGGGTTTAAGGTATAATGTCCGAAACAGGGTGATTTATTTGGTGGTGGCTTGATTTGCTGGATCCTATATCCGTCACAAATATTACTGGAGCTGTGAGGTCTGCTTACTTGAGCGCGTTCAGTAGTGGGTTGGTATGTTAGTACCATTCTCTCTTCAAGTTTCGCAATCTTCGTCAGCAAGGTATTCCAAAATCTATTTCTAGTCTGTTATTCTCGCCCAATTCTGGCCTTGACTTAAATATAATGTGTTATCAAATGCCAGAGCCTAAAGGACTGTGCGAGTAAGCGTAAAAATGTGATTAGGGTACTTCGTACAAACAAATATGGCATTACATTGTGAACTCGCATGAATTCGAAACTATAATGGCTGCATGTAAATGGAGGCGATAGAAGACAGAGGTACTCCGAACTTCTAATAACATAGCGACAAGAAGTAATTCAAGTGAAGTAGATGAAAAGATGATGCAATTCACATGAATTAGAGGATGTGGAACTGCTAACCAACAAATGGGTACCATGGCGTTGGTCCATTTAAATCGTGAGGGCATAAAAATGTTGTATCTTCATAAATGTGTCAACGCGTAATCGTACGTGCAGTGGAGGATCTGCGTACCCAGTTTGTTTATTTGTAATGTCAAAGGAACACCAAGTAAATCGTGCTTAAGATAGCACAACCCTCCAGACATCAGGTTCCCGACCTGGAATTCAGACTAAACCAGAGAATGTCGTTCTTCCCATAGCCAGCAACCAATCGACCCTCTTTATGCCCGCAGTATCTTCTGCACAGTGTGCTACTTGATTACTTAGGGCTGTGCACCTGTTCCTCCAGCACTCCTCAATAATTTTACCAAATTGAGATGAGGGAAATTCCGTGTGGTCATCTCCAGATGCAGACAGATGAAGTGACCAAGAGATGCTCTCAAGAACATCTCAGGCAGTAATGTAGGGTTGATGCATGGCCCGCACCACAATTTCAGACCACGCATCCAGAAAACCTGTCTGGGAAATGATAATGATAATCAAAGGTAAGAGAGGCTCTATGGCTGGCTTGTCAAGGTGTGTGGGAGCTGGGTGATACCTAAGAATAATGGTGATTAAGTGTGGAGGGAGAGATAAGCTCAGAGAGACTATTGTGTCGCCCCTAGAGTAGTCGATGCTAGGACTAATGTGGCTTGGCTTGAGAGCAGGAAGTTGGACCATTCTACGGCATGGTGCAGTAGGCCGTGTTGGGACATCTGCCAGGAGTGGATGTGAGGAAAGCGACTGGGGAGACATCTTGGATTTGTGGAAAAGGGAAAGATGAATGCAAAAAGGATTGGAGGGGTTGGGGATTTTTTATATTGTGGAAAGCATGCATCGTTTATCCTACTTGTCTTCAAGTTATATTTGTTGTGACAGAAGCCTGTGAATTTTATTTGTGTGACTACCCCAAAAACGGTCAGGCACATGTCATGAATGGGCTAATTTTATTTTTAATTATTATCTTTATTCCTATTTATAGATGCTCATATAGATGCCTAGAATATCATTATTAATTTCACTTTCTTTTTATTTTATTATGTCATTCCTTTACCAGATTAGTCAGCATGATTAGATAAGATGATTACATACGTAGGTGATCACAGTTACTACATCGAGTACATTTCCAAATGGCGGTCACCTCCAAAAAGATACGAACCAGTTAGCGAATAACCGAGGGAGACCGTTAAGCATATGACCCATAGAATGTACTAGAAACGTGCATCATTATTGCGCCATAGCATGCAATCATCGTACAAGTATTAGCACAATGGTCTGTGCATAGATAGTTAAATTATCTATAAATACTGGAGCTAACTGGCAGGTAGCTCCCCAGTTCTGATCTGGTCTTTACTGCCTTCGTTGAGCCGCGCAGCCTAAGCACTTCAGTACCCCTACTCCGACGACTGAGATATATACTCGTTACGATACAAGTACTCACAGTGGTAAGCAGATCGTTGTTAAATATTTCTTCTTATCTGGTCGTTGTGGAGTGAGATGCTTCGCGCGCATCTGCCGACCACCGTGTAGTATTTCATACAGATGGCTTAAGGCCTGTCCCCTATTAAGGGTAGAGTCTGTCTTTATATTTCTTTTATTTATTTCATGATGTTATTCATCGGGGTTGGTGAGCGCTTGATGCGGTCGCTGACAGCACATCAATTAAAAAGGAAATCACCACCAAAAGCAGCAATGTCACATCAGATAGACGAGCATAGTAGATGATACATCACAGCCAACATGTTCATTCCAACAAGACCCTGAAGAGCTGTTGGGTGAGCTGTTGTAACCTGGTGCTGTTTTCTTAGCCCTAGTTCCAGCCAGCTGCTTCTCCAAATTCACTTTCCAGCTCTCTCGCCTCTTGTGCCCATCCTCAAGTGTTACAACATGGTTTGAGGTGTGAACTTGTTGACTTGCTTGTGATGATATTACACTAATGTTGTGCGATCATTACATGGTATGGAGTCATTGACTCACATGTACTCTGCAGCAACCTTGCTGTTTGCCTTGTTTGCATTAGCACCATACAGCCCCTATAGGGTGGTGTTCCTCTGCTATCCTAGCCTCCAAGTTAGGTTCTAAGATGAGTGACCCTGGTCATGTTGTTAAGCAAGTGGCTCCAGTCAAGCTTCTGGGTGGATAAGTTTTTGAATTGGTCCAGTCTGCGCCCAATGCGAATTACTTCAGGGAAACATGTTCATTCATTCAGTAGAAAAATGTTGCAAAGTGAGAAGTGAGATTTTTGTACATGTAAGCAGAGATGCCAAAGCGGAGTGAATGAGTGATGAAGAATATGAGTGGGAAAGGATAAAGGATGAAGAAAAATTTGGGAAGGGTAAAAATGAAGATAAAGACAATGATGATGAATAGAGGCACAAAATGGACTAGTAGTATACTAACAAATGACTAAAAACAGAATCCAAAAAACAATAAATGAAGCAAGCAGGCGAAGGAAGGAAGAAGACAAGAGGAAGTAGTAAATGCAAAACTTGAAGGACAAACCAATGAATGCTGGAGAAGCAACTAAAACAAATAAACAGCACGACAATCTGCACAAATAATCAGCCATCTGATATCAACTTACATGTAACACCAAATACCCTTACAACGCTCAGTGAATCGGAAACGGGAAGGCATGACCAAACCTGGCAATAATTTAGCCATTTTGGGGTGAGTTCTTTGGATATTTGAAGTATTTGATGTAGCTCGATTTGCTGGATCTTGCACCCATCACAAATACAGTCATGCCAATCAGCAAATAGGACTACTACTATGAAACTCACTTACATATGGCTAATATTTCTATGGAATGATACTGGCATACCAATGCAGTTACCTTGAGTTTCACAGGACAAGTTTATTCAAGTCAAGTTATTAGATTCATTCTGTAATAATACGTAAAGCCAATAAAGCAATATGTAGATTTACAAGCAAATGTCATTTGGGTCATACAATGTCATGAAGGCATAAGAATGCTCTATCTACATTAAAAGCTTCAGAACTAAGAATAATTGTGTGGTATATTTATCACGGTTGTCTTCATCTTCAAGATAACATAATTCTCCAGGTGTCAGGTTCCCGATCTAGAATCTGGATTAAACTAGAGAATGTCGTTCTTCCCATCAATCAATCGACCTTTTTTAACCTAGTAGCCTTCTCTACATCATACATTGCACAATTGCTGTGAGCTCTATATCTCCACATATAACTATTCTTCATAAGCTGTCTGAAATGGGGTGAAGGTAACCACATGTAATCATCTTTGGAAGCTTTGTTATGGGACAACCAACCAGCAA
>KB722736.1:1723449-1736231 GCA_000349905.1 Volvariella volvacea V23 | reverse complement strand
AAGTAGTCCTGAAAATATAACTAATATACATTTAACTATATATGGTGAGTTCTTATTCTAATTATAGTGTCTTGTCATCTGCTATTGTCCTTGGTTTGATGGCATGCTACTTGCCATCAGATTCTGATGGAAAAGGCAGAATACAGAGTTTTGTGACTAGGATACCTGTGTGGTGGGATTCTCTATAGTCTTGTTAGAGGATTTTCCATAGATTTGTATTTATGATGGCAGCAGCCTGGTCAGTGATGAAAACCAAGAAAGTAGGTTTTTTAGATTGTTATTCTGATAGATCTGTAAATTGAGTGTGCGAACCTGTCTATTCAGTTTAGTGGGTTTGAGGTAGTTTATGCTTCCTTCAGGTATTGCTCCTTAGGGTCTTGGTTCATGTCTCTGGCCCATACTAGTTCTTCCTCATAGTTATATATCAGGAAGTACTTGGGAAATTCCTCCATCTCTGGTAATTTGGGTGTCAAGACCTATTTAACTCTCCCTGATATAACTGCCCTTACTTATAGTACTGGATAGTACCTGATCTCTTTCCATTTTGAATTCTCTTGGCAGATGTAATCCACCATTACTTGGAACCAAAATCCATCTACTTACTCATAGATGTATTTGTTATCTGGGTTGGCATTGTTACAGGACAACTGACCAACAAAGAATCTTGCAGAAGAAGAGTCACTTTACTGGGGTTGAGTATACTCAGATGGTAATTATACCAGTCTAGAAAACAAAATTGATTGATCTGGGGAGTGAAACCCAGAGATACAAGCCTTATATACATGAAGGTTATATGTACATATTTGTTATTGTTTGTAGTACATTGACTAATTGATCTACCAGCATGATGAAAGTCATGTGACTACTTAGGGGTCCAATAGCTAAGTATAGTACTGTGTACATAACTAGGAGTATTCTAGGATATTCTACAAGATACAGCATATGACATAAGTCATGATGCAATCAGAGATCTAACAAGAGTTCTAGAGTATTTTGGAACCAGCTATAGATGTCATTATAGGTGATGACTAAAGGATGCTGATGAAAGGTATGGAATATGGTTAACAAGTAAGCGCTTATACTAGTGCATTACAAGTAACTGCTCAAGATGTCTAAGGGCACTTGGGGAATAACCTAAGGGTTAACCACTCTAGGCACTTAAGGCTTGGCTAGTGCTCAAGGTAAGAGGGCATTTATAAGATAACCACTAGGTAGTAGCAACTTAGTGTATCTAAGGCTTTTAACCAATGCTTAAAATACAAGAGTGTGAAGACATTTAGGAATGTTACTACTAGGGCATATAATGTAACCTAGGAGGTGATAGCCACTTATAGTGTCCAAGGTAAAGTAGTTACTTGTGTTATAAGGGCATCCAAGGTTAAGGATAAGCACTAAGAAGAGTTGAAGTGATAAGAAGGAAGGGATAATCAGATGTTGATGATGTAATCATACAACAAATATGACCAAACATAAAAAACCATAACAGGCATTGAGAAGTTGACTGATATGGCTGAAGTGAGGGATGTGGTGGGGCATTGTTTGTTGGTTAGATGTTTTAGTGATGTGGGTTCAGAATCATTGTGGCTTTATATATATTGTTTGTGACATTGTGACAAGAAAAAATTGAAATACCCATTTTACGATTCCTGACAATATACCTACATAACACAATATTGTTACGACGATGAGTAATCGTCATCTTCAGCTAGTGTGCTTTTGGACTATCGGACTCATTTCTCTTTCGAGTAGTTATAACTTCTTTTGGTAACTACAATAGCATTCCTCCATTCAGTAATATACGCGCGTATAGCTTACACGTCCATAAGCTTACACGTACATATGACTCGAGTATAACATTTCCTTTCACAGCCATAACCTAATACCACAAGAACGTATAAATACTTCGATTCTCTAGCATAGAACTTTAGCTTGACCTCCTGTTTCTTCTCTTGTACCCTCTCGTACTTTCTTAAGTACAAATAACAATCTCAACTTGCCTCATTAACGCCTTTGACGGAACCTTGACTTAGCAAATGCTGGCCTTATTCATTCTTGTCATCTTACTCGTTCTTGACGGAAGCATTAGACCGCTGACGTCATAAAACCTACGACGCGTTAAGGAAGAGTCGCCGTAACAAATATACTCCCAAAGAGTTAATTAAATTTTAGAAGGGTCAGACACACCCTGTAGTTTGTTTTAGGGTTTTTAGGGTAAGGTTAGACAGTGATCAAACCTGTTGGTAGTAGTATGTGTCATATAAGCTTTTAACTTTGTATGTAGCTCTTTAAGCAGCAGTGGTCTTTTAGCTGGCATTCACTTGTTGCACCTCTCTGGCCTAAGTAAGAAAAGCAGTCTGTTAGGTCCACCCTGGAACAAAGTGCACAAAAGAGTGACAAGTGCTACTCACCATTTCTCTTTCTACTAGAAGGCCATATTGGGTGCATTTCATCATTCAACATGTTTTGTTGTAAATGTAGTATAAAATCTTCTCATCTTCACCTGATATACCAAACACTATAAAATATCTTAATAAGCTCTATATTTGACCTCCTTTTATTTTCTTTTTATTCAGAAAAATAGAAAAATATTCCTAGAACCTCTTCTAATGCTCTTTTTTTAAAGCTTTCTTTTATAGATAATACCTATCACTCTACTCTATATTATTGTTACGACGATGAATAATCGTCATTTTCAGCTAGTGTGCTTTCGGACTATCGGACTCATTCTCTCTTCCAAGTAGTTACAACTTCTTTCAGTAACTACAATAGCATTCCTCCATCCAGTAATATACACGCGTCCATAGCTTACGCGTTCATAGCTTACGCGTCCATAGCTTACGCGTCCATAGCTTACGCGTCCATAGCTTACGCGTCCATATGACTCGAGTACAGCATTTCCTTTCTCAGCTACAACTTAATACCACAGAACGTATAAATACTTCAATTCGTTAGCATAGAACTTTAGCTTGACCTCCTGTTTCTTACCTTGTATTTCTCTCGTACGTCGCTGTGCGAATCCAATCTCGACTTACCTCGTTATCGCCTTTGACGACGGATCGACTCAACATTCTGTTGGCCACAATCATCCTCATCATCTTACTCGACTATAAGACCAAGGTGTATCATCACCTTAGACTTACACGTCGACGCGTTAAGGTAACGTCGCCGTAACAATTATTTCCAAGTTTTCAAGCTTTTTGTTGTATCAAAAGATACAATTCTAATTTCAATACTTAGAAAATACTTAGTCTGGTCTTAATTATTATTTCATGATGCATTTTTATACTAAAAGTTAAAGTTGACCCTATATATACATGTCATATATGACAGTAAGCCCTTCAGAGTGATCTTCCCCTGACTACATCACAAGATCTTGTAGAGGGCAGTCCATGAGTGACTTTCCCACTCTTGACTTCCTCTGTGGATACAGACATCAACAATGCTGTGCAGAGTAGTGGGTGGCCTGATCTAGTCAATCAGGAGATAATACTACCTTGGTTGATTTATCTCAAGTAGTTGGTGGTATTATGTGACTTGTGACAGGTGACTCCAGAACTCAGTTACTGATATACTTGAGTGTCCCTAAGAATTTGTCAAAATAGCTTAAGCATATATATAATTAAATCCCAACATATAAATCTATAGGCTCAGCCAATATTAAAATAAACTTTACTTGCATTGAAAAATAGAACATACCAAAAAATAGTAAATAACTATATATTTAATGTGGAGCACTTTATACAGCAAATTGTATATCACTAGTTTTAGTTTTTACAAATGTACAAATGAATTACTAAGTGATATCTAGTGCAAAAGATTGTTCTCTATCTAAATTTCTTAAGATTTTTCCAAGAGCATCTATTTGAAACTTCTAACCAATATTTACAACAGAAGGTATATTTCTGTTATTGTAGCATGCATCACTGCACAGTTCAACAGGTTTTTTTCCCTTTGATCATTGTATTTCTGATAGCTGGTCTTTAATGAAAATAATCAAAGTAATAATGTGTAAAAAAATGCGAAAACTAGCCCACCGCGAGGGTCGAACTCGCAGCCTTCAGATGAATCCCACCTAAGAGTCTGACGCTCTATCCGATTGAGCTAGGCGGGCGGACATGCAGGACCCATTAGCGGAACCTAACAGAGGGTTGTGGTGGACTTGGAGACTTGGAGTGCTGGGGTGGCAGAAATTGGCACGAGATAAGACGTATCAAAATTGGTACTAAAAATAGATCTGTCCACCATCGCGCGGACGATAGGTGCGGCGACTACGCTCTACTACACAAATAACTCAATCGGATGTTAGTATAGCTCGTGCCTTGCACTTTGCTCGAATATAATATGCTGCTTAACGACTCGTGATGCGGCGGGTATGTGACCTGGTTACTCCGGATAGAAATCCAGATTTCTTGCGGTTTCTCTCCAGATCCTGTCCGGCTCGCGCAGAACGAGGGAACTGGTTGAGGTCGTGTGCCGGGTTGGTGAACCAGAGTCATGATTGACGTGCTGACGCACTCATTACTGAGAGAATGACAATTTGTTCACCTTCTCACGATAGAAGCTCCTTCCAGGCGAACGCATCGCAATGTCCTCTGCTTTATACCAACTCCTCGATTCGTTTAACATAGCAGTCGCCGACTAGGTGGGACGACTCAGAGTCGTAGACGATGCCGACATCGACTCGCCCCGCTCATCTCTTCGGCAAAGAACGTCGTATTTTGGGCTTCAAGGAGCATGGCGGTGAGTAGCTCTTCACCAACACTAGTCGTTAGGCTGGCCGAGAAGGAGGGTATTCACCCGTGGCTATCAACGATTGGATGTGCAGTGCTGAAAAACCGGGTTCAAGTCATAGGGCAATACTAAAGGATCGGCCACTTACTACCTATCTCACTTGACGAGCTTGAGCTTCAGGTCGTCTATGGGCTCCTGCAGCATGCGCGCTTTCTCGCGGTTTGCAGCGCGGCCGTTTGCAAATATCTACGATGGGTGATTCTTCTGGTGTGGCTTTTCAACGCCTGGGGCTGATACTGCGCTGCGTTCTTAGATGCCGCATCACGCTTTGGCTTACGCCGGCCGCGATTGGGGGTAGCCCTATTGGGAAGAGGTGTGGGAAAACAAAAACAATGGACAAAGGAGGTAGACTATGCCCTATTGTTATTTAAGTGCCCTCGTGTGTCCGCCCGCCTAGCTCAATCGGATAGAGCGTCAGACTCTTAGGTGGGATTCATCTGAAGGCTGCGAGTTCGACCCTCGCGGTGGGCTAGTTCCTTTTTTGATTGCTCTTGGCGACAGTTTTGATTCTACGTTGGTTCTACATTAGTAGAAAAGTGACTGTAGATGTTATGGCATATATGCGCGATGAGAGCCGTGAGGGACAATGATTGGGATCGGCAGTATTCTGTGCCATTTTACCGACTTGGATCTCCAACCATTCGCAATAGGGCCCCAAGCTTTAGTTGCAGAGAGAAGTGGGTGTGTGGACTGCTCCTCGTCCATTGATTAGCGTTATGAGAGCAGAGGGTACGAAAACATTTCACAAGTGTGGTCCAAGTTGTCGCGTTACCCACTTTGCGAACAATCCGACTTCAAATACTGTCGAAACAACACGCGAAGCACCTCCCCCAAACATGTCCCACCATCAAACTCGCTATTTGAATTATCGCATGAGCTGAGTCTATTTGAATAACTTAACGCCGTACCCCCCCCCCCCCTAACCCGAGTGGATGTACAGCACACAGCACCACCCATTTCTACGCGAAAAGTGGCAACCATGATTCAGGGCCTACCACCGCTCCCCAACTCTTCTCCCAGCTTCAACACAATCCCCAACGCTCACACCGCCAACACCGGCTCCTATCACCTCCAATCGCCCGTTCCATCCCCGCCCCTGACCGCCATCACTCCACAGAGCCATCTGCATCTCCTTGACTCGATCCAGGTGTCCTGGGAGAAGCGTGGGTATACACTCGACGTTCCGAGTTATCTTATAGTACACCGGAGCGGGCAGACGCACAGGGGAGGTGTGCGGGAGGAGTGCAGAAGAAAGGTGGGATAAAACGGGGTGCAGGAACGGCGGGACGTTTGCCCATGGATGAGCAGACTTGGACGATAGCGGTGGGATGTGTCCTGATGCGATGCCACATCGTTCGTCCCCCGTTGTATCCCTGGCGGCGCTGGGCCCGGGGCTCGAGAAAACGCCGGGAGGCAAAAAGTCGGGATAAGGGCCGCCCGTCATCAGCGTCAGCTTGGTGACCTTTGCCCCCGAGGGTTCGTCTTGAGATGAGAGCGAGCACGAGTCAAAGACGGTGCCGAGAACGCCTATGCTCGTTCCCAATTCGCTGCTAGCGGCGACTGCGTTCTTCTCTTCCCGTGCTAAAGGGGATAGCAAGGCCGGAGAGGATGAAAGAGAAGGATAGTCGCCCGGTGGGCGGGGGACGAGGTATCCAAAACCCGGGGGATGGATTTTATCCGGGGAGCAGGGGAAGATGAGGTTGATGACCGTTACGGTGGAGTAGGGGTTTGCTGTCAGATGCGGGATGGCGGGTAAACTCGACTCTTGTGATGATGACGAAGAGGAGGGCAGGAGACGGGATAGCACCGGCGGCGCAATCGTAGATACTATGTGCGTCGCGGTGATTGTTTCTCCCGAGCCCAATACCACCTATATGCGCGTTAGCGGAAATGTAAAACTGAAAACGAGTGGGAATGGCGTACGTCGAACGTATCCTCATTATTTCCTTCACTTTCGCTCGCGCTTGGGCGAATACTAGTGACCCCCGTGTCAAGTACGATTCTGACATTATCCCGCTCCCTCAAATACGCCTCCAAAGCCCTAGGCAGCGTCTCCATCCCATCCCTAAACGAAAATACGGCAGCGTCTTTAACCAGTTCTTTCACATTCCCAAGCTCGTACTCATTTTCATCCGCTCTCTTTCTACGGCCAAATACGCTCCTTAGCACACTGCTCGCAACGCCTCTGACTAAACTCCCCCATCCACGCTCTTCCAACTCCAACATGATGGGAAAAGCAGCTCGAACACTGAGCTTCCGCGAATCGGCCGCATATATCCCGTGAATCAGGGAGCTTCCGAGTGTAGTGGCAAACGCTGGGCCAAAGCGGCGGGCGAGGAACGCGTGGAACGACTCGTCGTGGTCCTTTGCTGTTAGTGTGCTACCTGAGATTGGCGGTGGCCGGTTGGACCATTTGAACGGCTCAAAGAGGATGGATTTGAGGAAGAGGAAGCGGAGAGGGGATGTGAGGAGGGCGAGGGGGGTGCTTGGGATTTCTGTCAAGCCCCCGTTCCCGTTTATGCCATCACGCGTCTTGGTGTGCGTGGTGGCAACACCGAGAGTGTTAGGGTGGAGCTTGAGGAAGCGGGATTTGGCCGCTGGCGATGATTTGGGTGTGGTTATGACCTCGGAGTGGAGGCTGAGGAGGTTAATCTGGACTGCGTGGGGATGGAGGAGGGGTGGTTAGAATTTGATTTGCGATTGGGTTGCATGTGAATTAGATAGAATGGATTGGATGGATTGAAGAGGCAACATCAAAGGAAAGGAATAGGAGGAATGATAAAGTGATGATAACGGCAATACAATAATAACGACGTGATGGGCCAACAAGGAACAGACTCAACTAATTCCAGGACGGACTTTGCGTTGGGTCTTAGCGTCCTAGGACCAGACTCGAGCAACACGCTGGTTGGGGCGCCATCTTCGTCTGTGACTTGAACGCGCTCGCTGCGCACCCAACCGCCCACCCGGGGTTGTTTTTCGACGAGTGTGATGAGCGTCTGTGGGAAGCGCCGGGAGAGGTGGAACGCGGACGACAGCCCCGTCAGCCCAGCGCCTAGCACCGCGATATGTCTCGGTGGCATGCCCTGCACAGTCTTGGACGATGCCAACACGTAAAGTCGTGCGGCTAACGTTATGTCGGGCGACGTCGGTGAGCGGGTGAGCCTGAGCGAAAGGAGTTGACACGTGGTACTCGTCGCGTGCACACATTCAGAATCAACTCCAAAACAACACAAGTCTTGGCGTCTACTTTCTCCTCCTCTCCATCTGCTCCTCTCTCCCCCACCTGCCTCCTTGTCCCCTTTTACCTCTTTTTTATGACCTTGCCCTTACTCTAATTACCTCAACCACTACCTACCTCACCGAACCTTATCTGACTCTGATAAAACACCAACATAAAAAGAGCAAACGAAATGGCCAAATCAAAGAACCTCGCCACTACCGACACCGCCTCCTCCTCTGCCACTGCGCCCTCAAACGGCACCAACGGGTTCCACCCACGTACACCAAGCCCGAACCGCACAATATCGCCAACACGCTCATCTGCGCCTGGCTCTCCCGAACGTCCGAAAGGACCGCTGAGCATCATCGTCCCGCCCGAAGAAAGGGAGACGGTGAAGATCAACAATGCAAACGTCACAGAGCTGAAGAACGCTTGTGATGATGCGTTGAAACGTGTACGTCTGGTTGCCAGCGCACGCTTGTGCACCATTTGAACCGTCGCTTATTTTGTTGAATGTGCTGTGCTGGGTTAACACCTGTGTCATTGCTATTGTCGCTGCTGTTGCCTTTGCTATTGGCGTTGCAGTACCTGTCAAGACCGGAGCTGTTCAAGCAGATCCATTGGCATACGGATATCAGACTTGCTCTGGGGTGGCTGAGCGTGTTCGTTGCTGCTGGCACTGCGCTTTATGGCTACAAGGTCGAGTTTGAAGAGTCTAAACCCGTCGTATGGGCGGGATTGATTCTGTGAGTACTTTCCTCCTTCCGTTAGCACTCGGCATTGTTCGCCACTTTGGGTATACTCGTCGCTCTGAGTCATGCCCTCGTTCTCCTTCCCTTTCCGTCCGTTTGCGCTTTGGCTGACCTGGACGAATAGGTACATCATCCTGACAACACTCCAAACACTCTATGCCTACTTCATCGAGGGTGAAACTATTTTCGTTGGAAAGCGAAAAACCTTCTCGAAGCGGGTGAGCCCTATTTCTGTTGTGTCCCTCCTCCCACCTTTTCCGTGGTCTATATGCGTCTCGCCTTCCTCCGCGGCCCTCTGCCATGAGTCCACGCAACAAGCTGGAATGTTGCCACTATCACATCTTCATAACTCGATTGGTATGCACGATGACACAACCCCGAGCCCAAACTGAATTCCAGCCCAACCCCACCCTCTCCGCATTCTGGTGGCGAAACATAAACGTGCCACCGTTATGGTTATGTGGACGTGTGACGTCTCAAAAAGGGCTGCTGTCGTGGCAGTCGGATTGCCTTTTCCGTCGCCATTTCGTGATTCTCTCTTCTTTTTTGGATGTCCATCCTCCTTTGGCCCGATTCATTTCCGGTTCCGGCTTCTTCCCCTTGCCTTGCGCCGTCGCAGCAGATTTGGCTGGCGTTCCGTTCTTTCGTCCCGTTTGACCGTCTGGGCTATTTACCCCGGCTTACTTCCCTCGTTCTTCTCACGCTGTCATCTCGACTGTTGCTTAATTCTCCATCTTATCATCTTATCATCGCCTCCTTTGTCCTATCTATCTCCCCCACTCACTCATGGCATCTCTCCGTCCATCTATAGATCATAACCGAAAGAATAACAATCTCGTCATCGACCCTGCCCGCCCAATCACAAGGCAACAAGCCGCCGTCGTATCAGCTCGCGTTGAACTATGTCCGCTCGACGAGCGGGGGCAAGTCGCTTTTGGGCAAGGGGAGGAAGAAGAGCGCGGAGGGGTACAGTAGATTTTTCGATGAAAAGGGCGTTATGGATCAGGAGGCGTTTGAGAAGTGGGTTGGGGGGCTGGTGGAGGAGGTTATTGACGGAAAGCTGGATTAGTGTTTGTGTTGGTTCAGGTGGGGCGGGTATGTGCGGTCTGGTGTTGGAATAGGGATAGGCAACAGTGGCTGAGAAGTGGAGGTGGGGCGTCGTTTCTTGAAACCAGTTGTCAGGGATCGAACTGGGAGTTTGGTTGATTTTTTTCCCCTTTGATTGATTGAGCCGTGCATGCACCCCCGTTGACCACGTTGACGTTGACAAAAAAATTGTTTACTCTTTCTCGGATTCTATGATTCTCCTCGTCACCTTTTTTTTTCTTAAAAACTTCTCTTCTTTCCTTCAGTTCATTGTTCATTTCCTTCCTTTCCATGTCATCTTTTCTTTTGTGTTGCAAAGTATGGTGTTTGCAGTGACCCAACCTGGTTTTCCCAACCTCATCGAGTGCCAGTCTGCGTGCTCTTGTATGCACGATGCTGTGGAATTGTCGATCACGTTGCCATCCTGTCTTGGCTTTTCGTATTTTTTTGTATAACCCCGACCTCCCTCTGTGTAATACGCGGTACGAACGTTCGGCACTCCCTTCCTCACTCAAAGTGTTAGCAAAGCTGATAGTCTAGTGCAAGAGATGCCACCCAATGCGGATGCTTGTTCTAGCTAGAGCTGATTGAACATGGGAGTAATAGATAATTAGCGGTTTTATCAAACCCCTTATACAACATAGTAACGCGGACGCCGAATCTGAGCGCAAGAGCCCTCCATGCTTAAGCCCAACGAGAACTGGTTCAGCCAATTTTATCCACTTTGCAATTGATATGCTTTGATTATGCGCTCTCCAGTGCCATCCAGTTTCCACCACCACCCAGACATTACTATCGTTGGGACAATTTAGGATACCGGAACAATTCAATTAAACGACACCATGACAAAAAGAAGTGAGTAAAGTCTCTCTGTATGATTTCGTTTTCCGCTCACTAGCTAACCTTGGAAACACTCTCTCTTTCACCTCCACTCATTCGCCGCTACCGTTCCTCCCCAATGTCTTGTAAAGACTAACTTGGAGCGAGAGGCATGTCCATTAATACCGTGCCATGGAAGCTCCCAGGGTGTGTGAGTATCGAGAGACCTGGATATTGCACTAATTTTTTGTGTACCAGTAATTGCTCTATTGAATTCACAGTGCGCAGTCATGCATAGCTCGATCTATTCCAGAATTTGGACTCAGAGAAGCTATCCCGTTTTAGATAGGCCTCGCTCAAGGATAGTAAAATCGGTGTAGTAAATACGATTTCTGGATGACGAATGATGGGGACGGGAAGAAATTACCTTGCTTGCAAGGTCACTCGACCGTGCAAGTTGTACACAGATGTAAATATGTAAATAAGTGTAAGCATACTTATATATTATAAGTGTAAGCATACTTATATATTATAAGTGTAAGCATACTTATATATTATAACATAAATCACATGTTCATCTACACACTTATATCTATTGCTGTGAATCTGGGTTCTTGTAATGCTGGTGCACCCATTTTCCAACATCTTGTGGTCTAGGGAACTGAGCCACCAATCCTTCTTGTATAGATATTGACATGGATGATGTGTAAATAATTTGTGCTCAAACAGATGTAGTTTGATGTACTTGCAACTGGAGAGCACAACGTATGCACATCTACTTGGTACTTTTCTCAGGTCGACAACAACTAAAGCAAATTCGAGCAGTGTGCTACAATGAACCAAGATCGCATGAATCAAAATAACAATATAAACTGAGAATGAAGGCTTTGATATGATTGGATTGTGGATTTACGGCTCTTCATTTACACAGTAGAAGAACGAAACGGGAAAGAGTAGAGGCGGGTGCTGGCCACGGATCCCAGAAGAAGTTTGGAGCTCGAGTAGTTGCTGTACGTGAGATCACCCATTATGCAGGTCTTATTCAAGAGGTACAGAACGTGCTGCACTTTCTGCATCCCATTCTGTAATGCTAGTTCTCGTGAATTTCCAATCTGTGTCAGATTGTTATTTTTGCTGGTTCCTTCGATAGCCTTTCCATGGAGTTCGGTCACATACATTAGCCAATTCATTGTCGAACATCGACATAAACCCGTGGAAAGAGGAAGGATTAACTCATGTCCAAAACTATGCATTGGTGATCGTGAGGGGAACAGAGGTTCAAATTGTGACTTATTGCACCATACCATGATCAAGTCGGTAGCGCAGATCGGCATTGTTCCTGTCAGTGGCATGGTAAAGGTGCAGTGCAACCAGTAATAGGCATAGCTTTATTGCTGGGGTAATCTGTTGATTTTCCATGACATGGGGACCCGTCTGTGATGCCTGACTGAGTCTCAGTGGTCTGACAATAGGGATTTGTTGGTCTAAGACTCGATCATTGCAAGGGAGCCTAACCACAAAGGACAATATCATTAATCTTCAATTTATACCTGCAATGTTGCTATTCAACAGACACTTGTCTGTCAAATGTCACATTTGAAGGTACACCAGAAGGGCTTATACCGATATTCTCACACAAACAGCAAGTAACTCTTGTTGGGAGAAACAAGGAAAGGACAGGAATTGAACAACAACAGTATCCTATCACAGGAGGCTATGTGTTCACAGATTAAAAGGTGCAAGAACAAACCATCCCATATGTTATCATTGACCTGGGAAAAGTACCAAGTGGACATCTTACTGGGTTCAATGATAGCCTTTGTTCTTGCAGACAAGACAGACTCCAACACCAGTGCCAGATTACCCTGATCATGATGATGCTTTGCTGTTATACCAAGAAATTACTTATTCCCGAACTTGTGAACCCACCACCAAGCACATTTTCACCCTTGACAATCCCAAGGGCAAGGCTGGCTTGATGTTACGGCTGAAGAGCTATGCCAAAAGCTTGCATTCCTTGCCTCCCGTTTACATGACCAGGAGTAGAGTTATGGGAGATGTGCAGCTGGAGCTCAATCATTGGGAGAGCATCCAGTTGGTAGTTATAATGG
>KB722736.1:1681595-1709630 GCA_000349905.1 Volvariella volvacea V23 | reverse complement strand
ATCTGTGCATAAATAGTTATTTGTCTATAAATACTGGGGCTATCTGCCAGATAGCTCCTCAGTTCTGATCTGGCCTTTACTGCTCTTGTTGAGCTACACAGCTTAAGCACTCCAGTATTCTTAACCTTCCATTTTATGTGAATAATGCATGTGCAAAGTGCGGTGTTGATATCTCCCACGGTTCTCAAATGCGATGCAAACTTTCATTGAACTCAACCAAAATATGACAATTCTACATTGCTATGAGGGATTATTGAATGTATAATAAGTAGGAAGCGAATATAGCTAATTATGCATACATATTCCGTATTAAATACACCTAATTTGTATCTACAACTATTATAAAATATGATTTAGTGCAGTGTGAATTGAATAAATCCTGGAATTTGCTGCATTTTAAGGAAGATGCTGAGAATGAGCATGCGCAGTGAAGTCCGGGAATTGCCACATTTTATGGGAAAATTGCCGAGGGAGGTGTCTGCATGCTGAGCCCTAAGCATCAGCTATCAATTTCCAGGACTTACCACACGTTATGCGGCAAACTCCGAGGGGAGACTGCATCGAAAAGACCAAGTCCTACACTTACGTTCCGGACTCGGAATAGGTCAATGAAAAGAGAATACTACCTGACCCTGAAGTTCTCCGGAAACTGCAAGGTGTGAATGGATGGGTGAAGTGGTTAAAATAGCTAATTCGAATACGAGCTCGTGTGAGGTTTGTTGTGAGAATGATTTCTAGACTCTCGGAACGAGAAAAACAGGGTACGTTCATTCATATGTTGGAGTCATTACGAAGATTGGAAAGATAAAGCCATGTGGTGAGTGATGATTTGCCCTGCATGCAGGGTTTACCTGGTGCTGTGTCGCCTGAGTAGCAGCATATAACTGCTAGATCGGCACAAATGGGGATACGTGACGCCCAGAGTGATCATAAGATGAACTTGAGGACAGCAGGAGGCGAAGAGTGTGTAGTTGGCATCGCCTTGAAACAGCATTGTGGTGATGAAACTAGAAGACAAGCTGCAATTTGCAACACTCACCGTATGTAATCGATTAATCATTGGCATTTCTGGGTACACATACACTCCGAGCCATTATATAAGAGGGTGAAGTCTTATATTAGACAATCAGAAGTTCATGGAGATTAGCGGTGCGTGTACCATTAACAAACTAGAGCTTCAGGACACAAGAGTAGTCGCAATCGGAATAGGATTCCGCGTGAATTAGGTGGGGATGGATGAACTGTCAATGCAGTTCAAAAGGACGTGGTCCCTCATGCGAGCAATTGGTCGACACGGTATTATAATTGTTAACATCAGCTAAATTGGAGATTGTGCAGGGATGATCGGGATTGACACGTTTAATACACTACTATGGAGAGCCATTGATATACGCTATGTTCGCTTGTGGACATGCGCATGCAACTGTTTGTGCCTTTAAAGCACACATCACACCCACGTAAGTGCTAATGAGATCAAGGGTTATAAGCCATACGAGAGTATTTGACACTCAGCTGGTTTTATACCACAAAAATTTCGTTCCACACCTTTTTCCCAGTTACAATACCCTAAACCATCACCACCTCTCTCAACTATAGCACATCGTACTCCGTACCTCTCTCAAGAACTTTGACGCCTGGTCAGACCTGTGATGCTCCGTTCTACACCTATGACGATACTGAACCGAAATTCATTAGGTCAACAAACCAGTAGTCACAATGAGCGACTCCGCGGTATTGTCCAGAAGTCAAAGCATGCCTCACGTTCGCAGTGCATCACCCGATGTCAATTCGCCGTTGGTAACTCCAAGTAAGTATGGTACAGTCCTAGGGCGCTATTAAAACTGTATCAATTGATATATATCAGGTGCGAGCTCTCGACACGGTAGATTAGAGGACATCGTTCCTCATTCGATTATCTGTGATAACATTGAAAGTAATCTGTCCACGGTGTCGATCGTATATCGACTGAGATCTAATGAAGCCACAGGAAGACCCCATGACAACTGCGACTCCAAACACGTTTACCGTGACAATGAAAGTGAGAAACATTTTACTCACTAAGTCTTTCAATGCACTAAATGTCTTGCTCTTCACGGGCTTTGACAGTGAATCCTGATGTTGATCCAGATCGTAGATTGAAGGTTCCCTAGGTTTACACCTAATTTGTTATCACGTGGTCTAACCTCCTTGCTCAGCAGACTCCGACTCGGACTGGCTCGGACAAACCAGGGGACAGTGGATTAACTAGTCAGTCTCTTCCCCTACCAGATCCTATGCTAAGCCTTACGAAGATCTGTCATGATTATCCTAAGGTATAGAAGATGACGCGCATGTTAGGGATCCGGTTATCCGCATGCTGGAAGTACGCCTGCAGGAAATAGAGCAGGAACTGGAAAAGCTGACAATCAAGCGGAACCTGGTGGCACAGATGTTGGTTAAGTTGAGAGCGGGTGCAAGTAAAAGTGTGTAAAATGATTTAGTATTTATGTCGCAACTTGCATTACATAGGCCATTTAGGATCTCCCGCTTCGTTTGATGAACTCTTAACCTCGATTGGACATGAAAATGCATTTGTAGCCAAGGAACTGAAGCTCAAGCTGTCTACCGAAGACAATGATTCTGGGAGAGAACAAGGTTGCTCTTTGTCCTTCTTGTGATCTTGCTTGTACTTACGTATGGTAACTAAGTAGATCATCAAAAGACACGCAAGGCGTACTCCATTTGTCAGACTGAGTTGGAGGAACTCAAGCACCTTCATACAGAAGGTTCGTGGTGACTTCTACATGGTCTTGTGGAGGAATAACGCGTCAATAATGCATAGCGCTAACGCATGAGGGCCTTGCCAAATATTGGTATACATGCCCCGACCTCCAAGGCTTTGAATGCTCCCCGAACACTTACACGGCAATTCGGAATTGCCTACGTCAATGGGGAGAAGACCGAGATCACGCCCTGAGGGTCCGATGGCTACTCGGGGATATGGGCATGGGAAAGACTTGCATCTGTCGAAGCTTCGCGCTGGATCTCGAGTCGAGTGGCCTGCCCGTCGCAGGCTACTTTCTCCATGGCAAGCACAAGACCCTTTCTTTTTTGCTAAAGGCAATAGCCTTTGGCCTTACCCAATGGGATCGCGAGTATAGCGTCGACGTTGAAGCCTTGGCTAATTGGCACAAGCACAAACTTGAGGATAGCGTGCAAACGCTACGAGGGAAGCTAATGGAAATACCATCGGAGAGAAGATTTCGTATGCTTGTTATCATCGACGGCATAGACTCTTGTGCGGAGGCGGAAATTAAGGGTCTTTTAGGGATTATATCAGAACTCTCTGCTCCACACATTCCCATCGCCTGGCTGATCAGCAGCTGCTACACTGCGACACTCGCCATCGCTTTTTCGTCGTTGAAAGGCCGTTTTCATCGCAACTTCATCATCGATCTCAACAAATCCGATGCTGATAACGGTATCAGCGAATATACACAAACGAGGTTACTCGAGACCTTCAACGAACATCAATTACTTGAACACCTGGATTTAATCCCATCGGTCACGAAATTCCTCGTCGAGAATTCTGATGGCCAGTTCTCATATATAGAGACTTTGCTCAGGTGCACCCCACCAAGTGAGCTATTGTTGCTACCAAATGGCGATTCTGCTACACTTGCTGGCGTTTTCAAGCCCATCGACGATAAGTACAAGAGTCTTTTCAACGTTATATTACCTTCACGTTCCAGTACAACTCGCTCCCGATCTCTGAACGACGATAAGGGCAGCGCATTCATCAATGGCCTCTCCTCTGGGATAACCGACCTTATACACCAAAACCCCCTTCAGGTAATTCTATACCATATCCTTTATCTCGGGCTGCCCAATCGCGTCGATGTGATCATAAAGTTCTGGGGAATTTCGCCGCATATACTCCAGCGGGTCACCGAACCTCTTTACCCCGTTCTCCGGATTCCGGGTTTCCCTGACTCCCCTAAAGCTGCAACGACAGAGCAAGATCTGGGCATATCGTTGAACCTAGCTTCGTTCCGTACCTTCCTGACAAGTCCAGAGCGCAGCGGGGAGCATGCAATTCTTCGATCCAACTTTGATCTCCTTGCTATTCGGCAGAGTATCCGCCACGTCAATATAGATGCATACGTCATACCTGCTGAACCAAAAGCGCAGGAAATGTACCACCTCTGGGTAGCGCTTGCGCAGTACATCGCTGGGGATGCAAAACACATGAAGAAGAGCGTCCGCACTGAGTTAGAACAAGCGCTGAAGGAGTTGAATCACAAGGCTTGGAGTAAGATACGCAAACGACTCGCGAGTCCCCCTGATCAAAGTGATACAGTATTGCGCCTAGTCCTTGGAAGGTTCTACAAGGTACGACCTGGCCTTTTTGTTGTCGACATTGTTCAACTTAACCCCCTACAATTTAGTTCTACGCAACACTCAACGACACAAAGGGTCCTACGTAGTGCTACAGTCATGGTAGTCATTAGTAACAGTCGCATTACTGTTGTCACTAATCTCAATAATACTCTATTACGGTGTGTGGATATGTGGGGGAAGGTTTACCTACCTGAACTTGCAACACCCTTTACAATTCATATTCCCTTCAGCTCATGCACTGTGTGACATACCACGTCTTTGTATTGTGCACGAATTGAAGGGCTGCGTGGTGTACCAACCACATATAAGTGCACAGAGCGCAGATAGTAACCCGGTCATGTAATTTTAGCCTCATTTTTATAGAATGCTGTAGTTGAAAGTTCATCGGAGCAGTAGCGATCTTCTGGTACTTAGATGGGGTGGGCAGATTATATGGGCCACTTTGCTGACGGAATCAAATGCACACCAATACGAGAGAGCTTTTGAACACAAACACAACCCTCAGGAGGCAAAGAAACTCTAAGATCGCAAACGGAGAAGAGCAATGGTGAGCTGCAAGTAAACCTGTGTGTCCTTGTTTGCTCCGCTGACAAATGTATTTAATTTGAAAAGTTGCCCTCAACGTGTCATGACACCTAATGCCTGAGGGATGTGGCAACCTAATTTTTCAGTACCAGGCAATCTCGCCGATAACAAGAAACGATGGTGACGGTAAATTTCTCTATATTTCTACTACCTGAGCTCACCAATTGCGATGCTTAGACCCCATCGCGGCACTTCTCCAAGCTATCCCCCCTTCTGTTCTTCATGATACTTGCCAAGTGTTTGGATGCTTTGAAGACACACGCAAGGATACATTACAGGACATAGAAACATGGACCTACGATCTCGCTTCTCAATCGAGAGTACTGTGGCTCACAGGATCAATAAGAGTAGGAAAAAGCACCATCGCTATGTCCCTCGCATTTCATCTTTCCGACGCCGGGAAGCTAATCGGGGATTTTTTCTTCAGCAAAGAGCACCCAGGACGATCCGATGCGATGGCAGGAATCGCTGCTGTAATCGCTTCGCGTCTTAGTTTCTTCTCCGCAGATGCTCGTAAATACCTATCCCGCACCATTCGAAGTGATCCGTCGATTCTTCGCGCCGCTCTTGATCTCCAGTGGCAAAGGCTCGTGCTTGATACACTAGCTCATGTTACTGAGAGACCTTCGTTTCGACCCCTTATCATAATAGACGGCCTTGATGCATGCAACTCGAAGCCGGACCAACTATGGTTGATTAACAAGCTCGTTAACTTGTGTCGGTCATTTCCAATTACCGTGCTCATTACTAGTCGACCCGAGTGGCACATAAAACACGAATTCACCGAACTCCAATCGCAACATCCCACCCTATTCCGTACGACCATTGAATTGGGGGACTCAGACGCGGCACGTTTAGATTTGAGGAAAATGCTCCTCAGATCCTTATACATACGGGAACCATTAGAACAAAGCACGGGCCAAAAAAGACGTGAGATGGAGGACGCCATCAATCGTTATTTGGAGAGTGTAGATGGTCAATACTCTGTCATTGATTTTATAGGCCCGTATCTAGGGGTCCCAGTCGGGCTAGGCAAAGGTCTCCAGGGGATAGGTATGATTCCAACGAATGAGTACTTCGATGCAGCTGTCTATGTAGGTCTTGATGACGTTTACGAAGATTTCATGAACTCGACATACTCGACTCTTACCGAAAATCAAGCCCGCCTTTGCCGTCGCCTCTTATTCCATCTTATTCACATACGATATGAGAGCATCGACGGCCTCTCCACCTTCTGGGAATCTTCTCCAGATGAGTGCCACATCGTGCTACAGCCATTTTATGCCGTCCTTCGAGTTCCCATTTCCAACAGACAGCACATTACATTCTACCTTTCTACGTTCCAAAAATTCTTATCCTCCTCTCTGCGTGGTGGCGCTGAGGGTCAATTCCGCCTTCCCTGGACTCGATACTGCGCTGAGGCTCTTGAGCGTAGCCTTCTGGTCGCCGCAAACTATAACCAATCAGCCTTCCCTTCCAGCATGCCCATGCTGTGGTTAACACTTTGCCCTCGCATTAATATGTTGTTATTGACGCATATTGATCCCGCCTCAGAGAGGCGTATACTAATTGCGTTGAAGAGGTTTGATTTTTCATCCTGGGTTCAGCACTGGTACCTATTGCAGAGCGAAGACCTTTCTATAATCTATGCTAACTTCCGGGCGTGGGTCAATCAATTCTCCAAGGTACCAAGGATATTTCTATCGTTGTATCGTCCATTAACCGACAGCCGCCTTCAGATCTTAGTGATGACAAAGTTCAGGAAGACAGCCCTATCTCGACAACCACCTCAACTAAAAAAGCTGGTTGGGAGAATTTTCTCATTTCGGACCTAATGGATCTAGTGTCCTGCAGTGTGGGGCCCTTTTACTGTATACTGTTATTAGCACCACTCTTCATGCTTTCTGAACATGATAACTATAATACGGATTCCTTGTATATTATGCCACAATATTCACCATTGATATAGCTCTGCTGGCGTTGGGAACACATTCTGAATGACGATAGGTAGGAGTCTATTACATTACCAGTCGAGTTATACGTGGGGAAGATATGCAGACCAAAAAACGTTGGCATAGATAGAAGGGGAATTATCGCGAAGCGAAACCAGGGACTGGACAAGCAACGTGATGCGTGCAATGGTATAAACAATAGGTCCAATGTATCCAAAGAACAGGAAAGTCCAGGAGGTAACACCACCGAGGATCCGCCCGGCTGCCGTGTCGCGTGGAATTGTGAGGGACAGGTAGTGTAGGGAGAAATGTAGGCCGAGAAAGGCTGGCTCGACTGTGATTATGGTTGAGGTAGTCCTCCATAGGACTTGCTCCGCCCTCGTTGGGTATTCGAAATTCCAACCAATGAGGTGGATACCCCCAAAACCGATGCCAATTAAAGTAGACAGGATAATCAACTTGTCCTTATCCCTTGTGTTCAGCCGTCCAGCATAGTACGGCCCAACACACATGCTACTCTGGATATTATCCTTCCCCATCATATCCCTCAATGGAAGAAAGACAGATAGAAACAGGAGCTTCACGAATCTCCACAGTAGCTGTGTTATCCGGCGTCGTTCCTTCGTGTCATTTCCCGTAGGCGGTGAGCTGCTTTCTTTACCCTTTCGCGAACTCCAGAGTGCCCAAGAACCCTCCATAGTCCATGCGCTGGGGTAAACCTTTTTCGGTGGACCACGCGATCTTACCTCGCGGCTCTTGAAATATATAGGGTGTTGCGCGTCCAACGGTTTATCCCACCAAAGCAGATACGTGATGATGTTCAAGGCCGCGAATGCTAAAGTTACCAACTCCAATTTCGTGATGGCGAGACTTTGGGAGTGGCGTGCTATACAATTGCATACAAACCATGTGGTTTGAGTGACTACCACGGCTTTGCTGATGAAGTTCCCTTTTCCTTTATCTTGGATCTCCTCCTCGGTGATATCGGGAAGGTCGACTGCACGCTCTGGTTCTTCATTGTACTGATCTTCAAGCCGCACGTCGCCCATTGGACCTATTGTTATGACGCGGTACCTCTCGCCATCGTCGTGGATGAGTCCCCCCATTTGTACAAAAAATCCATGCGCCTTTGTCCATCCGTGGGCTGATACTTGTAAGCTTGTGATAGTGTGGTAATACCTACACTTACCTCTGTATTGTCTAGCGATTCTAGATGCAACAAAGCGTTGGCGCATTGCTAATGCGATAACGGCTTCTGGCGCGAGAAGAGCATATAGTGTGGTCCTGATCTTTTGCCATATTTTGCCCATTGTGGATGCACTCGGGTCCGGTATGTTGTGGTGGATCGCGAAGAACGTGCAGAGGGTGATGGTACTCATACAATTGTAGACAATCTCCCAGAGCGTACGAACCCTTCTGGGGTCACATTGGAAAGTACACTCCACGGCTCTGACAATGGTGTTAAGGGTGGAGGAGGTCGGAGGAATGGGGTTGTCAGAAACGGGAACGGGGTTGGCCAGGCTTTGAGTCAGAAAGAGTACGAACAAAGAGGCGAGTATCATCTGTGGGAGAACGGATCCTTGACAATTGGTGGCCCCTTTCTCCCCCCCCGTTCTTTATCTTATCCCTAGTAATGGCACAGAATTTCTCGATGATTCCACATTATCGATGGGCGACATCATGAACATCGCTAAGCTTCAGATCATCTGCAGGCGTTTTCTGGTGCTGTTAAGACAGCATCTGGAAATGCGGCATGAGAATCTCCTATCACTGATCAACGAGGTGCAGCTCCTTCTGGAAAGCTAGGTATCATTAGTTGCACCGATTTGGAACATGGAGAAATATGCTGGGATTAGCTTTGCGAGTGCAGCATAAGCCTTCCCGCAAGTGGAACGGATTACCCTGGGACTAGACACACACTTAAAAGACATCATTGAGTAATTGATGAAAGAAGGAATTTTGACAACCCAGATCAGCGCTCCAGGTTGCCCAAGTCACGCCCTACTTCAAAATGGGGGCCTTCCGTACGAGCTTCTATGGGGGGATGAGTGTACGAACTTCTATGCTTACTATAGATTGGTGCTTGGATGCCATCGAGGGTAGCAGGTAATGAAGGAAGAAGGGAAGAAACGAGATTTCATGAAATAGACTATATATGAGGGAGATAGGCCACCCACGAAGCGTTGAGGTAGATTGAAAGGGAGTTATTACGAAGGGAAGCAAGTGACTGGGAAAGAAGGACTATGCGGGCAGCAAGGTACACAATAGGTCCAATAAACCCAAAAAGTACGAAAGTCACATCTGTGATGTGGTCGAAAATCCGCCTGGCCAAGCCATCGCGTGGCGTTGAAAGGAAGATATACTGCAAAGCGCCATGTAGGCCGAGTAGGGCCGACTCGACAGTAATAATAGCTGAGGCAGTCCTCCATAAGCCTTGCTCTGCCCTCGTCGAAAATTCAAAATCCCAGGCGATAAGATGAATGCCTCCATATCCAATCCCCACCAAGGATGAAAATAAGATCATCTTAGCCCCGTCTTTTGCACTAAGTCGTCCAGCATAATATGGTCCAACACATACACTGCTCTGGATCCTATCTCTACCGATCATTTCCCGTAACGGAAGAAAGAGGAGCACGAGCGAGTGCATCAAGCTTTTCCTTAGCGCTGCCACGCGGAACGGCTCCTTCAAAACCTCTAGTGCGCGTTGCGACCCACCACCCTCCCGCTGGCCCGACCTCTGGAATTCCTTTGATGCCCGTGTATCGACACACTTCTTTGATGAGTTCTGAAACCGCACCCCACCATCCTTGAAGTATATGGGGCATTGGGCGTCCAGAGGTTTGTCCCACCAAAGAAGATAGGTGATAGTGTTTACGGCCACGAACGCCAGAGTCACCAACTCCAACCTCGTAATGGCCAAACCCTGGGCGGATCGTGCTATGCAGTTGCCCACAAACCATGTGGCTTGCATGACTACTACAGCTGTGCTGATGATGTTCCCTTTTCCCTTGTCCTGGATCTCCTCCTCTGTGATCTCTGGGAGGGTGATTGCACGTTGTGGATCATCAATCGTGTAATCTCCGAGACGGACGTCGCCTGGAGGTCCAATTGTTATGACGTGGTAGTCCTTTCCATCGTCGTATATAAATCCTCCCATCTGCACGAAAAATCCGTGCGCCTTTGTCCATTGTCGGGCTAATTCTTGTTAGAGAAGGGTAACACAAAAATGGTCCGCACACACCGCTGTAGTGCCTAGCAATCCTCCGAGCACAAATGTGTTGGCGCATCGCTAACGTGACCATAGTTTCCGGTGCGAAAAGGGCATAGATTGTGGTTTTGATCTTTTGCCAAGATTTTCCCATTGCAGATGCACGCGGGTTCGGTATGTTATGGTGGATCGCAAAGACTGTGGTGAGAATGATGGTACTCAGGCAATTGTAAATGATCTCCCTGAGCGAACGGATTTCATGGAGGTCATATTGACCAGCATATTCTGTGACGAGTCTAGTGCTAGCAAGGACGGAGAATGCTGGGGGAATGGGATTGTCCGGAATGGGAATTGGAATGGCCAGGCTCTGGGCCAGAAAGAACGCGAGCAACGAAGCAAGTATCATTTGCCGGGAGAAAGGGTTCTGAAAGGTGAGTCTATGCTCTCTTTCTTCGTCTTTTATCTCACCTCAAGCTGTAGCGCTCCCTGATGATGCTATTTTGTGGATAGCGTCATCAATATTGCTCCCTCTGCATTGGCGCGTATTTGCTATCAAACTAGTACTTGGATGGGACCCTAAGGGTTGACTTTATTATATTACTTGATGAGAATGGCCTGCTTGCCTATTGCCTGAAAAGCCACAGCCCTTACCGAACACGCACCCTAAAGAAAACCCATCCCCTGTGGCTCGAAGCCTCAGAATTTCAGAAATTTCTGGGGTGATAGGTGTCCGAGCTTCTGATAGAGTATTCTGTACTGGGATTGAGCGATATCAGCGATGGATTCGTAAATTATCTCATGCACGGAATGACTCACTCCCGAGACCCTTCACAGCAATTGATGCCAGAAAGAAGCCCAACTGCCCAACATAGCACGGGGGTAGGCTCAGTCCATTGCTTCTAAAAGTCTCGGCATAGGTGGTGATTCACGTTGATATATTTCAAGGGCAGCGTACAGCGGAGAAAAGAAACGAGGCGCCGTCCTCTGAGCAGTGTCCATCCCTCTTACATGTTTGTGGACATCGCTTTCGGGCTGAGATATCCGATAATGACCACTCTTGGCAATGTAAGACCCATGTCGTTGGCGTCCCTTCCTCCACAGGTTGCATGACTTGAAGCATTAGAACCGAGCTAGCTCGTGAACAATGGTAGGTTCCCACTAGGTGTCAAATGGTCACTTCCTCATCCCACTTCAGGCAATCCAGAAATTCGTACGCACTCGTCTGTACCAAGCGATACACGAGGACCATTGTCCTTCTTTATCTAGTGTGAGTTCGTGGACGGAGAATGAAAAATCATCGCCTCACACCTAACCGCATGATTCCCAAGTCTACCCGAAGGACGCGTGTTGTGATTCAAACAGTGATCTATAGTATGTTCACCGTAAATCAAGTCGGCGTTCGCATGTCTACAAAGTTCCGGCTCGGGATGCCAGTACTGAGCCAAGCGCTATCACCTGCAGTATAGCAATCGATATTATAATCAATCCTATAATGAGGGGCTCAAAGCTGTCGAAAACATATCTAACATCAAATAACGAATACGCGGCGATGCAAGTGAATAGGTATGCTATAGTTTAAGGTGTGTATTTAATCGTGCTCGGGAAGCTGGTATGATGAGACAATAAATACATTGCAAGAAACACGAACAAGACTTTAAGAGAGGTATTGAGACGGATGCAAAAGAAGAAGCGATGATGTGGAGGAGAAGGGGGTGGCGGCCTTGGGTGGCATGCAAGAATTGTGAACGAAGGGGTATTGGTGTGAACGCGATGGAGAGGAGCGTACGTATAAGGGTCATGGAGCTGGTCAAGAATCAGACGAGAAAGACGAGACTTAGAACACAGTGAACAAGTAATAAAACAGATAGAGACAAGAGGGGATGGGTCTATGTATTGATATTGACATTGACAATGTTCTGGGGGATGCACAAGAAAACACGAGAATGCATGGAGGCAAGAGGTAACAATGTCGCAGAGTCGCGAACAATCACACGTATAAAGAGTTGATTGGAAGGAAGAATAGAGAATAACGAATAGCCCAAAGAATGCACACGAACATAAGCATATAAAGGGAAACCGAGGTGGAGGTTCTCGCCATAATCATAGCATAGGGGATTGGCATAGAAGACTTGACGGGGATTGGGGGAGGTGCGAGCCTTGTGCATGGATCATGAGGCCAAGCAGGTCACCTGATATGCGCGCTAACAACCAGCGTTGAGCAAAGTGCCACTCAAAAACAATAAACCACCAACTTACAAATCACCAATACGACCGACTCTCATCAACACGAACGCGTGTCGGACTCGCCCTGGCGTACAGCGACAACTTCCGAGGTTCAAAATGGGCGACATCACTGACTCGGCCAAATATCGGTCACAGTTCTCCTCCTCTCCCTCTTCGCATTCAACTGTGGCAAAAACGCGGTGGCCGCACTCCTATCCGCCGCATTCACCGTTTCCACATACTTGATCTTCACATTACCCTCACTATCGCCACCCAATTGAGAGTCGTCCAACGAAGCTCTCATGGTCTTGGACGACCCAGGTCTTCGTCTACCCTCCGCCTCATTCCTGGAAACAGGTGTCACAGTTCCAGTTGCCGTTCCAGTCCCCGTTCCAGTCCCACCTCCCATCCCTAATCTAGATCTCCCAGATATCGATACAGATACCGATGCAGACCCCGATCCTTTCCCAGATCCAGCAGACTCATTAGTCGTAACCGAGGCTCCGTCGCCACCCGTCATCATCCTCTTAATTCTGCTGTCCATATCTTGCTGCTGGAGTCCGCTCAAGGCTGACACGGAAATTGTCGACGGCCGGGAGAACGTTACACTCGATCGGCTGGGAAGAACGGATTTCGGCCCAGTGGCACTGCTATGACCGCTTCCTGCCGAACCATTTCGATAGAGAGGCGGGTAAAACGTGCCGTTGAGGGGAGGAGAGTTGGAAACGATATGCGTCGTCAACGCTGTCGTTGGATTTGCAGCAGACGTGAGCGAGGGCAATGACGGAGGCGCACCGCGAATGGTGGCAATGGAATTGATGGAGTGCGTGGACGGTTGGCGTCGTTCACGGTCATGCCGCTCGCGATCATGTGACGAGGTCGTACTCGCGGCCTCTTCAGTCGCGTTGGACCGCCGCTCAGAGGACAGGGTGGACGGGGCCTTTTTCGGAATCGATAAAGCCGGTAACGGCCTTAACCGTTCGGTATTTGGTCCAAAACGCGACATCGGCGTGGGCGAGGGGTCATAATCCCCAGGTTGCAACGTTCTCTGGGAATCACTAGCAACCATACCGACTGCCTCATAACCCCGTTCTTGGAGTAGCTCGCGGTCCCGAGGTGTCCTCGCTCGTTGCAGAGTACCAGCTGTCGCTCGAGTCGTCGGTACTGGAGGCATAGGCGAGGGCGAATCGCGAATTCTGGAATTCACGAGGTCCGGATCCCTCAAGGTGTTAAAAGCAGATCCCGATCGCCTCGCCAAGGCACCTTCAGTCCTCGCAGAGTACCTCTTCAACACATCCTCTCTATCCCTCACCAAATCCCAACTGCGTCGATTCTCCCTATCGTTGAGGCTTCCGCCAACGACGCCATCCGGAGTTCTCACCACCACGCCGAACTCTTCGTCTAGGCTCACACTGCGCCCATGAGACCCAGCATCACTTCCCCCACTACCGGCCGCACCACCTCCACCACCAGCATGATCTCTCAAGATCTTCCCAACGCCCAACAGCAACGAAGTGACTCCTCGAATCAAATCATCACTACACCTCAGCCCCTCCCTATAGTCGCTCCCAACCTTCCTCCACATCTCCGCGCTATCCATCGCACCCTCCCCACCGCTGCTATTAACCTCTGCGTCAATTTGTTCCTCCAACGCACGGACATTGCCGTTCCTCATCAGCCCATTCAGTTTCTCAACTGACAGCGCGACGCTCTGAGCCGTCCGCACGAGATCAGCCTGTGCCGACGGATTGAGCCCCGCCAGCTTGGTGACATGGCTTTCAAACATGACCAGGCTGTCCATCATCAACCGAGCATGCTCGAGGCTTTGCTGTTGCTGCTGCTGGAGAAGGGCACTTGCAGACGTCGGTGTAGTGGTAGCAGGAGCGGCGGGGGCAGCACCGCCCCTTGTTGTGCTGGCCAACGGCGCCGGCCGTCTGGGACCAGAAGGACTCGAATAGCGGTCGCGGTCCCTCCGCATGCCCAGGACGGACACTGAACGGTCGACCTCTCTCTCTTTCTCCCTATCCCCGACTTGCATGGGCGACCGATCTCTAGCAATAGACGCCAGCCTGTATGCGCTCTTTTTGCTTTTCAGAGGCGCACTTCGTAGTCCGTCTTCTTCATCATCCTCAACACCCCTGCCAGAGTCGATGTATCTGTATTCTCCCATCGACGTAGCTGCTCGAGCCCGAGCCGATACAGTCCCAGCTCGACTCCAATCCCCCTTCCTCTCCCTCTCCCTCTCTTTACCCACATCCCTCGCTTCATCTTCCGACCTAAACACATCATCCCCATTGAGACGTATACTGCGACTACTCGTATGCCCAGCAGCCGCATCCCTCCTCTTCAACCCCGCAGCCCTCAACCCCTCCCCAACCAAGCTCCGACCAGCACCACCACCAGCAGTAGCAGCAGCAGGGAGCCCCAAAGCGAGCGCACTCTCCGCACTCCCAGCCCGTACACCCTGTCTCCTCTCCCTCTTCTCCCTGTGCGACTCTCTCCTTGGCGGCGGCTCTTGCTCGCCCCCGCCAAAGCCTTCTTCGTCTCTGTAGCTTTCGTCGTCGTCGTACCCCAGCCTCGAGGCGGCACGTGAATATGCATCCCGTTCCCGGTCACGGTCACGGTCGCGGACTGTGGAGCGTGTTCGCTGTTGCTTGGCGGAAGGAGAGTATAGTATTGATTGAGCGTGCTGCTGCAGACGTCTTTCGCGTCGATGAGGAGTTTGAGGTTCGTTGGAGTGCTAAATGTCCGCATGGGAGAGGGGAAATGGATAGAAGCCAACGGCGGAGAAAGGAGGGTGAAAAAGAAGAAAGAAGAAGTCAACATTAACATCAACCTTTCCAGCACGCGACAAAAAGAGATGAAGAGACAAAGGGATTGGATGGGAAGTGAAAACACCGCATATGGGCAGGGGGAAACGTGCATTCGCGGTGTAGCAAGAATGGTGACGGAGGGAAGGAACAATCCAAACCCAAACCCAAAGACGAAACGACAAAAGAAAAAAGCGACTTACACCACTCCTCCCACTATTCGACCCATCCAAACTCGACCTCCCCGTACTCCTCTCGTTCCCACCCCCCGCATTCGCACTCGCAAGACTAGCCACACTCGTATTCGCCGGATCTCTAAACTCCCTCGGGAGCGCCCCTCTCGGCTTCCTCGTATCAACAGGGCTCCTCCGCCTGGACGAAGCAACAGCCGCCAACGCAGCTTCCGTGATCTCTCTGCTCTTGTCAATCTCGTTGCTTCCTGTCCGACTGAGCCGTCGCACGAGGGTGTTGTCTCTGCCTCTATCCTTATCCTTATCCCTATCCCGGTCGCGGTCGCGATTCCGATCTCGGGAATCGCCACCGCTAGTAGCACCACTGACGGTACTTTGACGATCATAGTAATAATCCTCCTCATCGTCCGTCGTCGCCGGCACATGCTCCTGTCCCAGCTCACGATCATCCCCTCGCCCAGGCCCAGGATCAGGACCGACATACTCCACCAGCGAGCTCGTGCTCATACTCGCCAGCATCGACGCCCGCTTTCTCCTGCGAGAAGCAGACGAAGAAGAAGGCGACGGCGACGACGCAGAGTGGTTGGACGAGCTCGACGCAAGCCGGGATTTGTTCGGCGTTGCGGGCGCGGAGGATAATCTCATCTTCTGGAATTGGCTCGTGTATGCTGATGGCGGCGTCGATCTACCGCCGTTTCCGGCGGGGTTTGTGATGCCATCGTTGAGCGAGTAGATATGGACATGTGATGAGGATGACGAGGATGCAGAGGATGTATGGGTATACTGCGAGTATACGACGGAGCCTTCTCCCTCTCGCTCGGTTTCAGAGCCAGAGAGCTGCCGATCGATCGGCGGAGCTCGAACAGACTGTCGAGTTTGAGGCTGGGAAGATTGGGAAAGCCTTGATGAAGACGATAATGATGCATGGGAGGATGTGGCGGATGTGGCGGATGTGGCGGATGCTGATGCTGATGCTTGAGATGATGATGGTGGGAGCGTTGAGCGAGAAGTACTCAATAGAGGCGTTGATGAACGTGCGTTTGGATGAGGTGATGGGGAGTTTAAGCGGATGGAAGTGAGTTTATCGAGGGCCTATGAAGGAAGGGAAAGAAAAAAGCAAAGGCGTGATAACGAACAAGGCGGTTATCAGCTAAACGTCGAAATGAATCCCGTTCTAGACGGACGCACCAATCTGTTCCTTTGCGTAAGGCTCTTGACCCTCTCGAGCGCTATGATATTTTCACTCGAACTCTTATTCAAGGGCTGCTGCGATTGGCGCCGGTGGTCGTGTGCAACGCGTGCAGTGTTGTCTTCGTCATTGTCATGAAAGCTTTTGTCGTTCGGGTCGTCAAAGAGCCCGTCGTCGTCTGTATCATCGCCCATGCGACTGCTGCTTCTACTTGCTCGTCCACCCCCTCCGCCTACGACTAACGCTCCCATCGAACTGCGGTGCGCAGCCTTGGCTGCAGACCCTATCGTGCCCCCACGCGGCACTGCGTTGATGGTGTTGTCACTGCCCGCGGACCCGAACACGTTGTAACCGCTGCCACTGCTGCTCGTGCTGCTATTAAGGCTGATAATTGAGATGTTGTGCTTGCGCGATATGCTCGCAGGGTCTCCTGTGCTACCACTCCCAGTGGAGTTTGTCGCAGGGGGGGACGGAAGACCGGATCCTGTCGAACCGATGCTGGTGCTCGGACTGGGAGGCTCAGGCAGGCTTGGGAGACTGGGTGGTGTGCTCGTATTGGCTATTGAGACTGGCGAGTGAACAAGATCGGCCTGGCTGCCGAGGTAGATGGCAGAGGACGGTCGGTTTTGCTTGGGCTTGAGAACAGGACGTGGAGGCATTGGGCAGGCTTGATGGTTGAATATTTGGCGATTTTTGGAACTTGCGGCAGACGAAAAAGGACGATTGGGATGCGTTGTTTGTTGGTCGTGGGTCGTTGCTAACCTGAGATAGGTTGAAAGGCGTGATCGTGAAGGACAATGCAGATAATGGGGATGTGTCTAGCAGTAAAGGGGCATGAAACGCGGAGCTCGTCGGCTGGCGCGACGGCGGGGAGGGCGTGGCGGACGACAGGAACGATGAGGAAGGAGGGAAGCAGGAGGATGCCAAGCTGGGAATTGGGTAAGGGTTATCGCCACGTGCCATTATCGCCCGAGAAAATAAAGGGAAAATAAAGGAAAGCTAAGATTAAGGTTAACATTTTGAAAATAAATAAATGAATGGGTTGGACATGGATCTGAGTCCCTGGGTGATGAGATCAGAGTATCGGAAGGAATCATCGATAACCGGTATGCTAAAGAATATGAAATGGGTGCAATAGAGTTCCATTTGCAGGGAAGGTGACATAGCGGGAGCAAGTCCGACGATTGGGTGGGGATTGATGGTGACGGGCTGGGCTGGGAGCGACGGGCAGTCAGTGGCGCAGCGGGTGGGCTGGCGAGATGGGCTGCAGGCAGATTCAAGGTTGGGCAGTCGAATCGAGCAGTCGTGCTTGCCGTGTCACACTCGCGGCCATGGGGTCCCCTCCCCTTCTGCCCGAGCCGTGCCATGGCTGCTATATAAGCTCCCCCCGTCCCTCAGCCTGCCGTCAGCCCCACTCAAAATCATGGTCGCCACTTCCTCGACATCCAACCAGCTCATCCAGTCCACACACAACTTTTTCAACGCCCTCGCCAACAACACTCCCCCTATCGAGTTACTCAGCCACTTCTCCACAACCCGCCCCGTAACCATCCAGCATGCCCCCGCGTCCTGCCCGCACCCCCACACCTCCAGACTCACCGGGCTCAACGCGATCCGCTCCTACTTTGACCTCCTCGCCACCCACTGGGTCCGCACCGACACCCGCGTCCACTCCGTCCACATCGACCCTTCCTCGCGCAAGTCCATCATCTCGGCCAGCGTGACCTGGATGTGGAAGAAAAGCCGCAGAAGCTGGACGGAGGACTTCACCTGCACCCTCGAGTACGACGAAAACTACAAGATTGTCAGCTTCCTCGTCTGCACCAACTCGGGGCCTGGAACCTGTGTCATGCGCGCCGTCGACATTGAGCAGCCCGCGCTCCCAAAGTCCATCGTGCAGATCTCGGTCAGTCTTTTTTCGTTTTGGCACGCTCCACCCCGTTGCACGCTACGTCTGCATTACTGACTCAGACACAAAGATGTAATCGAACCACCAGCACCGAACCCCGGCACCACCCCGCCTGCTTCCCACTCCCCCATCCGCTCCAATCCCAGCATCGTCCCACCTCGCACCTCGAGTACCGCCTCTACGCCCTTCCCAACACGCGCCTTCTCGGCCTCGGCCTTGCTTCATCCGAGGCGCGGACCCTATAACCTAATTCCTCTTGACAGTATCGAATTAGACTCCTTGCCAACCGTGGCCCCCACAAACCCCATCATGTCCGTAAGCGGAGGGATCTGGCACTCTATTTAATATGATCCATCCACGTCCCTTCGCTTCACTTCCCGCCCTAGCATTTCCTGTCCGAATCGGTCTTCTCTTCTTCTCTTCATCTTCTCACGCACGCTCATACTGCATCCCACTCGTCCATTTTCCTCTCCGCTCTTATTGTATTCGGTCTGTATTATCTATTCGCATAGCGCTGTAGAGGAATCCGAATCCGCATTCGTATTCGCATTTCTTATGTAGGGTCCCTGCTTCCTGTCTTTGCTTCGCTTCTGTCAATTCAATCCACTTCGCTTGGTCGAGTCGGGTCGAGTCTTTTTGGTCCCTTTCAAGTTCATCACGTCGACGCGTGCACCGTGTCACCACAGCATGCCACCGCATCCATGTACATACATCTCACGAATCTCACGAATACACAACCCATCGTTCCCCTCCTCTCCTCGGGCTAAATCAAAATCACCATCTCGCCCCTGAACGCGCGCACCTCCCTTTCGCGTCTCCATCTCCTTTTCAGGGCGCAATCGGTCTTGGTTCTGAGCTATGAGCCTCGTTGACGGACGAGATTGGTATGCAGCATGCCATACATAGCACCCCCACGAGGGCCTTTATCGGGCCTTCCTCGTCTTCCCTCCCCCCTCGCCCGCGTGCGTGTTCGGGCCAACCTAGAACCAAACTAGGCATCTTCCATGACAATCTCTCCAACGCCTGTCGATGCGCCATGGTCCAGGACCTCCGACCCCGGCCCAATTTGGATATAGCCATTTCAATTCGATGGTAATGTCAAATTTTTTTATTATTGGGTTATTCAGTTGGAAGGAAGGGGAAGGGGAGGGGCAGGGGGGTTTATGTACTCCCCATCAGCCGTGACGGCGAGATCTGGTGCGGTTTGTTCGAGTCGAGGTGGCCGTCGGTCATCAGCGTGTTGTCGTGCAGTATCTCAGGTTGAGGAGGTCAGGGTCTTGGTGTTCTAATTGATGCTGTCAAAGACCAGAGATTGACTGCCTAGGAAGGGTGCTTTGTTCTCGTTAGCATGAGGATCGTGTTGACTGGCTTGAAGAGCATGTCGAGTCGCTTTTGTCGCCTTGGGTAATTTAATTGCGATTATTTTGTCGATTTATGTCCATCGATGTCATTGGACTCGCAACACCTATATTTAATACAAGAAGGCCCCAGACCCAGACTTGACGCCAATCACCGTATGCGTGGGTATCACTAGCAACACTTGACACTCCTACGACGTATCATGGCACCGACAAGTGCTGTATCACACCACACCCGACCTTCGTTTGATCTTGATGCTCTTTGACAGGCGACCACTGACAAGACAAGCGAAGCGAAGCGTCATCCAAAGTTCGCCTTTGCTGAATGATTGAACTTTCCGACGGCGAGTAATCGCCAGTCCCACCGAGTGTCAACGAGAACCGAACCCGAGAGGCAGGCTCAAAGTTGATGCAGCACTGGCAGTCGAGCCCAAGTTGGAAGGCTCTGTCTGGCACTGCATGACCCAAGGGGCAAGCCAACCCCGACTCGGAGTCGGAGTCGGGCAGCAAGTTGTCACGCTGCCAGTGGCACAGGATTAGGCTTAGGATAGGCGACGCTCGCGGTGCAGGTTTAGGCGATATCGATGGCGTCGGCTGGTGCTGCGTGATGGATGGGGCGTGATTAACGTTGATTCTCCGGGGTTTAATGAACGCCTAGGAGAAAATGAGGATCCAGGCGGTAGTAGGTAAGTAGGAAGCAAGGCAAGCACATTACGTCCATGCGGACATTGGCAGAGTCGTCTGAAGCTGGGCATTATGTAGTACCTCCTAAAGCCAATCACTGGTAATACTGGTGGTGTGCCTCAGAGTCAAAGCCTACTACACCACGCACAACCACAATTAGAGTGTACACCTCGGACTGCGCGCCCTTACGCAGACCATATCGCCAGCCGCCTCGATCCCCATCTTGGCGCTGTTACACTATAACCTACACCATCCCTTGCGACCCCAGCACCGGCTATTCCCCGCCCCCTATATCACGATGTACATACATGTCACCGACCTTGCTTCTTCACACCCGAGCCCCCGAGCCCCCCCACCGAGCCCCGCGTTCGACTATCAAAAACCTGGCGAGTGTAGGCTTGCATTTCAATTGTTGGTAGGAGCGTGATAGCAAATCATTGTCATTACCTCGGCTTCACAGTACCCCGAACCCCCTTCCCTTGGAGCTTTGTCTTTCCCTCCCTCCCCCCATGACGCTGTTCGGAGGCCGGTGCAATCATGTGAACGTGAAGCGCAGGATATTGTACCCAGGCTGTCAGTTGGACTGTATTGCATATACCCATGACGCGCGAAGCTTGGAGCAGTGCTATAACTGTAAAATGTTGCACGTATTTGTGCGCTCGAACGTTCGCCTGTGAGATTTGGGCCTTTGCCTTTGATGCACAAAAACACAGTTCCCTTTCCTATGGGCACAACGCACCGGTCACGTTGACCTTGTGAGCACTCTCAATCTCATTATTCCGTCTCTCCATCGTGACCCCCTCCTCGTGTAATCGTAATTATTTGCAGGTGCACTTGATGCCGTGTTATGGAATGGAAGTGACATGCGCCTGCCCTGCGTTCTAGACAACCGCCGTTTTAAATTTCCTACCCTTTTTTTTCCTCTTGTTTTTCGAGGGTCACAAATATTTCGTGTCTCTTTTCCTACACCGCTTTCGAATCGGTGCAGTACTCACCTTCAGGCGCGACGGCGTTTGGTGTGATGACCTCAAGCCCGTCCCCGGCGTCGGACCTTGAATTCCTCGTGACCGACTCGGACAGAGAAAAAGAATAAGAGATGTGCTGAGTGAGATTTTCTGCTCGTGTTGGGTGGATCAGACCCAGAGACGGGGATGTCTGGCTTTTAGAATTTAGGAGAAGCCCGAGTGTGTAACGAAAATACGAAAGAGAAGAAACAGCTCCAGTTGGGTTAGATGAAATCCGGCAACTTATCTTACTCAAATAATCCAAAACAAGTAATTATTGGCCTTTGTGTCTTGTCTTTGTTCTTTCATCAACCACGACAGCACCTACTGTATACGTACTAGAGACCCTCAATGCCATCCAAGCTTTCGAGTTATCACCCGACTCAGAACATGTCATATTTGGATCAAGAGGCGTGACAAGCTCCGTGATGAATGTTGGGCGCCACGATGGCATTGGGAACAAGATCCTGATCGCCGTTTCTGTTATAGTTCAGAACCATCACTGGGAGCCACGGCCCTGGAACGGCCTTACCGCAACTCATTTTTTGATAACAGGTATCTAAAGAAATCCTACTGGGGGTCCGGATTCAAGGCATCTCCTCCAGATCCTCATTCCTGTTAAGTACTGAGCTACAAACACTGCGCATCTCCGTGAAACTTACGTCTATGCACGCGCCCTCATGACACGGAACTTGAGCTCTACAACACAATTGTGGATATCTGGTATGTGCATGAGCAAAGAGGTTTGGTCATTGATAGCCATCAGGGGACGCCTTCCCTCTCGTACCGACACTCTGGCGCGGAGGTACCGGTTCTAACTTGTTTCTTCTACGCACCCACCAATCATGTCAAGCGTTTACGACAGCGGGCAAACTCCAAGCATGACCGAGTCTCGCTTTCCTAGCGTAATACCTTCGCATATCATGACCGTATGCACCACTCAGAGCCCCACCTGCGGTACTGCCTTCTTCCCCTTAATTCAACGCTGTCAATGAAAGAGGGGGCCCAAGAACGTTAACCGAAAGGCTTGGGTGCCCTTGTCACTTAGGTATCCAGTGCCCTCGGTCATTGGATCGGCATAGGCACCCAGGTTCCATAGTCGATCCCGGTGACTCCCCGAACCCCCAAAAAACATAGAAATGAGAACTCACCATACATGTTCAACACAGTAAACCTGCGTTGCTGTATGTTGTCAGGTTGGTTTGTCCTCTCTGCCAACTTTCCAACTGGTGCTGTAAGAGGTACCCGAATTTGTAACACCTTCGGACTCGGGGATGGGGGCTTAACTTGACTGGTTTCTTCTTTCCCCTTTCTATCTATATTTTCAGGAAATGTACACGTTCTTATTTTTTTTTCCTTCTTTTTTGTCTTTCTATGGTTAGAACGCCGAGCGGAAGAAGGTCCGTATCGGACGTATCTTGGGATATACTCCCAGTTCTCCATCTTGGCCAGCCAATCTGCGGGTACAGGAGCTACATCGTTCCGCCTGATTGTCGCGATGAATCTCCTTATCTGCAGAACCTTGGGCTTGGCGCGAACAAGGAGAGATAGCAACGGAGTCCGTTGCACGTATCCTAGACCGATATTAGTTGGCTCCTGTTCTCGCAACTCCTGCTATATCAGAGCTATCATGGCGATAGTTCACGCCATCCGCTTTAAGAGTGCGTGCGTGGCTCCTATTCCGCTTTGAATCCTTATCTATCTGACTTTCATCCTTAGTATCGCTGTCTACACAGCCTACATTCCGGGTAACAGCTCGGCTATCCCTAGGCCACGATGTCCGACTACACAGGACATCCCGAGGGGCAATGCCCTACCCTAGGGAATGAACTCCCTACATTGGCGCTGTCTCTATCCGTGCAGGCCAAGCGAGGGCACATAAGCGAGGGCACTCCCTTCTCTGAAGTCGAGAACCCGGGCATTGTCTGTCCCTGTGTCTAGTGTGTTCTCAACTCGAGCGTATCGACCTCTCCATTGGTTTAGCAACGCAAGCAAGGGCACTTCCAGATCGACACGACTTTCTGGAAGGCTTACTGGCCGCCAGCACACGTTCGACCGTAATATTAACTGCTACTCCCCTGATAGCACCATCGGGTGTGCATTTAATAATTCACGCTCGTGTTTCTCCAACCCCATATGTAAATGAAGAGCATGTAAGTTCCCGTAATGCACACTTTTATATGACGATCTATTGGAGGGGCAATTCAATCACCCTCGTTTATGGCGTTCACTTCACAGCGAGCACTCTGCCCTAGGACAGGTCAGGTCGCGAACTATATTTGAGTGGCCAAATCCCACCTCCTTGGCCTTGTGGAGCATTGGATCTGCCTCGGTTCCAGGACCTGGGCACACTGCCGCACACATGACACCTCCTGCAAACCCTCTCTCACACGAAGAAGCTCTAGGCTTTCTTTGCAACAGGCTGCGCACGCACGCATCTCTTGGAACGTTCTACTACAAGATCGACAGTGCTATCGTCATGGTTGGTGCTTCTGTGTGAATTCCATGGTCCTGGTTCGTGAGGTTCCATACGCCGTGTCCACGTTCCAGTACCTTCGGGTGTGGCGCATTGCATTTTGGGGCCTTGAACTTAAAGAGTGCAGGCCATTGTCCCGGTGGTATAACCAAAGGCAATAGGCAATAGGCAGATAACCTTGCAAAAATTCATTAATTGATAACACGTTTATACCTTGGAGGATACACATTCCAGAGGTAAAGTAAATACTTCCATGGTTTGCGATTATACCTGGGGGTACTCCTGGTATACGGCTTGTGTCACCAGCATGATTTTTTAACCCGGGAAGATGAATTCGCAGATTCATTGTAACGGACATTTAGGCAGAATCTCATGCATTGTAATATTGCCACCCAGCTGATCGAGCACTAGTCATACACTGGTCATACTAATCCAAGCTAATTACGCTGACTGTCCCTCCTGATTAACCTTGGCATAGGCTAGTCAATGCTTGTGCGCCTGCACGTTCACTCGTCACCTCCGCATAGTTAATTACAAAGGATGCACCCTTTATGCCCATATTCTCCATGTGCAGATCACGTCGGGACCACGCTGCTTTGTGCTGGTTGAAAGGCAGCACCCGAGCGACTCAATTCAAAGCAGGCGCTGCGCTTTTAATAAGCAACTCCCAAATCCGACAGGATACGAATGCGGGGAAGCCCAGGAACTCAGCCTGTGGGAAAGGTGCCACGATGGCTGCCTCGTGCAACCACGATGTTGGCATGCACGCGCTAATTTTAAAATAGCGACATGGCTATGCTTACTGTACGGCGGACACTGGCGCAGCGCGCAACTCCCTTTCCCGCTGGATGCCATCATGGAAATGCCGTCATTATATTGTTGGGCTGATGTCGTACCGCTAACTCCGTATTGCCAACAGCCATCAAGCCACCAACTGTCCCGCCGACAATTCAGTGAGTGTGCGAGTTTTCATGCGTCATTGTATTGCCAACGGGAGATGGTCGTAAGTGCGACAGATTGAGACAGAAATTTGATGAATGGCACCACTCTTTCCTGCTGTTTTGCCTGCACGGGGTGAACACTTGATTTGATGAAGTCCGTCTGGCATTCCCACAGAAATCGCGCATACGTTAACATGAGCGGACTAGGTGCCATTTGTCCATAAGGAGGCTGGATCCAGACTATCAGTGTTCTTTTATCGGATGATGCTTCTATTTTCTCCTAGGCACGAGGTGCCGGTGCATTCGGTCCTGGAAGAGGCTCGAGGTCTGTCAATCGAGCGGAAAGTGACCTAACTCACAAGACAAGTCTCCGTTTCTAGGGTGTGAAGCTTTGGAGAGGTGAAACGCGTTGTTGCGCCTCAAAAGAACATCAGTGCTTTCGTAAATGCGTAGATCAGTGACACAGCATGTGCTTCTGCTTTGGTTTGGCGTGCTTCTCAGCCTCCGTCGAGGCACGTTACCTGGACGGGATAGCACACAGGCGAAGACGTCAGGGCGGAATTGATGGTTATCGATCCCTGCACGATCAAGGCTATCAAGCAGTGAGATCAATCCTCTCTTTGCCTTGGGTTAGCCAGATTCATGAAAGCAAGTACCAGGAACTCATATCCAGGCTGGCCGTTGAACTGGACGGCTTCACCTTACTATCGCCTCCATCTCCTTGCATATGGGATAGAAGAATGGAACCACGACCAGATGCATGGTGGTGCGACGAGCGATCGTTCGTATTGGACCCTGACCCGGAATTGCGATAATAGCACCGGTATTTGATTTAGCACATCCCAATTGCGAACTTATGACGTTGGGTCCAACAAATGACGCGGCAATCGAGGACCTGGTCAGCGTTCTGACTGATGGGGAACGAGAGTCTGGCCAGACGGGATGACTGTGGCAACGAAACTAGCGTTCACGCGCCTCCTAACCTCCACAATCATATTGACTGCTGTCGTTGATTGTGTAGCAAGGGAGCAATAGACCCTGATGAATGAAGGTTTCGGACCTAATGGGCCATAGTTCCTGCCGCCTTGTCTCCCTTCCCTCGATCTATCACAGTGCGTGCTGGCGGTCGTGCTTGCCCACCCATGTTGCCGCCTCCCACACATTTCGAATTTGTTCTGCGCTTGCGCGGCAAGTGACCAAAAGTTTCTTCGTGCCTGCCTTCAGGGACATAAGCTTTTCGCGACCACTAGTGGTCGAATCCTCCCTGTTAAGCACATCCGGCGGTGTTCGCTGGTCGCGGTGGTCCAAATCGTCGGAAACTGGCAAGTGGGTGAGATCAACGCCCTGATGCATCCACGCCATTACGTTGGTGTGGAAACTGCAACCCACCAATGCTGCCACTGAACCCCATACGTATGCTCAGCGTTGTATTGGCGGTGCCAACTTGGGTGATGTCAGATTCTATTGATAACAGCATATGAGGCGTCATTGTGTAATCCAGTCTTCACTCCCGTTATACCCAATTAGTTTTCGAGCTGTAGAAGGTGTCATGTAGGCTTATTAGTCACTTTATCGTGGATGCTTACGCTGGTTGTCACTTTGTGGCAAGCATTGCTGTTAGACGGCGAAGTTTGATAATGGAGCGTGGCGACCATACTAGCACCCAAAAGATCAAAAATGTTCTCATAGAACACATCATCGCAACATCGCCGCACAGTGAGAGTGTCAGGCTTGCTCTTGTATTGCGACTATTTCGACATCAGCTGACACCTCGTGGGCAAGATGCCCATGCTTGAGTTCAGATTAGTTATAGATCCCGAATGCGGAACGATACCCTTACCTGTGTGATGTCCCTTTCCAATCCAAGATGCCCTCTCGTCCAGCATTGCGTATGAAAAATAAACTAAGAAGATCCGGCACGCAGGAGCTCTGAAGTGTGGCAGTTAATCCCCCATATCACCGCAGAAAGAGCGAGCTTTCGTCATTTTAGGACGCCCATGATATCATAAACAACCATCGTTGCGCCTAGGAGGTACCTAACGCCTTGGCATTGTGGATAACTTGGATAGCTAAGTTGGCATGGCGTTATGTCCCCTAGGTTAGCAACGACTGATTTTCGTGAAGCAAGTTATCAGCGTGGATATTTCTTGATTGTTGGGACATATCCTTCCGTCATCGTTGATGCTGTGGTTTTGGGTCAAACGTGGATAAGGCATGGAGACGAGATTCATGGGAGCGGCGGATGACAGCCACGATAGGCGGCGCTGATGTGGTCCTGTTTGGTATGGCCTTCTGGAAACTCCCGGAAGGCGCGGGGGTTGTGGCGCACGACGATGGCACCAAGGCCATGCCAATCACTTACTGAGTTGCGTCAAGGCGCTAGCAATGCCTTCTGTGGCACTGGCATCCACATCTGATTCCACGGTCCACAGGCCTCTTGTGTTAGTCCCAAAATGAAGGCACACCTTCCCCAATGCGCGCTCGGGCACAATTGCGTAGACCACCGCCAGAATCTAGGATACTGAGCCTAGTCCGTTCGACGGGCGTCTGTTGAACACTGTCACATTTGATGCATCCTCGGTGGATCCATCACTCCGGCGGGCGAGCACTCCAGAAGGAGTAGACGCTTGCCTCGGATCGCACTCTCGGGCACAGCACATGCTAAACGGAACTGCTCAACAGGGCGTATAGCTTCCGGCTCGTATTATCCCCATCTTTCCATCTCCATTCACCTATGAACGTTAGGCTGCTAATCTTTAATTGCTTTGCGCTTAACCTCTCCAGATCCAGTACTCTTGGCAGGTGACGCAACCGTCGGGCAAGACAATAAATGACCCCGACCCCGATGGCTATTTGAGTTTACACACATGCTATCTCTCCACAGGGGGCATTTCGGTTACAAGTTATTTCTTCACTACGCGGGGCCGCACAGTGTGAATAGCGAGAGTCCTAATAGGTACGAATATTTTAAATATACTAAAGTCCTTGGAATGTCTCAAATAAAATGGGACTTATCCGTAAGCGATGCTAAAGCAAGAAAGGGATAATAATCTTGCGATTTCTGGGATATCTATCACCGAAGCGTTGTCGATACCAACGATGTCCATTGAAGGCGCGGGGGAACA
>KB722736.1:1538075-1677504 GCA_000349905.1 Volvariella volvacea V23 | reverse complement strand
CTAATTCTTCCTTCCAAGATGTCACCTATTCCTGGAAGTGCTCATTCATATACAACTTTGTAGATGTCACTGGACTCCCGCATTCAAGTTCGGCGAGATAGGCACAAGACCTTGTGATAATTCAAGCCACCATCCCGTCGCAACAGATCAAACCTTCCTCTTATCTGCAATTCCCGGTCCAGGCCTATAGGTACCTCTGCACTTGTTATTATCTCGGTAATTAATTCGGCTTGAATTGACGTGGAGAGGCTCCTATATCGTCTTAATCACTCCGAAAACTATAGCTACTCGAGGTAGGGTTCTTCCTGGAAGTCGTACAGGCCGCCTGACCTCTTCGTCGACAGAACTGTGCGCGATGTTCCTGAGTGGAAGTCGTCACCTCATACCAGCTGACTTCTTTTCCGATTTGATACGGTCAAAATAGGGTCTCCTCATTCTACATGGCGCTACATTTCCTCATGCATGCAATGTGCACCCCAATATGGAGTTGGACATCCTTTAATTCGGAAGCCTCCGGTCAATTGGAACACTGGTCGCGTGCCTTTGAATTTGAAAATGTACGCGTCAGCTCGTAGGTCGCTGGAAGCCAATCTTGACGGCGTTCATGGCACACTTCTCCAGGTGGATCGGTAGCGGTATTGAAAACTGTTGCACGCCACCTACCTCTCAGCATCATCACAAATCACACTGATAAATGCGTCCTTCAAACGTGCGATTCAATCGTGATGGTGCAAGCGTTGGACTCGTGCCTATCAGCTCGGTGATGAGGAAGGCTTGCGCGCAGGACTCCACGCTTCATGTCTCGATTTAGCTGGGATGTGTTCGACTCTTGTTCTCTCTGCCAGACTCCTGATCCTAATATGTGCACAGCCAAGCTACAGACACTAATCATGCGACTGATGTAGTTGCGAGGAATTCAGCACTCCCGAAGAAGCAAGCAGCGGATACGGAGTTATGTGGCATGTCGAAGAGTAATACAACTCAAAACCATGTCTGTCTGATACAACTGAAGGGTATGTCATATCAGCATATCCTAACCAGGACCAGTCCAGTCGATCTCAAGGCCATATTCGCGGCTGTAGGTGGAATTACGTGTCCTTATCACCTTTGTGAATGCGTAATCGCAGCTGTCAAAGCTCACGTTAGTCGGAACAGCATGACGGGCCTTCACCATCTTTAGTCGCCCAATCTGGTCTCTTGGAAATTGAGTGCAGATCAAGACAGAAACTCCCAGACCAAGTGAGGCCCTTCTGCCAGCATCATATTTCGACTCCCTCGCAATGGAATACCGACCGGACTGGACAGTGTGGACACCTGCAACCCTTATGTTCGGAGCTCTTCGGGTGCCAGATCTGCCCTGGGGCGAGGTTGATTTGTTTGCCTCAAGGCAGGCCGTGTATCAAAGAATCAGGTTAAATATTCTCCACGTGATGGCCTCAAGGTCCGGTAAGTCAAGGCGGACGTCGTTTTCGCTGTCTTAGCACTCCGGCAAAGCAGGAATGTAGTGCAAAGAACGCGCATCCAAGGCATATCCCGGGCACATGATGTGGGCAAAGTGCGACGACAATGGAAATGGAACAACAGCACCAGCTGTAAACACAGGAGATGGCACCTGTGACTAGTGCCTGTTTACATTGTGAGGGTGGCGAATTCAATCTGATGTGAGATACGGTGCACGATAGTGAACGGGGTGGTCGGTTGGGCGCCCAGATTGCGGGTGCAATGGTCGAGGTGTGTCAGCAGTCTTTCGCTTTGGAGCAGCGTAGCCCGTCTCTGCGTCAAGGACAGAGATGCGCAGACCGAAGCGAGGTGATAGGAGCGCCGGGCGTGGCAGCGGAGGGTTCAGGTGGAGAGGACATTGGAAATGGCCGCATCGGGACGCGATTGCCCTTGTTCACGTGATGGAAATGGGGGGGGAATGATTGGCCAGATGTCCCTGATTGGAGAGAGCTTGCCATCGCCTCGTGGCTGGGGCAAGCCAGCTCCTCCTCTTCCTCGCCACACATAAAGAGTGGGCGAAGCTTTTGACTGCGGGGACCCCCAGGGTCTTCCTTCCAAAGGCTCGGACGTCAAGCTGGTTTCAGTCACGGCCAGGTAACAGTGCCTCCTATTATGTATCATGCGATAATGTCCTCACCTCTTCATCACTGCGCCCCCTTACTCCTAGGCCATTTCGCCCTCCAACCTTGTGGTAGGGTTTACGACCACCAGTGCCAACCGCCCATCCTCTCCCTCCCCTTCCGATATTCGGACCCTTTCGCCTGCACCGCCCACACGACACTGACCCCGCTACGATATCAACCTAATGATTTTTGGCACGATGTTTGGGAAACGGAAGAAGTTGCTGTCATTGACTGATACCCCACAAGCCCCCAAGCTGGGTAATATCGCTCTTCCAAGCGAGAGTCCCTTACCAACGGTGTATCATCACCCACCCCCGCCACTAAAGTCCATATTAAAGACTTCCTTGCCCGATCGAAGATCCACGACACCCCTTCCATCCTCATCGTCCAAATCACGACATGATCTTTCTGTTGAAGGCCAGTCCTCCAGGTACAGGACCATGTCTATGACCACTAATGGTGAGCACTTTTCCGAAAACTACCCTCGTTCCGGTCCCTAGGCGTATGCTAACCGACGATTGATAACCTATCAGTCCCACTCAAGCCTGTTACGACCCGTCATGAAGATAAAGAACTCATGAAACCTCATAAGTCTGGTATATCTATTCTCGTGTATGGATTCAAGTCGATGTTAAGAATATGCTGCTCGCCAGTACTCTCGAGTTCGAGCAAGAGCAGGACCTCTGTAATTGATCAACCTACGTTGTGCGCAGGTTAGTGATACCCGAACCCTAGATGACGCATGTCCCCGTACGAGAAGGGTTTCCAACATCGATCGCTGATTACACCCTATCGCCGAATCGCAGGTTCATCTAGTTCCTACGTCAAAGGAGGCGGGTCCTCGAGCAGCTCTTCGTCGTATACGAAGCCCGTGGATTGGAGTACGTGGGGCACAATGCACTTGTTGGGGCGTCCAGCCATTGACCAGGCACTACTAGCGTCGTCAGGGAATAATGATATCACCTGCAGGATGAATGTCCAAACCACTTGTACTGGTGAGCCTCGATCTAGAGCTATACGCCGACATTTGTCCGCTGACTGTTGACGCCCGCCCAGTTCTGCCTGAGGCGCACGGTTATCGATCAAGGAAATCGAGCATGAACGGCTATCATGAGCGACTCCCCAAGGTGCTGGATTCTACACCAAAGTACATGAAGGCAACGGTCTCGGAAGGTAGGTGGATCTATTCGCGTGGCATGGCCCGCGCTCACTGAACCTCCGCCGCAGTACCGTTAAAGGCTGAGTCTGTCGCGTTGAGCTGGCCTCTGGTTGAACCAAAATCGCGAAGCCGCCGACACAACCCGACAATATACTTTGATATTCGCTTCGACCCTATTCCGAGGGGCGACTACGGCGTAAGGGAACACCACGGCTCGCACACGACGCCACTATCGCGCTCAGTCGCTGAGCTTCCGGCCTCGACGCACTGCACCCTGACCGAGATGGTGATCTACGTTCGGGACGTCAAGATGTGGCCGATCGTCGTCAATCGACAGGAGGGAATACGGTGCATCGACATATATCAGGCTATATACGATACGTTCTCGCAGAGGTTGACCGATGCGGAGCTGCGCTTGATGGACGACGGGTACCGGAAGAGGTGCAAGCTGCATTTTGAGCAGCGGTGCAAGGATAGTCCGGGCATTGCGGATTATCATAAACGAATGGGCATGCTGAGAGTGGACTATTTAAGGAGTAGACGCGTCTTCAACGGTCTTACGATGAACCCGGATGGCACCTGGACACTCGACTTTTATACACCGCATGCAAGTTGAATTTTTCTTCCCCTTCAAGTTGGGGTTGCTTTTTCTATGGTTCGATGCACGCTTTTTTCTCATCTCAAATCATCGCTATCATGCTTTCGTTGTTGTACGCCTATAATATCTGGTCAGTGTATTCATTATGAACATTGCCTCATCTGCATATACCACTTAATCCAAGTTATATCTCAGTTCATTTTTTACATCGTTTATTCTTTTACTATTCGTTGTCGATTCTTTCTTTCTCATTTTATGCATTGCATCACTACATGTCGAGTTACGCGTAGTTCATCCATGGTTCAGTTCAAGTTTACATGTGGCACCTGTATGATTTACTTCATTGTATGTCACCCCGCAATCACATCTTTCACCACTGCAGCGATCAAGCGTGAATTACTCAGAAAGCGTCTGAGGGTGCAGTGCACCTTATCAATATTCCGTTCCGTCGGAGTGCGGTGTTGGGTCAGCGAGAGAGGGTCATCAAAACACATGTCCTTGGCTTATGGCCCGACTCCTGGGACACGGATTTATGCAGCTGCAGAGAGGGAAAAAAGGGGGTATGCGTAGTGTATTTCGCTTCTCTACTCCATATTAATTAATACCCAAAAGGTAGTAAGGACCCTCTGGTCGAGGACCTCCTACCGCTGGCGTTCTTTTTCTGTTTAAAGCCTTCCTCGTGTCCTCTGTGTAGTGCCACTGTAGCGCAAACTTCTTCGATTGAGGTACGCGCGAGGACACTTGACAAGATGCTGGGTTTCCATCAAGATAGTGAAAGCACTGATCGTAGTGAAAAGACCTAGGAACAACTTCTTCCAAGCCATCATGCCTATAAAATATGCCATCTATATTGGCTATGAAATCTCTTTACCAGATTTCAGAAAAATTGGCTGATAGTATACCCATTATTCGAGAGAGAGTCTAGGATAGGGGAGTAAAAAATCCGAGTCCTTTACGAAGTATTATCTTGTCTACTATCTGGTGAGGAGGCTCCCCAAAAAGGTGTAGCGTCAGCTGCTAGAGTCAAATGCGAGTCACGCAGCTTTACTCTCGTTGGCGTTTGTTAGTCCGTTATTTGTCGGAAGACTCGATCAGAATCAGACAACTAGATTTCATAAACGCACCCCTTGACGAGGGGATATCCCACCTTTTACCCCCTATAATATGTCAACTATACAGGGCGGAGGCAATTTGAAGACGAGTCCCATCCGGATGATGTGTGGATACACAAGGAGGTGGAGGAGGACAGGGCTAAGCTCGCTGCTTTTGTGAGGTTGATAGAGGAGTCTGGCATCGTTCTCATAGTTAAGGGATTACAATCCCTTCTCGGACCGTTGGCCTCCCTGGACACCAGTGTTTTGCTAGGCTTTGTGGGAGCCACGGCGTGTTGTTCACCATCCTCCACTCCTGTCCGTCATAATTGCTGTCTATCAGTTTCTCATTTTCTATCTGATCAATTCATGCGGTGCCTTAGCAACTATCCGAGGCCTGTAACGTATTGATAGCCTCATTTAAATAGATCCTTGTCACCACATAATGTAGAGAAAGTTCATTATCGAAGAAAAGTACTTGCATCAGGTTCATAAGCCCCCGAGTCTGAAGTTGACGTGAGCCCTGGGCTGGTCCCACTGCACCCACAAACCAATACTTGTAGCACTCAACAAGCAGAGAAAGAACACGAATTAGCAACAAATACAATTCATGAGCAAGTCCTCTGGGCTGGAGGAAATACCGAGGGCCCCGGCAATGGGCGAAGACGTAAAGTTACCATTTCCGGAAATTCTGCCTTGGTAAGCGACGTCTTGCGTCAGAGCGGCCGGGGGTAGGCACTCTCCCAGCTTCACCCACCACAGCCGCCCAAGTTCAAAGTGTTCGCCCGCAAGATTGAGCAATAGCGTCAGAGTGGAATTTGGTTTGCGACTGCGACGAAGGTTAGTGCCCTTTGCAGTGAATGCATTGTTACCATGCTCAGTGTGCGGACAGCACCGGTCTAGTGACGCAATTGCAGTGATATCGAGTATCAACCATGGGTCTGTTTGATCTGCCGCTGGAGATTATCGAGGAAATTATGATCTTTAGCGACCCGGTGGAGGTTGCGTCTCTTGCCCAGTGTTGTCGGTTCCTCCGTGGTCTTGTTTACTCCGAAGGCTCCGCAGACGACCATGGACAAGGCGAGGGAAGTGAGCAAGCAGAGAAGATCAGCTCAAACAATATTTTGTGGAAAGCCTTGTATCTTCAGCAGCCGTTGGACGATCCGAGGACGTGTGTAACGCCACTTGGTGTATCAAGACGGAAAGTGGGGATTGATTGGAGGGGAGAGCTTCAACGGTTCATTCGAGCTCGGAATGTGCTTCGACAGCCTGGGTCGTACGAGAAAAGGGACGTGACTAAGGCTTTGAAGACGGTTGTGTTCCTGGTGGAGAATGTGCCGCCTTTGACGGTGATCGATATAAAAGCACCAGATGGCAGAACGTTCAGGGAAGTGGAGCCTTCGTCGCTGAATCTAGCTTGGGTTGCGGCAAGGCTGAGAGGCTCACCGTTGTTGGACGAGGACCGTGTGGAGGAGCAGGAAGCGGGTGGGAGCGATGGGGTTGCGGTTAATGGTTTCAGGGTCGGCAACGTCGGGAAGGCCGCCAACAGGGAGCGCGATGAGCAAGTTCAGCTTCGGGCTCGGCTGCACACGTACTTTGGGATAACACAACGGGATTTATTACCCTCGACAAGGGTGGACTCCAGGGCTTATGTATATGACGTACGGCATTACAACTGGGCAAACGAGTTTGGCCCTTTTGATGAGGACGGCAACGTAAACTGGGTGCACGTACAGAAGTTGCATCACGTCGTTTCGATGCAGATTATAAACCCAGACATTGGCCTTGGTGGAATGTTTTTGACGTATCCGCTGAGCTTGCCGTTCACCCAGCCCGATATACCAGAAGACATCGACTTGGATCAGACGGAGGATTGGGCCGGAGTCACGGGCATCTGGGAGGTTTCGTTCTGCTTCTGCGATCACCGGGATCTAATGGGTGAGTCCCTATTAACGTTTTGAAGAAAGTGTCTCACTATTTATGTATTCAGAGTATAACTCAACTGCAGTAAGCTCTTGGCTTATATGCTCCTCCTGATCCTTACGACCTTTCAAAAGCAGCATGGCGAACCACTGGATAAATCATTATTCGAACGTCCAGATTTTGTGGAGGTCTTTCGATCACTTGTAGTTCAGGTGCGAGTGACACGTACCTTGGACGACCATGACCATCCAAATCGACCCGCTATATATTTCGTGGGTGTTATGAGCGAACCATCTACATCCACGATGAGCGGGAAGGTCCAGATGACTAAGGATGGTCAGGTTCAATGGCACTTTGTATGTGACAGTCATATTACGAGAGTTCACTGTACTGATTCTGCATTGTTCAAGGTCTCCGGAGAAGCAGGGAACGCAATATGGAGGTACGTGGTTTATTGAGCTTGAATGCTTCGATTGTATTCTCAACGGCCGGCAGTTCTGAAGGAGTACAAATTGGAGGTATAAGGTCCCAATATGGAGTGCTTGGGGCTTGGACAACCATATTCCATGACAGGGACGATCCTGTTGGTGAGCTAATTGCATAACTCCCTCCCTGCTCTTGGCAGAGCGCTAAAAATACTCTATAGGTCCATTTTGGCTGCGCAAGGTGGGGGAACTCCCTCAGCAGAACACGAGCTCGACATGAGATTAGATCAGTGCTGTGTGCTGCGATCTCGCATTTGGGGGTGATTTTATCTTTATGCTGTAATATAGTGTAGCTCCCAGCAAGCCAAGATTCAATTATGGACTCAGGGGCTGGGTGCTGTGCGCCAGGGCTGTGATAACGGACAATATCGAGCGTGAGAACCTCATTAAGCGGGCCCGCGTGCGCGCTCTGGCACCAAGGAACGAACCCAGACGCTTTTCTCTTCCGTCCCACCATCTCCCCACCATCGCCTACGACTTTATCACGACTGTGCCGCCCACGACTGTCCATACTGTCCATCTGTGTCTCCCCATTTTTTGTTCCATGAATAATGTCTGATCAGAGCTCTCCTCCACCCAAGCCCAAACCAGGCTCCTTGCGTGACAGGATCGCAGCGTTCGAACGACCATCGGCCTCAACCAACCCGCCCGAGCCCAAACCGCTGGTATCTCGCCCCAGACCCTCAGGCCAGGTCTCGTGGAAACCGAAGCCCCCATCGCCACCACCTCCTGCATCATCGCCCCCCGGTCCTGGTGCCGATGCATCTGGATCATCGGCAGGAGAGAGGAAGTCCTTGGGCGGGGCCATGTCTGCTTCCGATGCGAAGGAGAGTATCGTCAAAGGCGGGAGCCTGAAAGAGCGTATGGCGGCCTTGCAAGCCCAGGGAGGGTTCATGGGTGCGCCTCCTCCGCCGACGGCACCTAAACCGGCGGTGGAGAGACCTAAATGGAAGCCCCCGCCACAGCCTGTGGCGCAGGCGTCGCCGCCAAGTTCGCCACCGAGAAGAGATTCATCATCGCAAGAGAAGGATAGTGAGACATCGACGCCGGACGCTGGTTCTGCGAGCGAGATTCGGCCCATCAAGCCGCTTGCGATTCCTCCTGCTCTTTTGCGATCTTCGACATCGGAAGGGGATCACGAGAAGCCGGGTGTCGAGAGGAATGAAGAGGAAGCGGAGGGCCACGGGGATGAGCCGGGCACAAAGGAAAGTGGGGAAGGAGAGGCGGAGGCTGAGAAGGCTGAAGTTGATCCTGAAGAAGAGGAGAGGCAGCGACGCGCTGCGCTTGCTGCTAGGATGGCGCGATTGGGCGGTGCGAGGATTGGAATGGCTCCACCCGTTTTCGGGGCCAAGCCGGGCGTACCGAAGAAGCCTGATTTGCCTAAATCGCCTCCACCACCCCAACCAGCGAAGGAGGCATCTCCGCCTAAGGATGAAGAAACAGAGCCTCATGATATTCAAACAGGTAAGACTATCTGTTATTCAGTTTGTCACACTGTTAACTAGAATAATATTCCAGAAGTCCCGTCGGAACAACCAAAGGACGCTACGCCTGCTTCAGAATCATCGGAATCGGTATCTGCAGCTCGCGCACCAGCCTCTATGCCAGTCCCAGCTGTTCCAAGACGTGCAGCGCCTCCCAGGAAGAAGCCTGCCCGGGCATTGCCCACTGCTCCGGCTGAGGAAGAGCAGGCGGCCCCAGCTCCAAGTGAAGAACCTAAGGCTCCTGAGGCCGAGGAGACGCCTGCCGCTGCAGAGGTAGCAGAACTTGGTGAGGGAGTTTCTAAGCTAGCCCTCAAAGAAGAGGCAGCTGGCGAGGACACCAAGGCCGAGTCGCCCGATGAACCAGCCACGGCTCCCCAACCAGAGCAACCACCAGCCCCTTCCCAACCTGAAGCTGTTGAGCAAACCAAAGACGCGAAGGACATCGCCGAAGATCGCCCTTCCTCCCCTCATCCCGAACCTGAGGCAGAGAAAAGCCCGTTGGTCGCCGGTGCGGTTGAGCATGAGGAACCTGGGCCTGTTCGTCAGCCAGAGGAGGATGAAGATGAAGAAGCGCATCGTAAACGCGTTGCAGAGAAACTGGCGAAGATGGGCGGTGTTAATCCATTCGCGCCTCCCCCTCGTCGAACTATGTCGCATGATGATGGCGTTGCCCCTGCCCTTACCTCGCCACCTGTTTCGCCACCACTTCCACCTGCTCCTGAGAGAAGGAAGTCTAGTATTGATTCTACGATCAGCGCGAAGGAGACAGCAGGTGTAATCTCTCCCAGACCTGCCGCAGAACCAGTTCAAGAAGTCGACGAGCAGGACGAAGAAGCTATCGGACAGGCTGGAAGCAAGGGACGTGCTGAACGTGACGTTGATGAAGAGGAAATAGGCAGAAAGACAAGTGAAAAGAAAGAGGTTGACGATGGTAAATCTTCTTAACTACTTCCTTCCCCTTCCGATCCTCTCCCATTTTTTTTCTTTCTTTTGATATATAACAAAATGTAAATCAGTGTCTCATGTGCTTCTCTTCTGGCGTTTTCGCCATCCTTTGTGTTTTTTTAGAATCTAGTGTCAGCGATAGGAAGCAAGTAGCAAGCGAGATTCAGGAAGAGGTGTATCCGTCTGCGTCTGCATCTGCGTCTGCCCCGTCCGATGATGCGGCTCCTATTTCGCACTCGAGCCAGAGCGTTTCCCATCAGAGTGCTAGTGATGGTGGATCAAGTTTGCCACGGTCTATTCGCACGGAAGCAAATCGCGAAAGCCGAAGTATGACCGCCGAGGAGCCCGAAGTGGATGAAGTGGATGAAGTTGGTGGAGAGGATGAGAGGGAGAGGGAGGTTGAATCTTTGAGTGGAGGGTTACGACGAGAGTCGATTACGCCTACACCAGCGTCGCTTCCCCAGTCGAGTTCTGAAACCACGACTCATGAGCCAGCCGAGGACGACTCTGAGCAACAGACTGTGCTCGACGATACCGTATCCCCTCCGCCTTCACTACCTTCCAACCTTCGCCCCAAGCTATTCCCTGCCCCTCCAACACCTGGAGGTTCGGCTGTGTCAAGTCCTATGGCCGGGATCAAGCCACTACCTCCTACCGCTCCCACCCCTGCCTCAGCCCGTATGATATCGCGCGTATTAGACGAGGGTCACGCGGATATGGAAAGTGTAGCTGGGTCACCTGCCACTCACCCCATCGTCTTGCCTCCTCGGTCTGGCGCTCCAGCAGACGAAGAAGGCTCAAAGCTGTTCACGACTGAACCCGAGTCTGAGGTGGTAGAGGATGCAGACGACGCAGAGATCCTCCCGACGAAGAGCCCGCTGCTTTCTATTTCTGATGAAGAGAAGAGACGGAGGCTGCAGGCTGAGCAGCAGCAGAAGGATGGAGTGTTGGGTCGTGGGCTGGGAAGGAAGGCACAGGGAGATGGGGATGAATCGGATGGGGAGGGTATACCGCTGCCGATTCCTCACCGGAGCTCGTTGGAGGCTACGAGGAAGGCTTCTATGGCGGAGCAGGTCTATGGTCTACGAGATGAAGATGGTGAGGGTACTTCTGAAGCACCTCCTGTTCCGGCGGCGGCTGCGAGGCCGTCGAGGGGTGTACCGCCCCCGCCTGAGGTTGAGACCGACTCGAGGCATGAGGAGATGGATGAGGAGAAAGACTATGGCGATGACGGCAATTCTCATCATGCTCTACACCATGTCCTTCCCGCGCCGACGATATCGCCACCTAGGCGGTCTCTCCCACCTCCACCACGGGCACGCCCTCCACCCCCCGCCGTTTTCGAGCCAGAACCACAGGAAGACCCAGAGGCAGAAGCAGAAGCAGAACCCTCGCAAGCACGACCAACGAGCGAGAAACATGGGCAGCCATCGTCCGGTATGCTTCTTCCTCCTACGTCGGCTGCGTCTGTGCGTGAGGTGCTGGATGAAGAAGAGGGTGGTAAGTGTTTTTATTCTTGCCGTAGACGAGGATTGATCAAGGCAAAATGGCTTAGATCCTATCGACCCTTCCTTCCACAGCCCGAGTCGCCGGGCATCAGCAGTCGAGCATGAACGACCTGTTATCCCAATTCCTTCCGATATGTCCCCTACGACATCAGAGTATGCTGTTGAAGATACTTTACCATCTGAACCAACTGCGGCGTCTATATCTTCCCCTGAAGTACCAGCAGTACCTCCACCAACCCGCGTAACCTCCCCGCCCATGGCACAGGTTCCGTCTGAAACTAAGCAGGATAACGAGGATGAGGAACAGGGCCACCGCAAGACTATTGCTGAACGAATGGCAAAGTTGGGAGGCATTAGACTGGGTGCGGCACCACCCCTTCCTGGATCATTCGCGAGGCCTCCTGCTCGTCCACGTCCCGATCTAGTTGAGGAGGCGCAGCCTACCGGCGAACATGGCGATGCAGGTCCACAAGCGACGGACGAACCAGCTCAAGAGGCCACCACGGAGGAAGAGGATGAGAGGGCAAGGAGAGAGAGGATTGCCGCTAAGCTTGCAGGGATGGGTGGTATGAGGATTGGGATGATGCCACTCGGGGGATTGCCCAAGCAATCCCACATCTTGAAGGATGAACCTAGTCAACCCGCTTCTTCCCCTACTAAAGTAGCTCCACCTCCTACAAAAGCCGTGCCTCCCCCAGTACCACAACAGCAGGACGACGACTCGGAGTATGAAAGCCACCCTAGTGCTTCTGACGATGGCGTCAAAGTGGAGGCTGAAGAAAGCGAAATTGAAGAAGTTCGGTATGAAGACGTCGAGGAAGCTCCCCCGCCTGTTCCTCCTCGTGCCGGCCCAAGACGAGCATCTGGGACGTCCACAATGTCTACTGCAACCACTACAGCAGCGACGGTAGGCCGAATGGCGTCTCCTAGACCACCTGTTCCTATAGCCCGTCCGCCCGTCCCAGCCGGATTCTCGGGATCCAAATCTATCGGCGGGAAGGCTGGTCAGACAACGGGTGGCCATTCCGATTATGTGATGGTCGAAGAGCCTTCACATGGATTTGAGAAGGTGGAAAGGGAAGATGAACAGGCTGGGGAAGAAGTTCCTCCACCGCCTCCTCCACGACCAGCTCATCGGCCACCTCCCCCAAGAGCCATACCCCCACCCCCTCCACCAGCATCTCAAACTACCTCAGGCTCATCGTCTTCGGATCAATGGGAGTTGCCTGCCAGCACCAACATAGAGTTTGGAGCCACACCAGATTTGAGCCTCTCTTGGACTGATGCATCATTGTCGGAGTCTGTCACGAATGCCGAATCAGTATCCTCATCCTCCTGGCTTGCACCTCCCTTGGGTCACATGCAGGTCCCGCCATCACCTTCTGGGGGCCAAGAACTTACTCTCCCACCCGATCCAAACCCTCTATCCGTTCGTAGCCCACGCACTCCTACTTCAGTCCGCGAACCTCCCAAGCCGCTTTCTCCTGAAAGTCTGCAACTGTCGTCAGACGATCTGATGGTCATTTGGGGTCGTGTGGGCGTGCAAGTTTGTGAAGTCGCGAGTAGCTTTTACGAGCGCGTCAACAAAAAGTCGTTGCATCACCATCACCCTCCACCATCTTCTCAAGGACCTTTGACTGTTGGTGATGGAACGTATCACGGGTTCGTTGAAGCCGTGCTCAAGGAGGTTCCTAACGCTGCAACTTTCTTGCCACCCTATTACGGGTATTTGGTCTTCCAGCAAACAGGATCAAACGTGCAGAAGAGGGAGGGAGAGATTATGCCTGGGGATGTAGTCGAATTCGTTGATGCCAAGTTGAAAGGGTTCAAGGGAATACAGAGCTACACGCAGATAGTTGGCGCTCCTGGGACAAGTGGAAGTGGGCCAGCTGCGGGACCGGATGGTGCTGTTGTTGGCGTAGTCGGAGAGGTGGAGCCGAAGAAGACAAAGATCAAGGTGTATCAGGCTGGTGGCCCGACAGGACTGGTATGGTTTCAGTTGGCGATTCGTGTTGCGCATTTTACTCATTGTTGTCCAGGGCGTGGATTCGGTCAGCTATAGGTTAGACGATTTGAAGAGTGGGACTGTTAGGGTACGTGCATATTTAAACATGCTGGATTGGTGGCTGACCGACGATCTGCTTATAGATTTTTAGGATGCTGGAAGCATGAGAGGAAATGGACACTTTTAGTTGTGCATAGATAGCTTGGTTTTTCTGCCATTCGTACTTCTAGTCGATCCAATAATACACACTGTACACACCTGGCAATCCCGTACATTCTAGTTATACGCTACATACTAGCACTCTATTCCGATTTGTAAATAATTTTACAAGATGGGCACGAGGCATATTAATTACTCGGGTATGTGTGCACTGTCTTAGGCTACGTCCTCAGTGTTGACTCTATGCCCTTATACCTCCATGCAGACGACATTTTGAACTCTAACGGTTCAGGCACTTAACTTATAGCCTCAATGAGGTGTCAGGGTAAAGAACAACCACTCAGCATCTACAACAACCTGCTGACCATAAATTTCGTCACCGATACTGAGGCTTTGCACAATATAGGTAATGCTAAGCGAGATCGCGAAAGTATCCAATAGAGACAAGTCGGTTGGTCCCTTTGAGTATCCCCGTTGAGCTGATGGGGTTGCATAGACCATCAAGTCAGGGACTCCTGCCTTCTCGCACTCGAGGCGATGCCCATCCCATCTACTACACTTGAACCGGCTACTGCCAGCCACTGGTTCGTCAGCGGCAGTGTGGCAATAAGAATCAGTCATGCCTTGTTAACCCGTCTACGCTGCTGTGTGACGTCGCGGATTGTATCCATGGACCATCGATTACGAATCACGCCCTCAGGCCCATCTCTAACCTTCAACGCTTAACGCACACCACGAAATGTTGAGATTCAGTAATCAGCGCGGCCGCCACTATAACATTGGAGTTGCAGATGATAGCTTCTTATCTTCGTACTCCAATGCGTGATCTTATCAAAATTCGCAATATCCTTATATCTACCCAGAGTCATGCGGCAATGATTTTCGTTCTCCGTCGTGATTTCTCTTCAGATAATAGTCCTCGTGTATCAGATTGAGTATCCCCAGATCAACACTGCTGCCAGTATTCATTTCTTCCAGCGTTCTGATTATTGGCTGAAGCTAGAACTTGCTTTGTGCCAAAATTTGGAGTTACGTCCTGGGATACTGTTCCCTCCTTAGTAGGGGAGTCAAGACGTTGGAATTGTTCTGCAGATCCAGTAAGCCGGTCAGTTCCGAGATTGCTGATTTTCGTGGTGTCCCTAGGTGTCCTAGGTGCTGTAGAATTCTCTGGCTTGTGACTACTAATCGCGATAGAACCCCGGTCAGCAAAACCTTGGCAGATCCATTCAACTAGTACTGGAGAGCATGCCCTTTAATCAATCAATGAGATGGGATAATGTCGATATCTATTTGATAAAAGGGCGGGGGTACAAGGTAGGACGCATTGCTTCCTGAACGATGCCTGTATCAGGCTTGGTGTTTTGTCTTGCACTCTTACTCCTGTCCACTACTGCGTACCCCATCCCTCCCGTAGATTATCCTACCTCTCCAACTCTCTAACGAGCTATCAGCGCAACTCTAGAGCTTCCTTGCGATATTAGGAAATTTCGTACTCTCTGGGATATCGTCTCGAATAGCTTTGGGACTATCCTTGTATGCACCTTCTTCGCAATCCACAACATCCCGGATGTAACCGCCTCTATAATTGGTCGAATCTGGCAGAAGATTCAGACCACGATGTATGCCATCCTCGTTCCGGAAGCCATTATTCTCTGGGCTATGCGGCAGTGGTTTGTCTCACGAAGAATTGCATACCAATATCAAGGTACGTACACATTATTGCCGAGGCCTATCGCTTACTCACAGGAATATTAGACCGTGGATGGACAGAGGCCCACGGAGTCTTCGTACAGATGGGCGGATTAGTATACGATGACGGTAAACATTTCCACGTCGTCACAATTGGACCGAAAGGTGTTGTACGGCTTGGAGATCAGAACGTTGGCGACCCAAGGCATACGGCTCTCATTCCTGATATCTCAGAGGACGAGATTCGAGACAAAGGGAAGAGCGATGTGATAAGCAAAGCAGTGGTTGTCGTGCAGACCACCTGGTTTGTTTTTCACTGTCTTGCTCGCGCAGGTCAGGGCTTAGCCATTACCGGGTTGGAGTTGGTGACACTGGCATTTGCGACTTTGAACATTGCCACTTACTTCCTCTGGTTAAAAAAGCCTCTGAACGCGCAATATCCCATTTACTTCAAGAAGCACGGCGAGAGGTCTCTAGGACCCAAAAGGAGCTTATTAGCGCCAAAGGGATACCAAGCACCCGGACCACCGACTAGAGGTCGTCGTCCAAGTCTCTGGCAACATGTATCGGATGACGTCAGGGAACAGCCATTCGTGAGGGTGTTGTGGCGATGGTGTATACAATACCCATTTGTAGCGGCAGGAAAGCCGCTAAGGGATATAATCGGGATGGATAAAGTTCAGCATAGGACTTGGGTTGGACAGTACTATTCTGGGTATTTGAGCGGGAGGGATAAGGATATAATGGTCATCGCATCCGCAGCGATTGGGGTCGTGTTTGGGGGAATTCACCTTGCAGGCTGGAATTTGAACTTCCCGACTGTGAAGGAGCAGATGGTTTGGCGGATAATGTCCATCATTATCACTGTGGAGCCCGTATTACTAGGGTTTTATGCAACTTTTCATTACTTCTTTGTTGTCGCCGCGCCTGGAGACACGAAGGCAGTGCTCAACCACATCACAGATTGGGCTTTCCTCCTCTTCGCTCTCATTGGGCCAATTGTTTACGCGTTTGCGCGTATGACTTTGCTAGTCCAGACACTCGTTGCCCTTCGTCAGCTTCCTTCCACTGCCTTTGAAAACGTTGTATGGTCGACGTACCTCCCACATTTCTAGCACCCGCCTATTCTGTAATATGTACTTAACTCTCCTCGTTGTACTTTCCTTTATTCAACATTCTGGATAAAGATCTATAGACGATAGCACTCAATCGAGTTTCCGCCAACACATTCAACATCGATTTGAAGGCTTGTAGAAACTCGTACATTAAGGGACGAAAATATGAAGCCCACAATAACCGGTCTAACTAAATTAATGCGGACGCCGCCCTGGCAATACTTTCCTAATTAGCGTTAGTAATGTACCTTGATTACCGTCCCTCGATAATGCATTTCTTGTGAATTTTGTTCGGGAAAGAGCCTGGTTTATGATGAGGTTGTAAATGAACGCTGAATACCGTGAACCTCGTACCTTGGAGATTTGTTTCAGCCATGTGCGGAATTGTGAATAAGCCCCTAAGAGGTCTTCACTCTGCGATAGGTACCATTGCTGGATCCAGAACGAGAAGTCAAATTGCCTCAGCGCCTTCAACACTCGCTTCCGTAAGGCGTGTTTCTTGCTTAGCATCTTGATACTAAGTTGGGGACAAATGGTTAACCACAGCATAGCCATGCCCTCAGGAAGTACTTGGACCTCCTGGTGACGACCTGCAATGATGAGGCTTCTTTCCACGGCGTCAACACAATAATGCGGCCACAGAATGAAATATTGGCCCCGCTTGCCACCCCGATAGCGAGATGAGAGGAATTTTTGAAAAGTGAAGAGTCGGAATGTGATAGGTTGTCGATCTGCTATGGGAACACGAAGGACGGAGTGAAATGGTCGCAGAATGTTATGCACTTCTTCAAGGGGATATCCCCAGAATGCAGAGAGCCCATTTATACTTTCAGCCCGGATGTGTAGGAGGTGGAAGAGAAGACGATAGCACATATCGACCCGAGTTCCTGTCAGATGTGAATATGCGAAAGTCATAAATTCATGATAGACGTCGTGATCAAGCTTAATGTAAATTGCGGCGTCGAGTTCGTCATCCGTCCGTAGCCCATCAATCGATGGGCCTGAGAAGCCAGTCTCGAATATGAGCGGCATGTGTCTTGAAACAAAATGACTAACAACGTACTGGCCGTTAACTATGGAGAAATAACGGATAAATGCCTCCTCGATTTCATGCCTTTTGTGCTCTTCTGTGTCTATCAATCTCTGGGCAAGAGGTTGCAAATTGTCGAGGACAATTGCTCGCATATCGAAGGGGGCTTCATCCGAGTCTCCTAATTCAATATTAGGACGAAATAGAGCGGGATAACGGCTCTGTAGTTCGGTAAACTTCTGCTTCAGGTGCCATTCCGGACGACTTGAAATCACTAGTGCAATGGGGAATTGTCGACAAAGATTGACAAGTTTGTCAATCACCCAAACCTGATCTTCCTGGGGTTTGCAACCCTCAACTCCATCCAAAACAATGACCGGACGAAAATCTTGTCGCTTTGTGACCGACTGTAATGTATCGAGGACGAGCTTCTGCCATTGAACCTCAGTGTGGGCCTGCAGGACGGTAGGATCGTCTCGCACGGTGCGAGTAATATATTGGTGAGCCTCTTCCGAAAAGAAGCAGAGGCGTAGAGCAATTGCTACGGCAATACCTGACACTGAATCCGAGCGTCCAGGCTTTCTATCCATCAGGAAGTAATCGCCCATTAATTGCTTTTCGTCGAAAAACTTCTTTGCCACGGTGGCAGCAATGCATGTCTTCCCAACTCGAATAGATCCAGTGAGCCATAAGATTCTAGAGGTAGACGTGACATCTTGAATCCACGACACGATATCCGATATGACACCTATTCGTGTGCCTTCCAAGCATCTGTCCACTATGCCACTTTCATGACGGACTTGAGGCGTGAAAGCTTCATATAGTGCATCAATTGGGTCTATATAGGAGGAGATTAAGTCGGAATTAAGGAAGGTAGAGAAGCATCAAACCCTTGGTGAGTGCTAGGTAGACCATTTGTTGGTATCAGTTCGGTGGCATGGAGTGTGACAAGCGTCACATTTGCAAGCCGTCACGCGTCACCCGGTGATGCTGTGCTGTAGGGCTAGTGCACTTTCTCAAGTTCAACTTGTCAAGGGTAAGGGTAAGGAGTCAAAGGCTCATTCCGTGGTTACGCCTAGGCTTGGCGCTCGTGCGTCTGCCGTCACTTTCTGTCCTTGCGCACTATGCTACTGCCTCGATGATTTCCATCCTCATATCTTGGTAGCACCAGAATCCATAATTCCAGCTTGTACCCTTTCTCACCGTTTCATGGTTTGATCCGCAAATGAGCCATGATAATCAAAAACCCTACCACGATGACCAAGGTAGTGTTCCTTTTGCGATTTAGCCCCTTTAGGTATTGAACATGCATCCGATTGGTAACCGTGGCATTACAAATGCGAAATTACTGTGATAGGGTGTGTGCTTTACAGTACTCTCTCATCGTACCTGTTAAAAGTGATAGATAATCAAGCGATTGAAGCTCAGATCCCCGGTCTTTCGTTCCCATTATCCCCTACCAGACGCTCAGGCTATCCTGATGACGAGCTCTCAAGCAGGGTCTAGTCATGATGCTAATGCTATCGAGTTGCGCTCAATTGCTCGATCTGCTAATGCTCAAGGTGCTCGTGAGTCTATATCTACCCAGCTACCACGCCTAAGCCATCTTCGCCACTAGATACAAACTACCACACTATGTTGAGCAGAAAATCAGGAAATATGCAAAGTAAGTCGTGTCTTATTTCATCTCCATCAGCATTTTGCATCAGATCATGATCAGCCATCCCATGTATTTTTTTCTTTGTTTGCTCCGTATCATATAACAACACCTTATAGATGCACGTAACAATGATGGTGTGGCCAGCAACGAAGAGGGATTACAAGGGAATACAATCGCGAATATTGTCCAAAGCTCAGAACTTGAAGGAATTTCAAATCTGCCCAGTAAGTACCACTGCTCGATACTGGGCACTGGAGCAAATCAAACTATGATAGGTGGACAATTGGGTGAACAAGGCAGAGCATTGTTGCCTCCGAACACAATGCTTGAGCCGACCCCTGCAGGTATGCATAGTCAAGTCCCAGAGATCAAACCACATATCTTGTGATTCTTGCATTTGCAGGGACAAGTCCCAGAGAGGGACCTGGCATCCAACCTTGGTCATCTGCCTCAGGCTCTAGCACACCCCTTCTAGGTGACTTTAGTAGCTCAGTGATATACTAACCATGTTAATTGCATTAATATTCTATTGGTAGTTGGGCAAGATGGGGCATTCATAATGCCAATGGATAGCTCTGGTACACCACAATCAGACTACGCTCAAGGCGCTGGTGAGAGTTTACTTTGTCTGGTCTGGCTCATTAAATGTGTACTAGCACAGTTATTAGACCTGGGTCCAAATAGCAATGAGAGGAGATCACCAGCTGATGTCTCGTCTATTGTTTCAAGCCAACGTGAGCTCTTGCCCTCTGTGCATGCCGATCTCTGAACATCGTATAAAGACCCCAGAAGCGTTGTCTCAACCAATTCCCTTGGAATTCGCAAGATTCATGCACGCAAAAGAGAGATAGAGAACTTATTGAGAGCAAATGAGGTCCGTAGGAGATTGCTAGATAAGGTCTTGGTTAGGACACAGCTGCCATTAGGTGGGTATAAAAATCAAGGTATATCAGTCTTTCATAACTTATAGAGATGGTAATTTTCACTTGTATCCTTTGTTGTACTCTTCAGCACACCAGTTTTCAATTGAGGATTTATTACGTATGGAGGAGAAGGAAGTCACAGAAAATATCCAGAAGTTGGACCTTGAGTTAGCAGATGCTCAAATGACAGATCCCGCACTGTGTCTGTATCCCTCTCCTCAGTGCTTAGCAACTCACACTCATAAGCAGCCAGTTAATGAGCATCTGTATGAATTGCAAAATGCTTATCATATCGAATTAGAAGAACTTGCACACCTTCGTATTGCATATGGTCCGTGAACTTCTACTATATAGTTTGCAAAACTCAATCAATCAATTGCAGTCAACGACCCTCTGTTAGGAGAGGCCGTTGGGTACCGGCACACTTGTCCCGAGTTGCAAAACCTAATATGCAACCCAGATACCTATGTTCAAACAAGGAAGAGTCTACTTGAATGGGGTGCTGGTGACCAGAGTAGCCACGGCATTCACTGGTTAGTCGGAGATAAAGGCATGGGTAAAACATGCCTCTGTCGGAGCCTGGCACTAGAGTTTGAAGAAAGAGGACAACTAGCAGCAAGTTATTTTCTTCATGGCCGCAACGACCGTATTTCATTGCTACCAAGAGCGATTATACATGGACTCGCCGAGGTCGATTCTCATTATAGTATCCCAGTCAAGGACGCGGATAGTGCAACCGAGATTACAGAGATAATCAACAAACAGCAGTTTATGCTAGAAGAAAGGTTGTTAGCAAAGCCATGGCAGGGGCCACCAAGATTGTTAGTCATCGTGGATGGCATCGATCGCTGTCCCAATGAGCAGGAAATCTCCACCTTAGTCTCCATCATTTCAACCTTCTCCTCCCTTGCAATCCCGTTTGCCTGGTTGTTGAGTGGCTGTTATGTAGGTGACACTGCTCAAATACTTTCCAAACTTAAAGAGACTAAGCACGCCAACTTCGTGATCGACCTGAATGCCAATCCCGAAGCAGATGCCAATATACGACACTATGCACGTGCCAAGATAAACGAGCTCACACAAGCAATCAATGACGAAGAGCTCACAACTGAAGTGATAGAGTTCCTTGTGAAGGGCGCTGAAGGGCAGTTCTCTTTTGTGGATGCTTTGCTCAAGGAGATATCGGCGGTCCAGGATTTATCTACCTTATCCCGGGAGCAATTTTGGTCATTGATTTCAGCCCGTCCTAGTGTCTACAGGTCACTCGACGAAGAGTTTATGTCCCTCCTGGATGAAGCCTCGGATAGACCTTCAAGCCTCACTCTCTATGTCGACGACACGTCCAGCCATAACTCCAGATATCCAGCTGATCCCAAACAGATAATACGGGATAGCCCCCTGCAGGTCATTTTGTATCACCTCCTTTATCTCGACCAAATACCAAGTCTAGGGCCGAACATTTCACGTTTCTGGGGTATACCACGTAGTCATGTGCTCCAACTTACGAAACGCCTTTATCCTGTGCTTCGAGTCCCATCAGATCTTCAAGATATGGTGCCTCTGGAAATGAAGCTTGGGCCCTTCCGCACATTTCTTATGACCCCGGAACGCAGTGGCATATATGCAATCAATAGAACTGCCTTTGATTGGGTTGCTGCTGCACAAAGCATTGATCTTGTCAACAGCACTCGCCTCGATTCTCATTCGCCTTCGTTCGTGACACGGGGAATGTATACGGCTTGGCTTACAATTGCACAAGCGGCCGATAGTAACTCGTGGGATAACTCGTGGGATAATAACAGTGACAGTTACTATCGGTTGAATGCCGTTCTGGAACACGTGGACCCTGAGTCATGGGTGAATGTGTGTAGAATTATATTGGACATTGATTCGAAGGAGGGATTAGCACTATTGGAGGGAAGGTTCGGACTATTTTTCAAGGTACGAGCGCTTATACTGAGGGCCTGAGAACATATACTAATCATTCCAACTTAGTTACGTGCAACATTACGAGTTGCAAAGAATTGGTAAGGCGAAGTACTGCTAAGAGTTCAATCAATTGCGTGTGGGGTGTTCCTAGTTTCGATCAGCGTGTACCGTTAGAGACGATCTTGTAAACATAGAATCCTATTCACTAGGAATCTAGGCACTTGTACTGACGAAAGGTGAACGAGAGCTTGAAGTGCACCTAGCAGCCCGACCTACCAAAGTTGCAAATTCCACCATTCGCTGCAGTTCGAGCCATTGTGGTAAGTATCAGTAGGCACAAATAGCATGCATAATTTTGCATATCCTATGTACAGCTATACACCGGTGACCGGCTTCGCTGGAGATGAGGGATATTGAGATCCTTGCGTGCGCTGTAGCCGGAGTAACAGAACATCTATCGTTGACTATAGCTAGAAGCCATGAACCTAGCCATTGTGTTGCTACTTCAGCATCAATGTAACCTCGCGAAGGATATACTCATATACTAATACGCATCACAATTGTATTTAACAGAGTCAATACACCAAACAGAAAAACCCAATCTACGTGCAATATGCGAAAAGAAAGGGAGGGAAACAGATTATCACGAACGAGATGAAGTAGAAAGAAGTGTTCGTAGCAACGAGATAATATGCATGCTGTGCTAGCCATGTAATTGTTGATGACTCTATCATATCCTACAACCAACCGCAAACCACCTCCACGCTGTGTGATGTTCAATACGAACAAGCGTCGCCTCTCAACAGGATGCAGCAAAAGATGTCCAAGGCATGGGAACAAGCATTCACGAAAGGGACCTCACGCCCTCATCCCACTCCTCCTTCGAAACCCTCCCAACGCCCCTACACACAGAACACGAAACCTCAACTTCATCTCCAACCACACACGCCTCGGCCCCTTTCAACAAGACTCTTTCAGAGCTGATCAAACACGCAGGGTGGAATGTATGCGGGCACACAGGCGCCGCTCTCTCTTCTGAGTCTCCCTCTACACCATCGTGGTCATGGTCATGCGCACGGGGCTTCTTCGGGGACCTAATAGACAGCTGTTTCATTGCCGCCTCCGCAACGTCCCCCAGCGGATCCTCATCCGACGGCCCGACCCCACAGCTCATATCATGACACCTCAACCCCGCCTCCCGCTCCTTCTTCTCAACCTTCTGTCTCAACGACAGCCCAGGCGCGGGTGGTGGTGCCCACTCTTTCTTCTCCAGTTCTTCTTGGCGATTTCGTTGAGTGGTTCGTCGTCTGGCGCCTGGAGGGCGGGGTGCGCCGTTACCAGGACCGGATCCGCCGAACAATGAGTTGAGGAGTGCGTCAATGGGGTTGACAGGGGCAGGACCTGGAGCTCTTTGAGGCTGAGGCTGAGACGGGAGTTGCTGTTGCTGTTCATGCTCTCTACCAGCACCACCAGCGGGAGCAGGAACAGAAGCGCCATCAGACGGCGGTTGCCCTTGTCCGCGTCCTTGATAGGCTCCGGGCATGGGAATAGGCACGGATATAAACCCATTAGAATTGATTCCTGCAATCCCAGCTCCCATATTTCCGAGACCGACACCAGCTGTTCCAATCGGTCCACCTGGGAATCCTCTCCCCGTATTGACATTAGCATTGGCACTGGCACCAGCACCAAGAGAAGCAAGCGTAAACCCACTGAGAGGAAGTTGGGGAGGTGCAGCAGTACTAGCACCAGCTTGAGCGTCGACGTTAGCATTGGTATCAGCATTAGTGCCGGCACTGGCACTGGCACCACCAAGTGGACCAAAGCTGCTAATAGGCGGTGGTGGCTGTGGTGGATTTGCGCCTGCTCCAAGAGAAGTACCAAGAATATGAGCAAAAGGCGGAAGAGTCATTCGTGGCGCCGGTATCTGCGGCTGTGGTTGCGATTGGGATCGGGGGTGGGGTGGAGACTGTGACCCTGTGTGGGGCTGTATTTGTACGAGTGGGGGTCCAGCTGCAACGCTCGAAGAAGCCTGCTGTGAAGGAGGAGCAGCTTGCTGTTGTCCCGAAGCTTGCCCTTGCCCTTGAGTCTGACCCTGCTCACGAGACCTCCGCAGGGTCGGGAACGGTAAACCACTCAACAGTTGTCCCAGCGCCTCTCCAAACGTTCTACCATTCCCAGATCGGATGTGTATAGTACGACCACCTGGTTGCCCAGGCTGTGGCTGAGCTTGCGCTTGGGATTGAAGTGGTGCTTGAGGTTGGGCCTGAGCCTGTAGTCGAGGCTGGGGTTGTGCAGGCTGTGGTTGTGTCTGCGGTTGTCTGGCACCAGCACTGAGGTTAACGCCCGGAGGAGGAGGACCTCTCTCAAACAGGGCCTCGATAATATCAAACCCGCCCGGCAGTGGTAACATCTCCAGATCCCCTTCCTCTCCACCTCCCTCTCCCTCCCCATCAAGATCTGCATCTGCATCCCGAATTCCATCGCCAGCTGCAAAATCCATCCCCATTCCTGCCCTGTGTCCAGGTCCAGGTGGAGGTCCAGGTCCAAGGATAACATCAAACCCAAGAGTCAAGATGTGTTGTAGTCCGCCTCCGCGAGGTTGAGGTTGAGGTAGCGCTGCAACATTGGGTTGCACATCGGGCAGGTTATCGTTGTTATGACCATTTTGAGCAGGGGTGGCTTGTGTCTGAGTTCGGGCTTGAGCATCATGTCGGATGTGGCCTTCTATAGGGCGAAATATCACAATAGGTCTATAAGTTATCACGAAAGAGATCTCACGATGTGTTTGTTGCTGCTGCTGTTGCTCCCCTGCGTTATCGCTATTAGCATCAGGCTGGAATTGAGGTGCTATAAAATCAAGTGGTGGATTAGGATGAGGCTGAGGCTGGGGTTGAGGTTGCCCCCGATCCCTGTTCCCGTTCCCATTTGGCGCAATTCCCCGCAATGCAGCAGAAATAATCGCTCCGATGAAGTCATTAGCTCTTATTCTACCACCTGCATTATCGGCAATCCCAGCAGCACCTGCACCACCAGTAGCACCAGTATCGGCACCAGGACCAGCAGGGACAGCACCCGTAGGTCCGTTACCAGCTCCAACTCCATTACCAGCTCCCTGTACGTCCTCCGCGTTCCCGTTGTTATCGTCCCTACCACCAAACCGACCAAACCCAAATATTGGGAAGTCGCCCAATCCACCAATACTAAACCCACCCACTCCAATAATCTCCGCTTCTCCAAGCGGACCCATAGAGATTACTCTCCTTCCGCCCTGTCCCTGTCCTGGTGCAGTCTGTTGTTGTCCTTCAAGTCCAGACGCAGGTCCAGCACCGGCACCAGCATTAGCCGTAGCGGTATCTGTGTTTGCATTCCCGCCCTGACCAGCTTCTCCCGTCCCAGCTCCGGCCCCCGTCTCAGCAGCTCCAGGTCCCCCAAAGCGAACAAATCCAGGTCCAAAACCGAGCCCGAATCCAATTCCTGGTCCATTCCCTCCACCGGCACCACCCAGAGGGTTACCCTGTCCTCTTGCATCGCCCAGATTACGTCTCCTCCTCGTCAGGCCCTCGGGATCAATATTGAACCTACACGTAGGACACGTCGTCTGTTTAGGTCTCGTAAACCATGGAACAAGACATGCTGCATGGAATACGTGTGCGCATGGCAAGGAGACGATCTTGGGATATTTTTTCTCTTCAGTGGTTGGTTGTGATCCAGACGCGCTTGATGACAGTGAAGTTGAAGTCGAGGTGGATGCAGATGCAGACGCAGACGCAAACGGTGACAATTGCTCAGATGAATCCGAAGACGTTGCAGGCGTTGACCGATCCAAAGATTCGTCATTCGAGAATGAGACAATATCATCATTCGACTGTGCCGCTACCTCGCCTCCCGCGTGATTTTCACCCTCTTCATGCCGGTGCTCAGTCTCCTGCCCTTCCTTCTTAGAAGCCCACTTCGCCTCAACGCTCCCAATTTCGGCTTCATCGTCAATTAATTTATCCCAACAGATAGCACAGATAGTGTCGCCACCAGTCCCATCGTCCGTTCCTCCGGCAACTCTCTCCATCCTCTTTACCAATCCAACCGGTACTTCTTCCAATCCATCAACCAGCCGCTGTGCTCTCTCAGGATCATCTTGTTCTCTTTCTAGGCCACTAAGAAGTGTGGCAAATACTCCAAGCCGCGACAAAATGTCTGCCAATGAAAATCCGGCAGGGGGGGAATCCGGACTAGGAGGAGCTGTATCGTTATTGTTGTTATTATCTGTAGCTTCCTGATTCTGTGGACTACTAGGCGTTTCTAGCGCTGCAGAGCCATCTGCAGACCGAGCCTGTTGTGTGGTATTATTATTCGACGTGATTGCCTCATCAGGCCCACGTGAGGGTCTATTGTTGTCTGCTTGTGGTGTTGTGGGTGTGGGACCTGTACGACGGGAAGAGACCACTACCGGAACGCCAGTAGAGAAATCAAAGGTGATGGCGAATCCATCAACGACCGGCGTGATAGTAGGTCTATGCGGCCTTTGTGATTGTTGTGGCTGGCCTTGGGGTTGTGCTTGGCCTCCGACAGCAGCACGGCCGGGAGGGGCTGTGGGCTGCACAGGAGTAGGGGCGACTAGAGGTGTGGAGGTGGATGTATGCGGGCCTGGTGCGGGTGACACCTGATTAGGTGAGGGGTTGTTGACAGAAAGAGAAGTAGAAGCCGATGCAGAAGGCGGCGTAAGGTTAGCATCATTGAGAGATAAATCTGCGGGGCGACCGACTCGATGGTGAGGGTGCCGTCTATCCCGTTCTTCATCTTCGTCGCCTTCGACCCTGGCCCTGCGAGAGCTACTGCGGGGTGAGGGCGGAATCACAACAGGATGCAAGTCACGCAAAGTCTGTGCGAGACCTGGCACTACGGGAGCGGATGCGGAAACTGGTGGCAGCATTTCTGTGTCTTGGTCGGGTTGAGGATTGCGCATAGAGTTATCTTCAGCGTCGTCAATAGTTTGCATTACCACCTCCTCGACCTCATCGTCGGATGAGGAGTCCGAATCCGAAACATGCTCAAGGGCAGGCATCTCGTCGTCGTCGTTGATACGAGAACCGTCGTGTGCGTGCCTGTTGGTGGTGTGAACTGGGGAGGTCATTTCTACATCGTCGTCCAAAGGGGCAGGGAAAGCGTTGTTGTTGGAGTCCACCGGGGGCATTATGAATGCAGTGTCGAAAACTAAGGATTATGATGAATGAATGGTTGCTGTAATGATAATGGATGCGACTAGGTGCTGATACTATCAAAGGCGGGCCAGTCAGGGTCAGTTCGTGGAGTCCACGGTATTCTCGGCTTACATTTTGAACTAGAAGGATGCGAGCGCGTGTGCCCTGGAATGGCGAGATGAAGGTGGACGACAAGGAATGGTCAGTCCCGGATGTCCAGAAGGGCATGTGTGTGGTTGTTTGTTCCTCTACAGTCAGCAAGTCGGTCTCGCAAGTTCGAGAACAACCTGACAAAGCGCATACACTTAGGCCCAGTGCTCGTCGTCGCAGCCAGCGATGCCCAACAGGCTTTGCTGCTGGCTGCCCAAAGACTCTCAATTTGTTGGCGGATTGCCTTCCCTGGCCAGTCCGGATGTTTAGATCACCGATCCTGACCCGCGTCTTCTGTGTTAATTTAGCTCTGACTCCGGCACGTTCTTTCCCACCTACGCCCGTTGTGTCTGTGCTCGAGAAACGCAGACAGCTACGCATAGACGCCTGCGCCAACAGCGTAACCGTGCTGACCGCAGTCGGCAGTTGAGGGTGTCTTGGGTGATTAACGCTGTCCATATGCGATGAGGATCATAGATATGGACTGCGTCTTTCTATATCTTATCAGTGAATCAAGGCCAATCCCTGGCGCGTCATATTTGATGGCCGGTGGACTGACTCTGTCCCGCAACGAGCACAAGAATGACTCCAGCACTGTCCCGCAGCCGAGGACGGTGAATATATGCGCGTGGATTTGTGGATCAAATTGAATTGCTCGACAGCCGCACCAACGCGCGACTCACGTGCTGCAAAATTTTTGGAAAGTGATCCATTGCGGCGTGAATTCAATCTCTTCCTCTTTGTCCTTTCATCCTCTGCAATATATACCCTCTTCGCCAGTAAATTTCCTACTCTTTCTTCTCGTCATTCATCTCAGATTCTTCCACCTTCGTCGTCGTCGACAACGCCACAGACATGGACTTGCAGACGCTCTCCAACCTCTTCACAACTACTCTAAATTCTAACCCAAATGTTCGCAAGGCCGCTGAACTCGAGATCCGAAGAGTCTGTATCCCATCCAATCCATCCAGGCTCTGGGGCTCAAATTTTATCATCGTGTCTTGTTCTTTCATAGGTTGGCAATGAAGAGGGCATGATAACCGCCCTTCTCCAAATTATCGCCTCCGATAGCGTCGATCTGTACGTGTTCCTCGCGTCTTTTTCTCTTCTTCCACATCCCCTCATTCCCTATCAAACTCGCCCAACAGCGCCACACGACAAGCATGTTCAGTCTGGCTCAAAAATCGCGTTTACAAGCACTATAGTTTGGAACCCACCACCAAAAGACGTCCTGATCTAGTCATCATCGCCCAATCTGATCGCGATGCCTTAAAATCCAGCATTCTTCCTCTCCTCGCTGCTGCACCATCACGTAGTATTTCTGTGCAACTTGCCAGCACACTTAAGAATATCATCGCCGTTGATTTCCCATCAAAATGGCCTGGCATTCTGCAGTCGGTCAAGGGTTTGCTACTAAGCACCAACATTCGAGAGGTTCATGCTGGATGCATTGCTGCGCTTGAGTGTGTAAGGGCTTTTAGGTGAGTTTTGTCGATTATCTGTGATCCAGTATCTTGATATCGTACAAAGGTATCTGCAAAATCACGATAACCTCAATCACGTCATCTCTGAGCTATTCCCAACCTTGGTCAACATTGCTCTTCAAATGCTCAACACTCCTCCAGGTCCGGCTCAAGAAATACCGACAATGTTGCATCTCATTCTCAAAACGTACAAGAACACGCTTATCACTGAGCTCAGCGCTCACCAACAAAGTCCTGAGAGTTTGGTGCCCTGGGGCAGACTTTTATTCGCCATGGTTAATTTGCAATTGCCTAAAGAAGCCGTTCCCGAGAATGAGGAGGAGAGAGAGGTCAGCGAGTGGTGGAAAGCAAAGAAATGGGCGTACGGTACCCTTGGTCGTTTGTTCCACAGGTGCGTTCATTTTCTTGTCACTTCTCGTGTCTTTGCCGACTCGGAAATGATATCATAGATTCGGCAACCCTTCTCAACTCCCGAGCACTACCAAGAAGCGTTATGGTCACTTTGCTCAACATTTCGTTACTGTCTTTGCGCCAGAGATCCTTTCTACTTATCTTCGTCAAGTCGATTTGTTCGTTTCTGGCCAGGCCTGGCTTTCTCAGAAGTGTCAATACCAGATTTTCTCGTTCTTCATTGAATGGTAAGCTTCGTTTTCATCGATTGTTTTCTGTGTGTTAATAGCATATTCTTCGATTTAATTTCTATGATTTAATTTCTATGCCACTGTGGTGATTTCCCGTGATTATATGCGCTACAAATTACAGCGTGAAACCAAAATCTACATGGGCTCTACTCAAACCCCACTTTGAGACCTTAGTTTCATCATTCGTGTTCCCTCATTTGACGTTTACGCCGTCAAGAAAATTGCTTTGGGAGGAAGACCCCGTTGATTACATTCGTCTCACAGTTGGTGAGTTGACTCTTGAACTGTATTTCAATATTTTGTTCTTCTACCCATCATTTTGCATTACCCGTGACTCACGAATTTGATTCCTTTATTAGATGAATATGAGAACTACTCCAGCCCAGTTGCAGCGGCTACATCTTTCCTCTTTGCCTTGGCCGGAAACCGTACAAAGACCACTTTTATGTCCATCTTGGGATTCATTAATTCCGTCCTCAACGCGTGCGTTTTTCCTTCACTTCCTCTCCCTCTCTTGTTGATAGAAAGCGCGCATATACAGGAACCCAACCCCCGAACAACGTTTCGGTGCTTTGAATATGACAGCCGCATTGGGACCTTGGATAATGCGCCACCCGGATGTGCAAAATAGCATGGAAGGTTTCATTTTGCAGAATGTTACCCCTGCTTTATCTGCCCCAGAGGGGTATTTGAGAGCTATCGTGAGTGCTGTTTTGTTTCGCGTTTCGTGGTATCAGTGAGTTGATGAACTATCTGACTTTTCTTATTCCCCGCTTTGTTTTTGGGAATTTTGTGGTGGATTTACGCATATAGTCACTTGAAGTCGTTGGAACGATGATCAAAAACGGGCTCCAATTCTCTACCGATGAGGTACGTGTCTTTTATTGACACACGTCGCGCTTATACTAATCAACGGGTATATCCCTCGGTGTTTATAATTGGAATATTGGAATCAACATTAGAACCTCAACTTCCATTATAGAGCCATAATGTCGTCGTTTGATGACCCACAGCTCCCTGTCAAAGTCCAAGCTGCTTTGGCTCTGACAGAGTTGGTTCTTAGCTCTGAACAAGTCAAGGCTGCTGTTGGACCTCAGGTTGGGAAGGTCATCCAAGGTATGTATGACGCGTTTTTATGCATTTGTTCAGGTTAACTCGTCGCGTGCTTTCTACAGACTTGCTCAAGATGTCTGACGAGACTGATTTGGACATTTTGAATCGTTGCATGGAAGTCATGGTTGACTCGTTCCAGGCTGAATTGTTGCCTGTCGCTGCTCAACTTACTGCCCGCTTGGTAAGTTCCATAGCGCGTTGGCACACCCAAGGATTTAATTTCTTGTGACTCTTCCAGTGCGACTCCTATCTGCGACTCGCGAAGGAGAGCACCTCTCACGAAGAAGGCTCCACAACCCCTAGCTTGGATCTGGACAACCTGTCTGATATACCGGATGACGACAAGACATTCGCTGCTATGGGTGTGGCTAAGACTATTGGAACGGTCAGTACGGTTTCGTTTGTATCGACAAAGCACAGGAATGCTGACTTTTGTCTGCTCTAATTCCTGATTCTGCTCCCTGCACGCGTCTTGAATCCTGAATCGTGCTTGCTGCATACGTCACAAATCCTGACTTTGATCATGCATGCATTCCAAAACCTGGATGACATATCACATACGTCTTAAAACTCAAATCACCTTCTCGAAATCTGCACCCTGGGCAATCCCTTTTCGACCTCGAACCGGGATCTGCATCTGCATTAACCTTGCCTACGGACGGTCAAACTTCGTGTCGTTCTTTACCCCGCCGGAACGGTACCTTTAATATCCGTTCCTTCGACCCCCCTCCCTTGCCAATGGCATGGCGCATACGTTACCACAGATCGTCTCGTCGATTGAAAACGCCCCCGAGATCTTGGCTCAAGTTCAGGAAGTCATCATTCCTATCATCATGTACACGTTTGAACACAAATTATTGGGTACGTACGTCAGCGGTGTCGAGGGTTTTTTTGGTTTCTTCTTTTTTTACCTTTCTGGATCTCGCTAAGCGAGATTGAATGAGCCTTTGCGTTGGGATGGAATCTTTTGGGTTGGGGCCCGTGTGTTGGTTGGGTTGGGGTGTGGGGGTCGATGGGCTGATGAATGTTGCCTGCCTAAATCGATTACTGCTGGGTCCAATTAAACCCCACGTTCCCCCCCTTGTTTTCCCCTTCTTGCCACTGCCACTGCCATGCATAATGCGGTCTCGTTGGACCCCATTATCCGGCCAACTTTGTTCTTATTATTGGTTTTGCGTTTTGGCGTTTTTAATTTGAATTAGATCAATCGAGACGGGGGGATGCTAACGTGGTTTTCCTCTTCTTTAGATCTGTTCGATAACATGTATGATCTAGTCGACAACCTCACGTTCAAGCTCCGGTCTATTTCCCCAAACATGTGGCCCATCTTTGAGGCTACGTATAAATTGTTCAAGAGTGAAGCCGTTGACTTCCTTGATGGTTTGTGGACGTTCTCTATGCGTTTTTATATCGGTTATTGACGATGCGGTTCTGTTTTCTTGTGTCTTGCGTGGTTGTGTGGTATACGCACCTCGGTCGCACGACCAACAGAAATGCTACCGTCGTTGGACAACTTTGTTTCGTTTGGAAGTGATGTCATCAAGACGCGAAATGATTACAAGGAAATGCTGGTGGACATTTATACGACGTCAATTAACAACCCACAGCTCGGAGAGAATGACCGCGTTAACGGGTGCAAACTGGCGGAATCTATTCTGCTTAACCTGAGAGGCCACATTGACGAGGTACGTTACGCTCCGCTCTCCATCATTTCCGTCTTCTTCTCGCGCGAAATGTTCACCCGTGGCTTATTGTTTCGTGATCTCCGCCAATAGGCACTACCAATTATAACCTCGACCGCCCTCGGCCTCTTAAACAAGACCGAAACTGCCGCGCTCCGTTTGGCGAACCTCGAAGTTCTCATCAACGCCATTCTGTATAACCCTTCTGCATCCTTGCAGATTATGGAGCAAATAGGCCAAGGACAGAGCCGAGCCTTCTTTGACCAGTGGTTTGCGGCTATTAACCATGCAGACTCAAAGTTGCCGAGAGTGCACGATAAGAAATTAAGCATTTTAGCTTTGTGCGCGTTGTTGGATATGGACGCTAGTTTGGTGCCGCCTGGATTGCAGGCTGGATGGGCGGGTATTGTGGGGGGTGTTATTCGGGTGTTCAAGGATTTGCCGGCGGCTATTGATGGTATGTATTGGGGATTTTCATTGCAGTGATTGGTGGGTTGTTGACGATGGGATGTTTTGTAGCTCGTAAGCGATTGGAGGAAGCGCTTGCTGAAGAGTCTGATGAAGACGACGATGAAGCGTTGCTTAATTTGCAAGGTGATGATGGTGCGTGTTCATTATACCACACTCATGGCTGTTGGGTTCTCAAGTTTTGATTTCATACAGAGGATGTGTGGGACGAGGATTCTGCGTACCTCGAGCTCCTTGCTAAGGAGGGTGAACGACTCCGACTGAAATCTCAAAATGGCGGTGCCAGCACCGGATCTATAGATGGCGATGAAGATGAGGAGGAGAGCGACGAAGAGATTGGTGAAGAGCTTGGATACATTAGCGCCTTGGATGTTGTCAATCCTTATGTGTCATTCAAGCAAGCCCTGACTGGTGCGTTATTAGCGTGCATTCCGTGACAACACCACACTTACGTCCGCTTGTCCTTGTAGCACTTCAATCGAAGAATGGGAGCCTCTACCAGGCTTCAACTACTGCGCTGAACGTCGAGCAGCAAACGTTGTTGATGGAGATTATGCGGTTAGCTGATACTCAAGAGCACACCGCTGTTACCGCGTAGATGGCGTTTTCTTTCCCTTACTCAGTTGCAGGCCTGATACTGCATGTATTTGACATACTTCGCGGGTTGTCCGGATGGTTATGTCATTGTAGAGGTATTGTTTTGTATTCACCCTGTGTTCTCTCTCCCTTTTTTCGTGTTCTTTTTTGCCCTTGTGTTGTTCACATGTCGAATTATACGATTCATCTATTACTTGTGTCTCTCCCCTACCCCCCACCACATTTTTGTGTTATTACGACTCGTACAGTACAGCTGCAGTAGGATGTGTGGATATGCGGATGCATGCGTTGGCAGGCTATGGATGATGGCGATGATGACCTCATGGACTTGTGTTGATGACGAGTTGTATATAGGCATTCTCCGGTCTGGACGTTGGTTAGTGAATGCGAGGAGTCTCGAGCTGTTGCAGGCAGTTAATAATTAAGCTTTCATGAGAGTGTTTATGATGATATTCCTCCATTGATTGGCTGGCTCTTGGACTAACTCGTTGAATCATTCAAAACTAGGTTTGAAGGTTTGGCTTTTTCGTGGTGGCAGATGTTTACCAGCACTAGTGCTGCACTGGCCCGTTGTGCTAGAACGCATTGACGTCAGCCGATTGGCCAGGAGGATGCCATGAGTCGATGACGAAAGGGTGATATCTCTCGAGGATTGTCACGAGATAGCGCGATACATGACGGTAATGACGCTGTCAAGCTGTGAATGCATGGGAAAATGACGATACAAGCTGATGGAATGACGGTATCAGCAAGGGAGAAGAGGAGGTCAAGGAAAATTTTTTCCTGGGGGAATGATGATGATGATGGACTGGTATGTGCTCAGGTTTTTTGGGATTGTCTGTATCGTGTTCTCATTGATAGATATGCATATATATATATGCCAGTGGGCCCCACTGGCGATGGACTTTGAGCTGAGGGCTTTGCCATCTTTCTACCTTTGTGAAATCCTTCCGAGTCGAGCTCATTATGATCGTGATTCCGAGTCGGAGCTTGCGGATTCTGTCTGATGCTGATGGGCCCCCGCGGCGCGTTTATGATGAGCATGACGGATGGAGTATGGATGGGCGAACGAACGGACGGACGGCTGGGTGGATTAGATGGGTGGGTGGATGGGAGACTTGGATTCGGCTCGACCGTAGCGGTGGCGCGGCGGGAGCGTACGATCGCTGGCGTGGTGGCATCGTTGCAGCATGCAGGTCCCGAGTCGTCTTGGTACGTGGAGTAGGCTCAAATTGGCTTACCAAGTAATCTGTTGGTTATGAACAATTGTATTGACCTCCTATTATTCATCGGTTTGATACACAGAAACGAGTTCCAATTCGAATTTCCAAGGTCGCTGCCCCCCCTCCTCCCCTATGTGGGTAGTGAGCAAAGTTCAGCCAGTGGGACTCCCTAAGTCCTCACCTGCACACAAGCACATTTCCTTTTCGCTTTCTTGAATTGGTCAGGTTTATGGATGCTATCTCCCATGCATGCGTGCATGCACTTCTCGTACGAAGGTTTCGAGCACCAATTGGGCGATACAAAGGGGCTTCTGGTGGAGGGCAAGAACCTCGATCCCGAATACTCGGCGGATAATTGAGGGTCGACGCTGCGTGGGTAATCCTGGGATAACCAAAGGAGGATCTTGGATCCCAACGTCAACCCCAACGCCTGGCTCAGGCTTGGAATCTGGATAACCTGATCAATCGCTGGAATAACTTCGCGATGACTGTCATCCCATGAAAAGCAATCTCGCTATTTCTTTTTCTCTATGGCTGTGACTGTTGTGAGTATCCCAACCTAGAATAGCAGGTGATAAACTGATACTTCCAGATAATTCTTTGAACTTTATAGTCCTCTCTTCTCCTTCCCACAAAGTCCCCCCTGACGTCGAATTATTACCCATTCAAGTTGACATGTTTCCCCTGACCCACACCCCAGTGCTCCACGATGGGTGGGCGGTAATCCTTGCTCCTCCGATGTGGGACAGGCTGGCACCAATTTCGTCATCAATACACCATCCCTGGTATCTTGAGGCACGGTGGAACGCGCATGCGTGTCATCAAGGACGTGTCGTTCTGATCGAGTTGTATCAGCGCAGTATACGCCCGGAGCGACTTGTCCGCTGCTGTTTGAAATGTTGAGGTGAGTATTATCATGAATGGCTTCAGCCTCTGCTGCTGCTTCACTGATCCAAGTTAAGCTATTCGTTTCAGCAACACAGCAATTGCGCATGGAAAGTTAATAGGAACAATGCGCAACATGCTTGACAAAAGTTTTTTTTTGTCCATGCACCCTGGCTTGACACAGCAACTGCTTGAACCTAATCATCCAATTGTGCTCGGCATAACATTCGCTCTCTGGGAGTTTTTTCCAGCACGGTCGCAAAAACTCTACTTGTGGATATCTCCTTCCAGTCCAAACATCATTTTTTTCAGTTGATTCTGCTCTCAGGGAATTCTCCGTAGATCGCCCACGGATCTATTTACTGTGGATATCGCGGCCAGACCCGTATGTCCTTCATCTTCTTCGCGAGCTGTGCACTCATTGATGACGTCGAGCGTAAAAGGTTCCTTGAATTGCGAAACAACCAAGTCTGGGAACAGGTTCGACGACCGGACCCGACAAGCCGCGACATTATTAACCTTGAACATGTCAGCCTCCATCGAACAGCCATTCAATACAGGACCGTATCAACACCGGGTCAAAACGCAAGGCCAGTTGATACCCCTTCCCATTGTGCCCCTCCAGCCAAATGACCTTACCCAGTCCTGAGGAGACTTTTCTCTTTCGCGTACTCCCGGTTATCAGATCCCGCAATCTGGCCTACTTGCCTTTTGCAAGCATGGCGCGCGGGTGTTGTAAGCGATATTTCCGTTAACGTTAACGTTCAGTCCATGTCATAGCGTGGGCCCCATCTCGCGTAAGTTAGGCGCCTTACCCCATCTATCGAGGCATGCAAGTTTCTTGAGATGGTAGGATATTTTAGGTAGGTGGCGAGATGAGTCTTCGGTCTCGCGGACGTTGACACGTCGCTTGATGGTTACTAGCCATTCCTCCTGTCATACGGCTGTCTGTTACTCCCTCTAGTAAAGTTAATGTTCCAGTACGGTGTATGCTTTGAAGCTGAAGCATTAGGCCATTCAAGTTGCAAATCTGTAGGTACCCCCAGTAAGGCAAGGGAGCCATTGATGCGGTGACATGTGGCGGTGATGATCTCAGGAGAGTAGGTACATACATGTATGGACCTGTCCATCTGATTCTGTAAAATCTTTTCACGATTGCCAGCGGGGGCAAAAGCAGGAATCTGCGTGAAGAGTCAGCCAAACTGATCTCAGCGATATGAAGTGGCTTCCCCGCTGCTGCCATTACGTATACGGCACCGCTTGGATCGTTGCTTCCCCGTCATCAGAGCTCCATTACAAGGTACACTTATGGGCGTATGTGTATGAATGAATCTTTCCAGTCGGGTTGCGACAATCGATAATGACTAGGCGTGTGCGATTGACGTGGTGATCACAGTAGTTGCCATGTGCGTTGGAGCACCTTCCAGCGTCAGCTGCTCAAGGTGTTTCAACTCCATGGGACCTCACGCGAAAAAAAAAACAGGCACTTGACCAAGAAATTACAGCAACTGTGAGTAGAATGTACTATACAGAGCCACCGCTCTTTGAACTCAGCGACGCTCCATCGATGTCCCAGAATATCCACATCTTAAGCCCATAAGTCTCTGACCATGAAATTCAAGGTCCGGGCACAAGGCTCGCGCAAAAAGAAGATACGTCGTTGGAGGTGTCGCTTAACCTGCCAATGACATGCCTTCGGTCGCTCGGACTTCGGCCTCGGGATCACCATCTCCTTTCCAACTCAAAATTGTGTGCGCCAACAACGCATCAAGAGTCTCCCAGTCCCAGTCAGTCATGGGGTATGTTGATGCCCCGAAAGGTTAGCCGCGGGCGATCATTAGAGCAATAGGCAGTATCAAATGCAGAGCCAGCGAGTGGGGCGAGGGACTGTCCACATTTGCAGAAGACCGAGGGATGAGCGTCCGTCGAGGAAAGTAAAGAGAGAAATTGGGGCTCATTCTGCGCAAGCGATACTGTCAAGTGGCTGGGAGCTTCGGTCCGCTGTGATTGTAGTAGTTTACTTGACATATGCTGTCCTATCATGACCGGGATGGGGGCCGATTGTGGAGGAGCGATAAGTTAGACTGCAAGTAAGACGACGCTTGGACTTTGCTAGGTCATCGGAGTTGAGGATGATCCTGCGTTTTCGCATTTCGCCCTTGTGTTCCGACTCGGGATTTAGACCCTCAGGCCCTGCAGTGGGTGGGAGACACTCGCGTGTTGCGCGTACACGAAAGGCTGATAGAGAACTACAGGCTCAGGCCCTCGCAATGGAGGTGACTGGCCTACAACCTACAAGGGTCGGAATCCAGGCGGCGAGTCTCGGAGTGGTCAAACCCCGGAGGAATGGCATGGCGTGGCACGCCTGCAAGTCAATGAAATGCCGTAATGCGGTGCGATGGCTGCGCCAGAGTTACACGTTGCGCAATTGGGACATGGGAGCATCAGTCCTGAAGATCAGATAGGCACGGCGTGGCACGCACCCTTGGACGTGCCGGACGTCGCTAGCAAGTGCAAGTCCTCCTGATGCGCCACGATATGATGGGTATTTCCCCAGCCTACGGCTCCTCGCCCAAGGGCTGTCAATAAAAGTATTAGGTTTGGGCACTCATTCACTGCACATGTTTACCACAGTTGCATCATAGAATGATGATCGCTCGATGCGATGCGCCAAGTATCACAAATATTGAAAGGTCGTCCACGAATAGTTTCCGGGCAGGTCGGGAGTGACAGGATCAAAGGATGAGCGTCGAATTCTTCTGCATTCCGATGGGTTGTTGGCACGAATAATGCATGTATGCAATATGTGAAAGCGAATTCTATCAGTTACTCAGTGTAGCAAGCAGCACGTCGCTGAACCCCCCCCTCTCGACCCATTTTGACTCTAGTCGCGATTGATCGCTTTGCCTGAAGGGCCTGACTGACAAATTCATAGACAAACGTTGTAGGCTATAAGTTAACCCCTAATGGGTTCAGATTCTCGTTTTCATCCCGCTCGTGCTGTGCCTTACGGAAGCAAATTTTGTTTCCGCTTTGGAGGTGGGGAAGCAAACCCAAAAAGGAATAATTTATGACGAATCTCGAAAGACAAAGATGCAAAGATAAGGGATATAAACGTGGAGGAAGAAGGGGCGGACGCGGTGAGCCTTGGGGGGACGAGCGGCAAGTCACTGGCGTTTTTTTGCCGTAAGAGACGAGACGATCATGGACAGACAGTCCTTTCCCGGCCGCGCCGCGCCGTTGCACGCACGCGCGCGATCCCACACCCAGTCGAGGACGAAATCCATTCAAGGGCCTCGAGATGGCCAAAACTGGGAATAGCAAAGGTTAGGCTTTGAAATCCCAAGATTTTCACAGCTCACAAAAGGGTTCACATCGTTTGTCCAGGACTAAAGCCGTGAGGGAAAAAAAGGGGGGGAGGACAGGAGATAAAAAGTTTCTGACGTATGGCTTCGTATGACCTGGATCACAAGCCCCAAACAAACAACAAAAATGGGTAACAGCCCACACGTTGCACCTGGGTCTCCCCTCGCACGGCGCCGCAGTCTAGGCATTTTATGTGCCTACTCGAACAAGTAAAGCACGCGGTAAAACGGAAAAACCAGCGAAAGGTGTACAAAGCCCAGGATTTCCAGATATCATGATCAGGCGGACACAAGGGCAGGGGGAAACCTGGATATGGACGACAATTCTCGGATACGCACGCTCTGACCATTGGATACCGACCTTTTGTTTTCGTGTTAGCGTAGCATCCATGTCGGGACCGTGTCCCAGGAGGGGGGTTGCCCTGCATAAGCCCATCATGGCGAGATTGTGAACTAAGGGGAGCCCGCCATCACCGTGGGCGATGGTCGAACCTCTTACCGCCGTTGCGGGCCCAAAGTCAAGCTCCCAAAACGAAAACAATCATAGCTCGTATGCTACGAAAAGAAAGAGCCATTAACGCGTCCTCTCCTCGAGAGCGCAAGATTGCCACAAAAACGGCGGGAGATAAGAGCGGGACAGCCCGCCACGGAACACGAGGCAGAACGGGTACCCTCCCTGTCACAGATGAAAAGGAGAGCGACGATTGGTAATGATAGCAGACCAAGACGATTGTATAGACTCTACAGAGGGAAAGAGCCGCAATATGTTCAGAGAAGAGAATGAATCAAATCAGTGCAGGGTTCAGTTGTGGTGTTGGAAGGGTGGCATCAGGTGCAATCTTCATAGTGTCTGGCCCTGCTGTGCGTCATTCGTGTTTGTCTTTACCTTTACGGCGTAATACTTACTCGATAAGGGCGTTTAGATCAATCTCAATGCAGAGCTGGGAGAAGAGAGCGTTAGTACCGCTTCTGACGATCATAAATGCATTGTAAGCCCGCCAAAGAGCCCCTCAACGCTCATTAAGAGCATTCGGTAGGTGAAAGATGCACAAAGGACGTTAAGTCGGCAGACATGAGGTGGAGTGAGGGAAAAAACGTGTTGGCAGACAATTCTTACCATCGTGCCGTCAAGGGATATTTAAAATGGATTGAAAGGAGAAAGACGGCATGGAGTGGACGAGCGGAGGCGACACGCAATGGCGAGAAAACGATCAAGACTGCCGTCAGCGTTTGCGGGCACCGGCGGACGACGCTAGGTTGGTTCGGCTCTTGCTCCTGCCCAATCTGGAGGTTGTTTGTGAAGGTCGATCATCTTCCCGTTGCTTTCCTTTGAGTTTCGGAGCGTCCTTCTGTCTTTCTCTATCGTTCTCGAATGATTTCCAGCCGTAGAACTTTCTTCTGGAAGCACTACTTCCGCTCTCGGCATACTCTGCTCGTGTAAGGACCCTGTTGAAGAAGTCGGGTGAAGTTACAAAGCGACAAGATGCCTTGTATGCTTCTGTGATAGGGCTGAGTTTAGAGAGGGAGTAATGAGCTCACAGGGGTAGCGACTTGAAATGGTAAAGCTCGAGCTCACTCGTCACATTCATAGATGCAAACCTCATAATCAACTGGAGCCAGCGACCGTAGTTCGGTAAACCTGTGAATTGGCGTTGATAAAGTGATAGAGTAAGCCAAGCGTTGAGAACGAACAATCTACTGCGGAAACCAGGAAACCTCGTGTTCCCACCAATCAGCCCAATGTTAGCCCAGAACATTCCCTGAAGATCCTCAGGTAAGAGCGAGATGCAGAGCGCAACCGTGGGGGCCAAACCCATCTGCTCAAGGCCTAAAGCAGGTGCGATGAGCGTGACTTTGCGACTATTACGTATTTGGCACAGACCTATATCATCCGGACGAAAAAGAATTTCGGGAACAGTAAATCTTTCGTTGTTCATCACAAGAATTTGATCAGTGTCGGATTTAGTCTCCAAAGGTTGGCGCACTCGGCCCTTCCTGTTCGTGGACAAGTCAGGAAGAATGTATTCTTGCGCGATGGGATTGGATTTCGGATTTGCCCTGCCTGTCGATGGAGAAAAATCAGCCTATTCGGTCGTGGAAGTGAAGTGCTGTACACACAGAATTCTAGATCTTGGTTAAAGTTTGTGGACACGTAGCAGCACGTCTCTTTGACGTGATTCATGATATAGGTTTCATCCATCATATTCCACTGACGAAAGGAGACGAGCTCCTTGAGGTGGTTGGTGAGCAACTTGCCCCCCACATCAATCCTGGTGACTCGAGATTGAGTCGCGTGTGTGACAGAGGAATGGGGTCATACCGTTTAACAGCCTCCCATACAACGCCGCCATTGATCATGGGCACGACATGCGTGAAGCTAAAGCCAGAGTCAATTATGAGCATGCACTCTGGCTGAGGCAGCCCAGGATGGGAGAACAATGTGCCATGGGGCACCACGGCCGGGGCTAAATTGAAAGTCAGCGGCAGTCAGAAATGAATAAATGGGCTGATACACACCAGGACAACGATAGTAGGATTGAAATTCATACTCCTCGAAGACGAATTGATCGTAAACTTCCTGGATATTTGGGAGGTTGAAACATGGCTCCGTTATGAGCAAGGTAGACGTGGTCGTGTTGACCTATTAAATTGGAGCGCATTTGGTCAGATGAAAGCTGTGTGATATCAGGCCAATATATTGCTTACCCCAAGTACCTCACCGGAAAATATTCCATCCCAAATGGCTTTCTGTGCGTCCCAGTCAACGATGTAGCCCTGCGTCAGGCAATTCAGATAAAATCCGGAGCCAATTGGGGCAAGCCGCACCTTTTCAAAGGGCAGACGATAGTGAAGGGATGAGTAATCCCTGCATCTCTCGAATTCATGACCAAAGTAGGTCGTCTTGTCACCTTTGGATTTTATGACAGCATTCGGGATCAGCCTAATTGGACATTAAGACGGTAAGTCCCGGGACAGCAGTTGACGCACCTACAGGGTGTCGCTCCTCCGCCAGAGACGATGCCCGTCTTGATTGTTGATGCGCCGTTGTCGAGGATGATGACCGTGTCCGACATCGAGCCAGCAGCACCCGTGTCTGTGTTCGCCAGACAACGGCGTTTGGAGCTGCGAGGGTGAGAGCCGCAGGAGACTGTCTGAGGACGTGAACAATGGAGAGAGCGTTCACTGGACACGGCTCGTGCAAGGCCCGTTGTGGCGTGTACCGTGGGAATGGGAGATGCCGAATCTGCCCCAGGCTGAGATGCGAGAATCTGCCTCACCCTATCGGTCTGGTGCCACTCAAGATTTCTGTCCCGCTCCAAAGGGTTTAGTTCTACGATCCCTCGGCCGGCCTCAGCGCGTCCATTGCGAGCTCTACCATCGGGCTGCCGTTGAGCTCGATTTGTCCCCATCGACGCGAAGCACCCAGGTACTTCCTTGCTGTGGCTAGCTTACCGCCTATTTAACCGCGGTGCAATATAAAAATCGTCATAGCAAGCTTTCGAGGGCAAACCCTGGAAGCTCCTATTCCTTATCCAATTCCACTACCCTTGTCCTGACTAACTCCCAACACCTACTATACCAGGCAACAGAGATAGGATGTGCATCGCTGTTTGGACTTTGGATCATCCAGATTATGCTCTGTAGGTTTTTCCTTGATTTCGTCCCACGTGTTGATGTCTGTGTCAGCCTACTGATCCCTTTGGAGCGCAGTATTTTGGGCAACAACCGCGACGAGTATCTCAATCGCCCCACGACTGATGCCCATTTCCACAACTTTGAGTCAAACGCAGAGGCAGCACGAAGCACGCCCGGCCACGTCCTCTCTGGTCGTGATGAACGAGCAGGAGGAACGTGGTTTGGGCTGAATCGGGCCGGGAGAGTTGCCTTGCTGTAAGCTTTTCATAGGCTTCCTTTAGAAGTCTGACAGCATCGAATCGTAGCCCCTCCATCCGTCCAACAGAACCAACATAACCGAGCCCCCAAAGGAATTCAGTTCCTCTAGGGGGTATTTGGTCTCGTCCTTCCTTCTATCAGATTCATCTCATCCACTCGAAGACGAGGTCGGAAAGATCATTCCGCGAGATGCACAGTTTGCCGGCTTCAATTTGCTTCTCCTCGCGCCTGCATCTCAGCAGCGAAATGAGCCCCTAGCCTTCGATGCTGCTCTCATCACGAATCATGGCTCTGGTGGCACCCTGACCTCTCGACCCCTCTCCGCGGCGGAACGGAGGTGTGGAGGCGTATCTAATGGCATCGATGGCCAAGGGGCAACTGAATGGCCCAAAGTTAAACACATAACACACGACTTTGCCAATGTATTGCACAACTTGACACCGGGAATGACAGAATCCGAGATTGCGGATCGCGTATTTCAAGTCCTTGCGTGGGTATTCTGTTCTCGCAAAACGGGTTATTTCACCATTGTGCTGCGCTATTCTGACATTGTATTGTTGCTTTCTGTTTTTCCGACAAGGTGGCGGTCTCCTGAGGCCATAACTGAGCGCTCTCACCTCCGCAAGACGGTGCACGTTGCGCCACTTCCGATCACAATGGGTGCATTACCCAACCCGATTGCTGACTGCTACGCCACACGTCTATCGACAGTGCTCTTGATTCGGAGGAACGGACAGGTGCTATTTATTGAACGAGACATATGGAAGACGCTTAAAGACGGACAAGTAGTGAGAGCAAATTCTAAGTCGGAGAGACGGTTTAGCTTTCAATTGCAGCTGGGGGAGAGGAAATAAATCATAAGGAACAGTCACTATGATTATTTAAAGTAACGACTGTATAATCCGGCTAAGTTGTACAAATATCCAGCGGGGGAGGGGGTTAAAACAAAAAGGAAAATGCATGGTGGTGGTATACTCATCATAAAGGTTGCGGGGTTACAATACAAGTGCTTGTGATGACAACAAGGCTTGAGATCGGGAGCATAAGAAAGTGAACAGATCGTAAAAAAACTGGCAGCGGAATGCGTTTAACTCATGACGTGTGTGTACATTGATTGATCCCCTCCAGGGGGCATCGAGAAATAACCGTTATAGCTAGTTGGCGGGAGATTCCATTCCTGGGGAGACACTCCACCAGACGCCGTCGCATGGAATGGGGCGTGCGCACTCGACGCTGACAGCGGCGAGAGCATCTCGTTCGGTTCTCGGTCTGTCGTGCTGGTGGGGTTGCTATACCGGGGCCGCGAAGTCTCGGACGGATCGTTTCTGCTGGGGAGTTTTGATGGCAAGGGCGGGTGCTGCTCGAGCCGCGACGTGTCCACGTACTGCATCAGGTTGTTCAACTCTACGATGCGACGGTACAGCGAGCAGTCGGTGTTGGGAGGGTGTGTGTACTGCCGGAGGTTGTGCAGCGTGGACTCTAGTTGTTGGGAAAGCGTGTTGTAGGCGAGGGCCGCATCGGGGCTCGATAGGCACGGGCAATATGTGGGAGCGGAGGGGGAGGTGTGGGTGTAGCGCTCGAAATGACCATCTTCGCTGGTGCGATAACTGCTCCCGTTATCTGAATACGATGATCCGTTGTGGTGGTAGTTGCCAACATAGGTTGTCGTCGTTGATGGTGAACTCCCGGGAGAAGACTGATACGACACAGCACCTCCGTTCGCGTGGAAGTTGTCCGCGAGTGCCTGTCCTCGATGCTCAGCATCAAAGGAGCCGTTTGATGCCCCGCGAACGTCGGCCTGGAAAGTATGGTAGATGGCAGGTGGCGGTGAGGGAGAAAATCGGTAGAGATGGGTCGAATTCTCAGTCGTAGGCTCCGTCTTGATGGGGCTGAGTAGGGACGACATGACCCGACTATTCTGATCATCTATGACACCGTTGGGCTGTTCTCGACGCTTGGTTGCCCTTGAATGCCATTTCTCATTAGGGTCGCCCTCTTTGAAATCGGTTCCAGCCCATCGCGGGTGAGGCTTTCCTGTAAAGTAGGATCAGCGATAAATCACCACACAGCTGCCCTCGACTTGCCTCGCAGCTCCCGCACTAGGCTCTCTAGCTCTGCAATTCGGTTTCTAAGCTTCGTCGCTTCGTCAATCGTGGGGTCGTCCCTGCAGAGCCGAGAAAAGGAAGTTGAGTAAAGTGGCACAAGGAAACCCCGGACAGACGGCATTGGGGGAACACTCACCGCAGAGCGGGATCGTCTATCTCGTATACACATAGACCAGTCTGAAATTTCCCACAAGTGGTCAGAAACTGCCAGGGCCACATCGACCAAAGGGAGGCCGAATACCCACCAAGCCCAACTGGATGCATCTCTGGCACGGACGCTTGCGATCACACTACCAGCGAAACCGTGAGTTGCACCTCCCAACGACAAGTGCAGCGACGATCCTACTCACCTTTCGTTTCGATGTGTGGCAATTCAAACAACTTTGGGTAGTCCGATTTCTCCTCCTCTTCCTATTTTTGGTGGGATTTCGGGAGTAGAGGGGAATAACGGTGAATTAGTCGGCAAGTTAAGCTCGTGAATGCGGTCGAGCGCCGCTGGGTGCTACTGACCTGTGGTCGGTGTCGATAGTGAAGTCTAGGTCCATAATCTCTCCCTTCAGCTGTAGTGGTGGGTATGAGTCGGAGGTCATCATGGTTAGGGTGCGGAAAAGGAACAAGCTTCAAGAGAGGGCTTGCTTGTGTCCTTAAGTGCTTCCGGCGTCATTAAGTAACAAAGATCCAGATCTTTGAGCTGGGAACTCTTCCTATTGCAGGGGTCTGCAATGGCCCAAAACAGCAGGCCTAGCCATGGGAGATTAATCTTCTTTCGTATTCAGTCGAGATTGCGTGACTACGATAACGTATATCAGCGTGACTGGAACCCTTGACAGAAGTGGAAAAAGCTGTGATGCCCTGAGGATCAGGATTAATCGTGGGCGATTTGAATGTAAAGACACATGTGGGAGGATTGTAATTTATTTATGTGTGCTTCAAAAGCGGAAAATACCTAGGATGCAAAGACTCATCCGAGTCACCGAATCTTCGGAACTACCTCCGTGTTCGTTTTCCAATAACTCCGCGAACTGAATCCAAGTACCCACAAGTCAGGGTCACGCACGATGAGGAACTTTGTCTGCCCCATGTGCATGGTGTAAATTATCGCAGGTAAAATGAAATCGCACATTCAATTTGGTCGAACCCCCCCCCCCTCTCATCAAATATGCGGCTACTTCACTTCGGTATCGATGCCGGCATTCATTCGTCGATCGCGGTCGACATTCCAGATGTGCTGAGCGGCGTCGCTACGTCGGTTTTTGCATTCTCCTCCCACCGCCAAGATCACCTCCATTTGATCCTGCATTTTGAGGGCTTTTCTTCCAACGAGTATATGGGCTGTCAGATAAAGCATGGTAACAGACCTTCCCTTGACCCTGGTAGTCTGTGTGACAATAATAATGGACCTCCATAACAATAATTGGCTGGATTGCATCGTAACGCTTTTTATTATCAGTATCCCAAGGATACCACGTAAACAGGAGCATACTCATCATATGGCGCACCAAAGTAGCCGACGAGCTTCCACTTGTGGGGTACCAAGGGTTGACCGTGTGAGGCAAGTTGTGATCCAAATATGAGAAATCATACGCGAACCTGGGCTAGGAGAACGTGTACGACTGGGTGGCCTGATTAGAAGGAGGATACCTGCCACTTGCTCCTCCTTCCCCCGTATGTAGGTGGCGCGCCGATTGCCTTTCATCCTCAACGGTAAGAAGAATCCGGGTGAGGTGGCGTGGTTCAGCGGGGATTCTATCATGTGACAATTTGCCTCAGACCCAAGATGAGGTCGAAGTCGAATTCGATTCTTGGTTCACGACGAGGATAACCACATTGCGCAATCATCCGCGGAAGGCGGCAGAGGAAACTAGGTATGGACCAAGCTTTCACAAGTCAAACCTTGCATGGTATTGAGTGGATCGAGAAGCTTATCTCGCGCAGAGCTATTATCTGCGATGAGATATATGCAGAAGGCAACACGATGTGGGTGCATGCTTGTGCCTGCGTATATAAAAGAGCATGAGGCGTGGTGTTGTCAGCTTGTCATGTATTTGGTTAGGATCCATAGGTGGATGCACCAAAAATGGATGGGGTTACATCCGGAATCGTAATCCAGTGGGCAAGATCTCTAACATCCACGACATCAATCAAGTCGAGTGCCTGGCAGAAATGAAAAAACGCGAGCTGCAGTGTCACCCCTGACCAACACTCGTGACTTGCTGGCGCCGGCTGTCTGTAAAAGCGTGGAAGAGCACAATGAAACATGGAGTTGCTCGTTCAATATCAGAAACACGATACTTGGAGCAAAACTCTGACCTGCGTGCAAAGGCACACCGAGGGTGGTCGAAGCCGTCCTCTTGGGCAGCATCGGCCAACATAGCACTTGCCGAGAACGCCTTAGCATGGGATAAAAATGCTGTTGGCCAATGTGGCCACGCTGAGCGCCACGATGACTCTGCCCCGTATCCATAGCCCAGACGGCACCAGCCTTCTGGACGACGAGCGTCAGGGAAAGGCTCCGTGCTGCGCGGGTTGAGTCAAACTGGAGGGGTCTGCATTGCAACGACAACCAGAGCGCAGTTAGAGCCCCAAGGTGGCAAAGTTTGGAGGGACGGTATTTGGGGATATTTGGCCTCGGCGCGACTCGGTCAGCGAAGGTGGCTTGTTATAACCGTCCACGCAGTCCATCGACATCGACGTCGCTTCTTCTCCGGTTCCATGGACTCTGAATACCAAGAGAATCCGGACCTGTCCCCAACATCGCCTGGCGAGGATTCTGACGCGGCTCTCTCCCCCGCGCCAGATCCGGAACCTAATCCCGGCGTCGATGGGGTTCCTGTTCGATGTGAGTGACTAATGTGCTGCATAAACTGAATATCGTCATCCAACACTCCTTTGCTGACCAGGGTACGATGTACGCGGCCTTTCCTTGCATGTCGATCCCTACCATTCTGATTGTGCGTGAAAGGCGAATCGCTCAGAGCGGTACACACACATAACTCCATTTCAAGAAAAGCACGACACCAGTGTTGAGTGCGTTGAACTATGCTGTGTCTTCACTCGTGACGCACGTTCCTAATCGGGGTGGATCTTTCCTGCAGGTTCTTCTACAAGCCCTTGACTTTGTCGGCACTCTTTGTTGGATTCGTTGTATTGGCATATGTGGCGACCACTCAGGATGTGCTGGAGGAGGGACGCGACAAGCGGCGCGTGTAAGTGAAGTTGTTTCCATGTTATCCGTCCATTCTGATGCCTTGCCAGTGGCGTGTACGCAGCGATCGCTTCATTCCTGCTCTTCTCAATGATTCAGTTTCGCGATGGACCGTTCATTCGACCACACCCCGCCTTTTGGAGAATCATTTTGGGTATTAACCTATTATACGAGCTAGCCCTCGTATTCTTGCTATTTCAAGATCTGAAGACGGCACGCTCCATGATGACATTTCTTGATCCCAGTTTGGGAAGGCCCTTACCGGAAAAGAGCTATGCGGAGAACTGTGAACTGACGCCCCAGAATATCTGGGTACGTCATGTATTGTGAAATGGTGTTCTGACCATGCTCATCCCTGCTGACTTTTAGAACGCAATTGACATTTTTTGCCTAGCTCACGCATTGGGGTGGTTCGGCAAGGCCATGATTTTACGCGATTACTGGTTCTGTTGGGTACGTTAAACTGGTTTCGTTCAATAGCTCCCAACCCTAGACTTTTGTACCCCAGATCTTGAGTATTGCTTTTGAATTGGCAGAGTATAGTCTACAGCATCAGCTCCCCAATTTCGCAGAGGTATGACATTCACATGATTTAAGGATTAACCACTTATTGTCACCACAGTGTTGGTGGGACCATGTAAGTAATACACGAGCCTGTTATCGCCTATTACTCAATCTTCTTTTCAGTGGATCCTAGATGTTCTGATATGTAACTGGTTAGGAACGTACCTGGGTATGTCGGCGCATCAGAAAATTTGGTTCGCCAGTCATCTTTTTTGTAGGTATGAAGACTTGCCAATATCTGGAAGTCAAGGTGACACGTGTCGCTTCTTTTGCAATGATTATTACTGAAAATGCATTAATAGCCATATGAGTGGCGTGGACTTCGTCAGAGCCGTGGCATCAGAAGCAAGGCTCGGCGCGTCCTCAGTCAATTTTCGCCACACGATTTTACAGCCTTTAAATGGGGAACTGCATCTTCCTTCGTTCATTACATTTCGGTGGTACTCTTGCTTGCAGTCTTTCTGGCGGCCGAATTGAATCCATTCTATCTCAAGGTACAGTGCCACCCTTATCAAACGCCGGAAGCGATTGTCTGATTTTTAATAACAAATTTTCACGACAACAGAGCCTTCTATGGCTGGAACCGGATCATCCTATTATCATATTGCGTCTCGCTTTTGTGTTCCTCTGTGCATTGCCGGCAGTTCGCGAACTGTATCAGTATATCAACGACCCAAGGTTAGTGGATAGTTATTTCCCGATATGCATGCAAAAAGTACCTCAACTGAGGAATAACGGTGTGATATGTGATATGCAGAAAAGCTGTACGTATGGGCCAGCATGTTTGGCTCCTACTGGCCACAATAGCTACAGAGTTGTTGGCGATAACGAAATGGGGTAAAGGGCAGTATCCAGCACCTCTCCCTAAGGCGGTGAAATGGGGATGGATCATGGGTGCGACCCTTTTGACGATCTACCCCATCATCCAGGTTAGTGGGTCTTCCATACCATAACCACTCTTAGCTCTCCTAACTCTATTTTGTCTTCCATGACAGTTTGGAATACCCAGCGCGAGAAAATACGTCAAAAGACACTCGAGGAAGTCCAAGACCTCATAACAGCTTATCATACCGAATTGTGACTCCAGATGTTTGTATGTCATAGATAATTCATACCTGCACATTTGCTCTGTATCATTGACGTCAGCACCATGCTTTCGTATATATCACCATTATAATTGCTCACGACTCGCTTCATTTGTCCGATGAAAGTTCAACACACGCAAATCCCAATCAGGTGAAGTCCATGCATAAGAACTCGCTTTCCCTCAGGTGATGGTTGTGGCGATCGTTCATACACTACGCCTTGCGAAGCCTTGGGAAGTTCGAAGTACAGATTGCCAGGTGACACGGTCGGGAGTCTCGACTGCCATTCTTTTAATTTTGTGGCCTTTGCCGATTCATGCGGTCACCGGTAGAGGGGAGAAGACATGGGAAATCTCTCGACGACCCATTTCTTCTCACTCCCCCTTTCGTCGTCTTCTTCCCTTCTGGCTTTCTACCAGATGTACCTCCCTTTCCCCCCTGTTCGAAGTTCTGCCAAACAGCACTTGACAGCGGACAGTAGCTACCGGAGAATCCGGGCTTCTGCATACTACCTCTTTTTTTTTTCTTTGCATTTCTCGAGATGGTTGGATGATCGCAATTGGCTGGTTTAACTTTCCGGACCTTGGCTCTTAATGGCCCACGAGTAGCGATGTTTGCCACTGGGCGTGCCGGTTTCCCCCATACCTTATTGACCGCGCTTCGAATTCGGTGTCAAAAGAACTTTCGAAAGGTCCTTGCATTCCAATTCATCACCTTATGTTATGGGCACTCTCGTTTCCGGCAGAAGCCTGAGAGAGGGCTTGTTGCTGTTCCAGACCTTGTGGTCCTGAACTCTGTTATACAAGGTCCGGAAAGACCAGCTGGCAGCAGGCGGTGGATGCACAGACTGGATTGTATTCTATCGAGCCTCGACGACGTTACCTCGCGTCTGTGGAGCTTATCCCTGCAACCTAAGGGGTGGTTCTCCAGATTCCTGACTGTTGCCATCGATTACGGGATAGCAAATCCATTTGGCCATACCGGGCACTCGCTCTGCTGTATCTGCTCAGGTACTCCTTGAAGAACTATTCGGTCTTATTTTAACTTGTCGATCTTGACAGCAACGTGATGATGCGGGTTGGGCAGCAGTCGACGAGCGGCAGAACTAGATAGAACAAGGGGAAACTGCGCCCGCCGCCTATCTGGTATAGCATAGCAGAGATGATGAGCTCACATCCCCATCCGTCTGCCGTCTTCATCGTCGGAACGCTGCTCTTCGCACCGGTTATCTCTTCGAGCTTTTCAATTCAACTGCACGTCCGGCGGTCAATGTTCGGCACAACCTGTCATGGGGCCCCATCTGTCCTTCTGATAGATGGCTCTGATATGGTATTTTTGATTTTGGACGATGGGCAAGTAGTATCAGGAGCAAGAATATGCCTTCGCTCTGCCGTCGGGTGCATCAGTATTGGGAAGAAATTATCGAACATTCCCTAAGCAGGATTACTATCCTCTTAATTCACTTCAATGGTGCCGTACATGGAGGAGCTCTACGGTGCTGGCGGAGTGCCGGGCACATTAAGCGAGTAACCAAGGTCGAGATAAGATGAGAAAGTTGCTAGCAGTTGTTCTCACGCCACAGCTGTTAGTCAGCATTCAGTGCAGAGTCACCACAGCCACCAACGACTTGCTCACCACGCCGATCTCGACGACGCTCATAAGCTCTTTCACTGTATAACAAACCTATAGATCAAGGACTTAATTATGCCGCGTGCAGAAGGTGTGCTTACTCTGCTGTTTTACGGTCTGCTAGCATTCTAATGCTTTCATTATCCAGTCGGGACACCCAAATATGTTGCCAATAAGATGAAGTCCAAGGGCCTTCAAAGGCTTCGATGGTACTGTCAAGTTTGTCAGAAACAATGTCGTGACGAGAACGGGTTCAAATGTCATGCACAATCAGAGTCTCATTTGAGACAGATGTTGGTCGTTGGCGAGAATGCCGGAGCGCACATTTCGAACTTCTCTGCAGAGTTCCAGTCTGAATTCGTCAAGCTGCTGTCGAGACGGTGAGTCTTTCTCGTTTGCGTCTTGTCCTTGCTTCGTCCTTGGGGATCCCGGGTGCCGAGATGCATCAGGTGGGCGTACTAGCAGTGGTTCGCTTCGTAGAGGGGGTTCTCGCAGATTATCCTTTCTTTCAACCTGTCTCATTCGTTATAATTCTGGATACTGACACGGGATTTCTCACAGATTCGGCACGAAACGTGTCCAAGCCAACAGAGTATACCAGGAATACATTGCCGACAAAAGTCACCTTCACATGAACGCTACTCGATGGGTAACGCTCACAGAATTCGTGAAGCACCTAGGACGGACTGGTGTGGCAAAGGTGGATGAAACGGAGAAAGGATGGTTCATTGCTTGGATTGATAATAGCCCAAAGGCACTTGCTAAAGCTGTAAGTCATCCTCGAATGCTTTACATCTACCTCCACCCCTATCCTTGTGCGCCTTCCTCAAGTTCAGTGCGCATATGACCTGCATCTGTCTGGGGGACATTAACTCCACCCGGTGCGGTCATCCGACTCTTCCTCCTGAAGAAGTCCAGCTGATCGCCACCCCACACGTTATTGTCAGCGAATCTCCGCACCCGTATTGTTCAATTCTCTGGGCATCGCATGCTGACTCTTCTTTTCGTTTTTAGGAAGCGAGTTTGAAGAAGGAACGAGCTACTACGTCAGACGAGCAACGGGAACGAATGCTCATTGCGGAACAAATAGAGCGAGCGAATGCAGACCTAGACACCAATGCTCCCTCGTCCTCGGGCTCCGCTGAGCCTGAAGAAGTCGGCTTGAAACGCGAAGAAGGGGAGAAGGTTGTGATATCACTAGGCCCCAAGCCAAGCGCTAGTGCATCGACGTCGGAGGATAGTAACTCGGCGGGTGCATCCGCTGGCCCGAGTAAAACTGGAGTCAGCGTCAGCACCGTTGGTGGCGGTGGTTTGAAGCTTAACCCCTTGAAGCCCGCGGTCAATCCTTTGAAGGTTAATCCATTGAAGAGACCCAACCCATTGAAGGCTGGACCATCGTCAACTTCAGGGGCTCAGGGATCCTCGGTAGACGCGGGAAAGAACGCTTCTGCTGGTGGGAACGAAAAGAAGAGACCAGCATCAGCGATGAGTGTGGCAGAACGACTGATTTTGGAGGATCAGGAGAGGAAGAGGAGAAAGATGGAAAAGGACAATCGGGATTAGGGTTGGGACGTCCCTGTATCGCCACATACAATCGACGATTGTTCTATCGTTCTCATGAACCCCATGGCAAAGCCCCCGTCCAACGGCTTCCTAAAGTATTGGGGTTGGGTACGGCGAGCTTCCGCTGCGTCGGATCGGTTTGGCTGAAAGCTATTAGGGTGTGGCCGTTGAGCGTATGTGATATTCCATTTCTTTTGGTGTATTTTTGCATTGCTGTTACATTACCGATATCTGCCATACGGGTATATCAATACAATTCACTAATACCCTTCATCATTACTTCCCAGAAGAAATCCGGCTTTGTGCGTGATAAGTCCCCTGTTTCGACAAGATGACTCGCTTTTGCGAGCTTCTCCCTTCATTCTCCAACAAAGCCTTTTGCACTGCTGGTTGTCACCAGGGCACGGACAATGCCTTCACGAGGCCGGCATCTACCACTCCAAGTCTTCTGCTTTGACCCTTTGCCATTCAAACACTCCACCGCGATCAATGAAGGTCTCAATCTCCCATCCTGCATCCTCAAGGGCTGTCTGAACCCCAATGTCCAGAATGCTTCTGCCGGGAACTTTCTTTCCACCTTTGCAGTTCAAGAACCTACAAAGCATTTATGCGCAAGTTAGCGAAAACTCTAGTTGTCCTGGAAGGGACACTCAGGCTGGCCACTGACCTCATGTGCTCGTCAAGTAGAAGGTAGGAATTTTCCATCGCGTCATTGTCCTCTGGCACAAGACATGTCTGGGTGGAGTGGCGATCGAGAAAAGCTTGGAACTCTTCTTTGGTAACGACCATTTCACGGGCGTCGCGCAAGGCCTTGGGACCTATATTCTCACCCTCAAGCAGCAAGGTTTGAAATACCTGGTTATTTATCAGGAGGTAGCGGTCAGGTGGAAAGCAGCTTCAGTGCTCGTCATCATGGTCCGCTCAAGGGAGATTACCGACCTTCCACCTGAAAGGGTCCAGGGCCTCGATGCTGTCGTTCATGTCTTCTTCCCAGTTGTACCGGTTGACGACTTTGTTCAGTTTGAACATGATGCCCCGGTCACGGCACCAGTCGGCGATTTGGAAGACCTTGTTCTTGTGCATCACCCTTTTCCCTCCAGTGCTGGCACCGGTGGCCCTGCCCTCTTCCCGCCTCCCGATCAGCTCGTTGGTTTCATCGTCAAAGGATTCACAAGAGACGCCCATAATGTCCAGATACTCGCCATACTTCTCTAGCCACCCGAGTGTCACTTTGGACCCGTTGCAGATGATCCCGGTGCTCTCCAGCCCCAAGTCCTTCTTTGCGAATTTGATGAGCTCGCCAATGAATTTCGGGTGGAGGAACGGTTCCCCGCCCGAGATGTTGAGCTTCTTCATGCCAGACTGGGCGAGGAGGGTGAGACCGTGCTTGGCCATTTCGAGCGAGAGGATGGTGGACGAGGTGGCGGTGTGGAAGCAGAATTTGCAGGAATAGTTGCATTGGCGGGAAGGGAAGTAGTTGACTGATAGAGGGACGAGACGCCCAGAAGGATCGTGAAGGGGAGCGGTCATGACTGTGCGATTCTAGGGGATATTATTGTGAGGTGAAGAGCTGAAGAAACACGGGAGCATATCCTATGTTTCACTTCTTTATGCCCCTCTTCAAGCTGCAAGACCGCGCTCACTGGTCCTAGCTGGAGTGCGTACCATGCATGTCAACAAGAAGTAGTCCAACGAAGGGCTTCCCCGCGCGTCGTAGCTTCTGAAAACGAGTCCCAAGATTCGTACTAATGGAAGACTTGCTTTGCTTTTCCTGTTGCGATTTTAGTACCTCAAATCATTGTAAGGAAGAGCTTCCGATATTTGAGCGCCTATTGCGTAGCGCTAAGGAGCACTGACCCGAATACCTTAAGGAATCATGGATATACAGCGAGTAAAGGTTAATCGATTGCTAGAATGTCAACGCGACTGCTTGGACTTGCATGTATTGCATGGTGCTACTGTTTGAAGGGGCAAGTACTGCTTCGTCAGCCCCAAACGCGCAGGATAGGAGTTGTGCGCCGGTGTATTGGGAAAGCGGGCATGGCTCGACGTTGATGCAGCACGAACCTGGAAGGTTCACGTTCAACGACCGAACTGCGCTCCCTCTGATCCATTTAAACGGCGATAGTGTGCTCCGCCCTGGAAATGCATGCAACAAGGTATGGGCTTGACTTGCCGTCTCTCGTGCTAGGTGCAAATTCCTTTTGCTTCTGGTCCGCTCTGGCGCTGGAAGTTATTCATTACACTGTCAATATCGGACTCGGGTGGCCGTTTCTCCCGAACCGGAGTTCGCTGTGCGGTGAGAATCCAGCAACTATCACTTCGCCGCCCACGTCTCCAACCTGTATCATGGCGTATCCTTGAGCTCACGAGTCTCTTTCGCGTTGGGGGAAGGCTGACTCGGAGTTCTGTATCACGCTGCGATGTGGCGGCAGCGCGATCGGTAACCCTGGTGTGTATGTAAAACATCAAAAGAAGCTCAAACGAACGCCGACGATCAGCTTATCGCAGTCGTTTGCGGTCAAAGCACAGCCATCCCATCGACACTGTTGCTTTCCTGAATGGACTACGTCAAGGGCCTGCCAAGTGGCACTATCCCTATAATTATCCTCCCAAACCTGCAGAGGCGCATCTTTCGTGTCGGACGAATGTCACCGTCCACGTTCGTTTCTGGTGAGGCCAGAGTAGGGCTATTTCACCCGTTTTACAGCAAACGGAGGTTGGAATCGAGTGACATTGGAAGCCTCGTGCCCGCGTTATCTTCGGCATGCTAGAACCGTAAGCACACCACTCTAGACTATCACAGTTGGTCGATGCCCCATCGACTAACGGCACTCGGCAAGATACGATATATTCTCTTTACCCTGTATGGAAGGGGAACGGTGCATTCCTGATGGTCAGCCTTGCGTCGAAAGAGGGGCCGTTTCACGTTACGTCGCCCGTGGCCCTACGTTGAAGTAGGATCTATGGGAATTTCATTCCGATGTCTACGGTTTCAAGGTTCATTCCTCCTTTCCTTCAAGCTCCCTCCTCGACTCCTCCCGTTGAGTCTGGACAGCCACCTTGTTCTATATCATAGCCTGGCTGTTCAAAGTAATAAAGGACGTCAACCTCAGCTCCAAGCCCAGGGCCCGCCCTTAAAGCTGTCACCATGTCCAACACCAGAGGTTACATGAGAAATGAACACGAAATGTTGACGCCGGCCGCTAGTGCTCCCTCAAGTCATGAACGGGAGTTCCCTAAGAACGTTGAGGACGATATCGTACGTAGTTTATTTGCCGCTCCCTGCTTCTTGTCTTCCCCCATCATTTACTGCACTCGCAAAGAGCACAAATTTTATTTAACCCTCCTATCTCATCGTAGCCTGTCCGCTGACTATATTTACTCATCTTTTTGTGTCTCCGCTTTCCTCGCCTCGGTCCCTGTGTCCAAATCTCGCGATAAACCACTTTGGGCGCGATTAACCAACACATTGGCTTACACTGCCTCCAATTGACTCCATTCGTCACCCGGTACACCACCGTATATCACTCTTCTCGCCGTTCAACTTTTCGTCCTCTGCGATATACGCCGTCCTCTTCGCTTCCTTCCGCTTCGCGACTTCGCCACGACAGTATCGTAACAACAACACGGGACGGGGGAACGGCACGCAAATTTCAACGGGCCTCTCAACACATACACGCGTATCTGCAAGACGTCACAATCTTAAAAGCATGAAGCGTAACAGAATACTTTTCTTTGCAGTTGTCATTGTTGCAGTTATAGTCGTCGCTGTAACTGTTCCTGTCGTCCTAGTCGTTAGAAGGAACAATGATTCTTCAAACGGTTCAAGTTCTAGTCACGGCGCTCTAACATCAGGCGGCAATGGAAGTACTGTTACAATGGACGACGGCTCAACTTTTGTTTATATAAACGAGTTTGGCGGCGAGTGGGCAGATGATCCCGCCAGTCCCTTCGCCGCTGGCGGTAGGGCGCAAAGCTGGAGTCCGCGAGTCGGTGGAGGCGAAGAGTGGGACTGGAGTGCGAACATTGCTAGAGGCGTCAATCTCGGGTAAGGCTTTTGCGCTTCCTCACAACTCTGGTCTTTGGATATCGCCGGCGGGTTTTGTTGCATCCTCCATTGAAGCCCTGCGGGCGGCGCCCAGGTTGGGCGCGACCTTTCAATCGGGGAGAATCGCATTCACGCGTTTCCTTGGACCTGCCGGTATATCCGGATGTTATGGCTTTCTAGGAAATCTTAAGGCACCGTTGCTGACCATTATTGTCTATTGCGCTGTTTCGCCACACGCATTGAATGCTTTCCGTTCCTAGAGGGTGGCTAGGTACGTGTCTATTCTTCTGTCATCTGCTTGCTAGTCCTGCTGTTCTGACTCGATTCTTTTCCCATCCTGCTGGTCATCCTTACATCTGGTTATTGATATAGTAACCGAACCGTTCATCTGTCCGGAATTATACGAACGATACATAAATCAAAATGCGACGCCTATTTTGGATGAATGGTCGTTATCGGTGGCCATGGGGGAGAACCTCGCAACAGAAATGGAGGAACATTATAAGACCTTTATTGTATGTGGCCTCTTTTGCCGTGCCTTTGTGTGAGCAGAACTAATGATTTTGTAATTGCTGCAACAGACCGAACGTGATTTTGCTGACATCGCCGCCGCCGGACTGAACTGGGTTCGGATTCCAATTGGATTCTGGGCTATTGAGACCATAAATGATGAGCCCTTCCTTGTTGGAACGTCGTGGACCTACTTTTTGAAAGCGTAAGTTATATATTCGAGACTATAATTCACCCGTCCTACTTCTATGTTTCTAATGATACTGAACTTATTCCCACCTTCAGGATTCAATGGGCCAGGAAGTACGGCCTCCGGATCTATCTTGACCTCCACGCCCTACCTGGTAGTCAAAATGGATGGGTGAGTGCTTTCTCTTTCGGTCACTCGAATCCTTGCGGGTTTCGCGTATGGGCTATCTGACACAGAGCCCTTAATTCCTTTTTCCATTCAATCACCTCTATTGCTGTCCTCGATCATAATCTGACTCCTGTCTGCTTCCATTTTTATTTGGTCCCTTGACCTCAAATATCCTATTCTTGCCTTAATCAACACCCTTTTTCACAAAATCTCGAACCTCAAAATGAACTGTCATCTATGTTCTCCATACGCCGCTGTGGGCGTGGCATAACACTGTTGGTGCTTGCCATGTACTAAATCTATAGAACCATTCCGGAAAGAGTAAGGAAGTCCCATTATCTCGAGCGTTCTTCTGATCATCTGACTCGCCACACCACATTTGTTTACGTTCGACCCCCCTTGTTTCCCGTCCCTGGTACACATCATCATTCTGTGGTTGGCATCTCACCCGTGTGTAATATCACCTATCTGGTGACATTTATTGCGACTTTTGTGTGCTGGATTAGGCGGAAGTGTCAACTTGTGAGCCAAACCCAAGGCCTACATTTCTTTGTTGAGCGTTACTAATTAATGCTATTTTAGCATGCATGGAGTCATGGGTCTTGCGAACGCGCAAAGAACACTTACCTATCTTCGGATTATCACCCAATTCGTCAGTCAGGAACAATACCGGGACGTCGTACCTGTGTGAGTATCGTCCCTTGGAGCCGCTGGCCCTCCTGACATGTGCATTGATGTCATCTGGCTTCGTTGATAGCGTCGGCATCGTCAACGAAATTCTATGGGACACAGTCGGCGAAGGCCCAGTACAAAGTTTCTATTGGGCTGCCTATCAGGCTATTAGAGGTGCAACGTACGTGAGCTTTCTGGCGTTACCCTGTCTTTGGTTCTGACTTGACGATTGTAGTGGCATTGGCCCTGGCAATGGCCCATACATCGCCATTCACGAAGGTTTCCAAGGAGTATGTCCCCTTCTCCCCCACTGTATTACCTTTCTGACCCACTTAATTCCCTAACATTCAGCCTGCGATCTGGGAAGGGTAAGTCTATCCCGTGTTTGATCCCGTCAAGTGGCGTGAATCGAGCAATGCCGCTCCGCGCATTCAAATCACCTGTTGAAACTACTCTTCCATTCCACTGCGGAAGGGGTAGTATGAGAATCTGCTCCTAACATAGCCGATTCTTATCTGTTCAATCTGTTCACGCTCGTACAACGCCGCTTCTAACCTTTTCCCCCTTCACCCCGGTAGATTTTTGTCGGGAGCTGACCGTCTCGCTTTGGATCAACATCCCGTAAGTAATCTATCCTTTTGTTTGTCCACCATCCTAAAATAACCATGCTCCTATCTCCGACTCTTAATCATATCGCTCATGAACCGACAACGTTGGCGATCTTTTCCGTATATCACACATCCAAAACATATCACTAATTCCTCCGTCTCCCCCGTGGTTCGGAACCTTTCACCACGGAACCGTACCATCGCACTTCCACAACTCATGGCAATCGCAAACTCAACTCCATTTCCCTAGTACTTGGCGTTCATGCGTGATACCACCACACCGTGAGTAAACAGTGAAACCTTGGACGATTTTAGTATGCCGACGATTGCCTTACCAGCCTGGACCAAATGGTTCGAAGACCATGGTATGTCCACGCACAGCCTTCCTGTATTCTTTCGGTTACTGACCGGGTGGCCGTTCAACGTTATCCATCTTCCACGTCTTATCAACGCGCGGTATACGTAACGGGGTTATCAATTACAGCGACTGGGCCGTTGCGACGAATTATTCTCAGAGAGTATTTGGCGTTACCCTTGGCGGAGAGTTCTCGGCTGCCATCAACGACTGTGGCTACTGGTACGTCGCTTTCTTTTCAATGTTTTTTGTTTTCGTTTTTGGTGCCCCACGCGACGCTATGTACACCCTATGCTGTCTGTAATGCTGTCCTCACCCTTTTTTCTACTGGCTTCTTCGCCACCTGAGTTTCTTATCGGGCGTAATCCTTATTTATCTCGTTCGGTTCTGAACATGTACTAACTACGTTCTTCTGCTCCCCTTAGGCTGAGCGGCATTGGATCAACTCCTTCTAACCCAAATTGCGACATCTGGGACAACTGGAGTGTAAGTTTCCCCACCTTTAGTCAACCTGGATCGTGCTCACTGTCGTTTAGTCATGGAATCAGACACTCATTGACAGCATGAGAGAAGTCACACTTGCATCAATGGACGCATTGCAAAACTTCTTTTACTGGACCTGGAAGATCGGCGACTCATCAGTGTTAGGAACTTCATCTTGTCCTATGTGGCATTACAAATTGGGTTTGGAGATGGGTTGGATCCCAAGAGGCAAGCCCATTAATAGTCGCATAGACCTGGCGGTCAATGTATTGACACTATTCATAGATCCTCGTGAAGCTATTGGTCATTGTGCAAGCATGTTGAACGAGACCCAACCTTTTGATGGTCAATACCCTTCAACTGCCACTGGTGGTGTACGTGATCGTCATTCCATTTGATGCTTATATACAAATTGAATTCACCCCCACTTGCGTTAATAGTTCGGTGCTGGTTCGGTGGCGGACTGGCAAACGTCTATGCACTCTTTCCCGCCTGCAACCATCTCCCCATCATTTACTGGAACACAAATTGCCCTGCTTCCCACCTATACGCCTACTGGTACCATAAGAACATTGTTCGCTCCGACGTTCACTTCTGCGCCAAACGCCATCGTGGGTGACGGATGGAATAACGATGCAGATAACAGTCTTGCTTATGTGTAAGTAGTATAACCAACTTTTGGATCTCGGATGCTTACATTGATGTTCTTTGTAGTCCCGTCGCTGGCTGTCCCTATCCCAAGTACGTATATTCGTGTAATATTGTATCTACTTTTGCTGATTCCACCTGTTAGCGCTTGGGACGCTGTCAACGCAACCCTACCCAGCAGTCCCTGCACGGGAGCATAAAATACTAACCTCATGACTACTAACACGCGCTGAGGCGCTCCTATGCTTACGAAAACACTCGCATTCCGCATTGGTTACTGAGTCTGGACAGTAGTTGCATCTTCCCAAACCGCCCTTGTATATGGACCCGCTATCCTAGATATTGCTGAGTTTTTGCTTTGCTTTCGATATTTGCTTTCATTGATGCCTTATGTCCTTTCAATTTTTCGAACTTATTAAACTTTTGAGAATAGTTCCCTTTTTAGGTTTATATACCAGACACAACACCTTCTCCTCCCTTTCCCCCCTCCCCACCGAGTACAATGTTCAATACCTGCTATCAAAATGAGTTTACTCCGTATGCATTTGTGTAGATCGCACAACATTAATCTCAATAATGAACTGGACGTGCTGTCATCATGCGTGGAATGCTACAAGTCGATGAACTTGTTGGAGTACTCACGATTGACACTTTGTGGGATACAGCACATGGGGAAATGTCCTCAATTGGCATTATCCCAGCAAATCCTGTGACGGCAGATTACGATCTCTATTTCAAACATCCAGCTTATGTTCACTTGATGACCAGTCGCACTTTTGATCTTGCTATTGGGTATGTCACGAGCTCATCCTTCTGGGTAGGCTTCCATTCCACCTGCTTTTGGTCTTGGCTTATAGAGATGTTCAACCTCAAAGACTGCTCCACATCCCTTTATTCGTCCTTAGTTTTATTGTGTGTCATGAACACCACTGATGCGGCGGATGTGAATTTGAAATGAAATAATACACTTTGCCTCTATTTTGCTTCAAGTTCTTGTAGGTGGCACTAACCTGGGGGCTTGATCATCAAACTTCATCTGCACGCATAGTAACTTCGAATTCGCCAACCCGGCTCTTGCACATTCCGAGTTGTTGCTACCCATCAGTCAGCCCTCAGATTGGCCATAGGACACGAAAATTTTGGCTAGGGCCCGCGGACATGCTTCTTACTGGTCATGCATGTAGTACGCGCCAGCTTTAAGCAGTAAGTCCAAAGCTCTAACGATAGCAGAACATCAGCTTCTCATTCCCTAGAAGTCAAGCTCACTAGGTTGTGGCTGCCTATGGTCTTATCACGAGCCCTGAATTCCATCAAGAATCTAAGTTATTTTTGGACTCAATCGTGTTGAGCTATATGGGTCAATCCTTCTACTAAGTGCCGTGACCATTATGAGGTTCCTTGCTAGATAGAAAGTGGGCTTGCTTGCGACATACCAGCTCTGCGATCTCCCAGCACCCAACGCAATCAACTATGGGCTCAGACACAGACAAGGAGCACCAGTCCACTGGCACCGTGATCACTTCTTCGACGTCTGGTACCCGCCATATGGTCTTCCATTGTTTCACTCTACCTAATCATAGCTCGTGCAGATATGCAATCTACGACGTCGGAGCAGCCCATTCCCGTAGCTGAAAGCGATGACAGGTTGATAGCAGAGCGGAAGCTCGTCAGGAAACTTGATTTGCGGATGATGCCAACAATATTCATTATATTCATAATGAATTACATCGATGTAAGCAGTGATTAAAGCCAGCCGCTGGATATTCCTCCAAGTGTGCCATTGACTAAATAACTAAATTAGCGAAATGGAGTGACCATGGCAAGATTGAAAGGAATGGAGGAAGATCTAGTGATCACAGGTATCGTATAAAACACCTCTCCAGCTTCTTATGTCATAAGTATTTCGCAGATGTGCAGTACGCAACTGTCATTGCAATCTTATTCGTGACATATTGCCCGGCACAAATCCCCTCCAATATGGTGACTAGTATACCATTGATTTTGGCACATCTATTTTCTAACACAGGTGCAAGATACTCAATTATATTTCAAAGTATGCTTCTACCATTTGCTGGGCCGCGAGCTAACAGTGGGGTCGTAGGCCATCCCTATATATTGGAGGATGTGTCGTACTATGGGGCAGCGCTCTAACTGGGGTAAGCATGGAGGCTCAAAACTGCATTGTCTATTTAGCCAAGGTTCGACGACACTTAGATCATAAGCAATTTCGGTGGAATTTTGGCTTGCAGGATTTTTATTGGTTTGCCTGAGGCAGCCTTCTATCCGGGGGCAATTTACCTGCTTTCACGATGGTACACTAAGAAGGTATGATCACCGTACCGATCGTGTCGAAAACATTCATTTTGAGATCGTTGTGGTAGGAACTGGCATTGGCTCAGCAATCCTGTATTCTGGACTGCTTATTTCTAATGCCTTTGGTGCAGTAAGCCTCAAACTATTGATCGAAAAAAGCAATACTTGATATTACCAAGCTATTGGCAGCAGGGATACTGTCTAATACGGAAGGAAAACGTGGCGTTCGAGCCTGGAGATGGTGAGGTTTCACCGCACTCGATTTAAGGTTTCTAACTCAAATCATGTTTTCAGGCTGTTCTTTATCGAGGTACTTGGCATGTTTTGCTGTTCACGTAAGGTTAAACCCAGGATAGGGCGCAATCACCATAGTAGTTGGTCTCAATAGCATGTGGGTGATGTTGAAAGAATATCCACTCACTCTCATCATAACCCACGTCGTCTATAGGTGGTTACTCCCTGATTACGTGGGTATCCTGATGTACTCTAGGATTGACATTCAGTAAACCTATCATAGCCACACAACACTAGGTGAATGGATCCCACAGAGCGCCGACTTGCTCAGGCTCGCCTCTCTGAGGATGCGGGCGAAGTAGACAAAGATAGCGACGATTCGTAAGCACATTTAATCATGGAGCCCCTTCAACCTGCCATATCCGTTATCTCGCTGTGCGGGAGAAGACCATTTGCAGGTATAAAAATGGCGATTCGGGATCCAAAAGTTTTCATATTTGCAATTATGACCATCTTACAACTGCTGGGGCTAAGTTTCGTCCAATTCTTTCCAACGTAAGTCTGTGAATCCTTAGAAATTATCGACTGGCACCATTAACCTATTTCGAAGGCTGACTGGAACATTGGGATTCTCCACAACCATTACCCTGCTTTTGGCCGTGTAAGAAGCACCCTGTACAGTGTATCCTTACCGATTGATTGCCACCCCCTCCCTTAGGCCCCCGTGGATATTTGCATCAATAATTTGTTGCCTCAATGCATGGCATGCAGGTCAGTTGAGGACGTACGTTCATACCTCGCGGATTAATGAATCATGCCATTCAGACAATACTGGAGAACGATTCTTCCACATTGCTGGCTGGTGGTGGGGGGTAATTGTTGGGTTTGTCATTGCCTTGTGTACTATCATGATGTCTATTGCCGGGAGATATATATCCTTGTTTCTCATGGCGTGCGAATACGTGGGTACGTCAATATCAGGTGTCACAAAACACACATCTGGACATATCTGCAGGGTTTTCTATGACGTTAGTTTGGGTATCGAACACCATTTCAAGGCCGCCTGCGTACGTATTCAACTAGTGATCGTATTCCATTCTTCTAAAGGAATAATCCCTGACAGCAAAAGAGCTGCTGCGATTGGCATAGTCAACGGGTGCGGTAATATCGGAAATGTGTTCGTACTTCCTTCATTTCCTAAACTTAGCGATGCTTTACTATTCAATTCACGATAGAATGGGGTCCTACACCTGGAAATCCTCATGGGGGCCGAAGTATCACCCTTCAATGGGGATCTCTCTCGCTGCGCTGGTGTTCAGTAGCATCCTAGCCTTGTGTAAGTCTTCACTCACAATAGCAATAGACATGACCCAGATACACTATTTGCCATTGGCAGTGATGAGGCAAATCCTCATTCGAGAAAACGAAAAGCTAGATGAGGATGATAAAGCAACTATGGAAGGAGCCAATCGTTCTCGGGTGGAGGAGGCAGCAAGACTTAAAGGGATTACGCTTGAGCAGGCTTTGGAGCGAAGGAAGACTTATCGATACCTGTACTGACGAACTAAGTCTATTGGATAGCACGAAGTAAATCATACTGATGATTTGTTATCCGACCAATCATGCATGTCCGCAGGTGAGCTTACTGACGAGTGCTTTTTCGCTCGTTGTTTGGCGAGGGTACAACCCAGGTCCAGACTCATAGCGGCGATGCAATACTGGGCACTCAGGGTGAAGAGTATCAGCTAGATCATACAAACAAATATTGATGAGTGAAACATCTATTCGAAAGCACAAGGTCAAGGTACAAGGTCGACTATACGTACGGTAACTACGTTATCGGAAGAAATAGATGTGAAAATGCAGGTGAATACTCCCAGGACACAACCAAATAATATGGAACGATGTCGATCTATGTGGGCACCCAGCACCTACGGACAATCATTTTCGACTTTCCTCTTCCCTACCTGCAGTGGTGTTTCCTTGGCCTCCGGGATTAATAGGTTCTTGAGCTTCCTCTTGATCATTACCCGATGTGTGCCCCTGCTCGGGTTCCTCCTGATTGCTCGTAGACGATGGCTCGATTTGGTCTGCTTGAGTAGGTGGTCGAACATGAGGCTGACGGAAAGCTCCACTCCTCCAAGCTTCATAACCCTCTCTCTGCTCGGACTTCAATGGCAAGGTCTCCCCATACTTCGTCTCATACAGCCCTCTATGCTCTTCCGGCTGCCGATCCCATTCTCGTAACAGCTGCATACCTGTTCCAGGTTCGACTTCAGTCCCGTCGCGACATATTTTAACCTCCCTTCCGTAATTCCAAGCATTCCTCAAATACCTTGTTCTCCAAAAAGGTAATCTCCTTGTGCACAACCACTCTACCTTGAATGACTTTCCCCAAGTATCTGGCGATATCGGCTCGTACTCTTGATTTGCTTGACTCTCATCCCAATCCTCTAAAGGCTTCTGGAACCCAGCCGAATATTCCGACGACGAGCGGCTGATAGATTGATCAGGAGAAATCAAAGCTGGGGAAGTCTCTTTCATCTTTCCACGTCGCACCTCCTCCCTCGTTTCTTGATCCATCACGTCTTCTTCTTCTACTGCTCCTAATACAGAACGTCTCCTCCCATAAGCCAATCCTGACCCTCCGGCACCTCCCTCAAAAGTCATTCCCATATCAGCCGACGTCGAAGAAGGCATGGATGCTGCGTCTGGTCCTGAAAATAACATTGGGATCATAACGCGAAGCCCCTCCTTAGCCGCTTGACGTTCCTGTGATGGGATGGCTTGAAGGTGCTGATCAAGGCTGTGTTTGGTTGGGGGAGACTGGAGCGAAATGTCTGCTCGTGCCCCTCCGATCTGCGCAGGCGCAGAGTGCCTCACCTGAGCCACTTCTACAGGAGGTTGGGATTCAATTGTTGGAGATTCCATAACTGGCGGTGAATTCGGTGACGTTACGTCCGCTGAACTAGTGAGTATAGCCTTTGCCTCTTCGGTGCTTGACATTGGCTGTGGGGATTGATCGACCAAGCGACGTTCTCCAGGTTTAAAGAACATGTTGGGATCTGACGAGCGCCGACCTTGCTGCTGCTGTCTGCCTGCAGCATATTTGGGTTCTGAGCTTGATGCTCCTCCGGATCCAGATCTACGTGCTGGGAGTACTGGACGTTGCGTGGACCAAGCAACTCTGGGTTCACCCCTCCGGATGGGGCCAGCCATCCTAGATTACGTTAGTGACTACCCTAGTGTGTTAAAGGACAATAGAAGGGTGCTCGTACTGCCGCGAAGGACATGGCGCGTGGCGAGCGACCCTCTTGATGTGTTTTTGTAATGGGAATTGCCCTTACCTCGCGTATCCATACCATTCTCCGCTCTGATTGACGCTGAAAATCAGGAACACGTCTTTGCTCGTGCGATATGCCTGATCGAGGACACCTTCGTTGTGCCGCTGAGTTGCCCACAGACCCTTCTGGACGCTTATATTGAGGTCTTCCTGCAAATTTGAGTAATAAGTCAACTAGAACAAAGATAAAGTGTGCACGCGTTACCTGCATTAGGGATTTCAAAATGAAATATCGTTGTGGGAAGTACTTGGACAAGATACTCGAATCGGTCGACGCGTATGATCCGGAACTTCCTGAGACTTCTTGGCCTTGCCTTTCTTCGCTCAAGTCAGACAGCATGGTTCCAACAGCGTCCGAGGATATACGAGATTCTGAGGCGCTCCGTGCATGGTTATCATGGCGGCCGGGCGTCCCTTGCTTTTTCTCTCTAACCCACTTCGTGTGCATCCCCGTTCCTCGTTGGCCAGCAACACCAGACTTGTAATGATCATCTGGTCTCCTGATTCGACAGACCAGGGGTGAACTCTTCGGCTCATCGGGCCGCAAAATCTTTCCATCAAACCTAGCAACTGCACTTTGCAACTGTTCCTCCGTTTCAAAATTTACAAATGCGCAGCAAGACCGAGAGATGATAAACATGGACATGATACCAACAGAAGGTGGGTCCCTTTGTGGCGCGGAATTATCGGGAGGCGTATGAAAGAATTGCCAGAGCTCGTCATAGCTTGCATCGGAGGGAACATTTCCAACCCACATTACCCATTCTGATCGTACGGTGGGAGGATTGGGACGGAAGGGATAACGCATCAATGGTCTATCCGCTCCATAATGGACTCCCGAAAGTCTAGCTTCCTCGTTGGGAGGAGGCCGAGGAACAGATGGTGAGCTGAAGCTTCGAGTGCGTACAGCACCTGGTGCAGGGCTAGAACCAACCGGAGATATGGGGGATGATATGTGGTAAGGCGCTTCGGCTGGCGGATGAGCGGGGGGCGTATGAGGATTGAGCGATGACAAAGGAGGAGGCGGAGGTAGAGGTGGGTGGGGAGAGTAATATGGCTGATTGCCGAACTGGTGAGGAAGACCTTGAGGAACGTACCACCACATGCTTTGGCTCTGGCTTGGTGGTGAGCCATATTGTGGATAAGGGTGCCCTCCATAGGGTGCTGGGTGCTGGAATGGAGACATTGGGAACGCTCCCGGATTATACGAATAGGGATATATGTGCACCGATGGGGAATGGATCGGATAGGGTGAAAGAGGGGTCTGAAGATTGGAATGTTGAAGTCCCGTGCTGGGTGATGGGCCCACGGCGGAAGTTGGGGGCGAGAAGGGCGAATAGTCTTCAAAAGGTTGAAAAGGCCTAGGCCCTGTGGGGCTGGTGGATCCTTGGGGGCGATTCATAAATTGAGGGATTGGTTGAACCCAGGGGTAATAGTTAGATGTACCAAGAGCCGGTATTCCTACACTTTCTGTCCTCTGGGAGTGTTGCTGCGAACTCTGCCCATGCCTCTCCAATTGTAGACTAGGTGTTTGCGCCTGAGGACCAGCAGGCAGGTGCTGCGATGTCAACCACGAGGTACGCTCCTCTCCAAGGCCAGGTTGAAGCCCAATGCTGGCATCAGCGGATGGTTGATAGTCCGGCGGCGACGATGGCGGTGGATGTGCCAGTTCAGCAGAGGATGGGATATTCTGCGGGTGTACGGTGTCTGGTGGTATGCTGGTGGGTGTCGATAGCGAGCGCGATCGCCGTCGTCGATCTGGGCCTGGGTATGTTGGATTGGGTGTGGTTGAAATAAATGAAGGGTTTGTGCTTTCGTGCTCCTCCATGAGATCGGAACCGATGCTGAGCTCTCCCCAAATTCCCGAGTGGATCACTTGGAATCCTGGCGGCGTGATGAGTGACTCTTCGTCATACGCTTGAAATAATTGTTGGATTAAGAAGTTGATAACGAACTTTACAGAAAATCCTAGAAATTTACTTACGCGGCTTTGCAGAATAGAGGCCTTGTTCATGTTCAGTGGTCGCTGTGAACCAGGGTGAAAAATTCGAGTAAGAAATTCAGATGCAGGATGAAGAGGAATGGACGAAGTAATTTGAACGGAAAGAAGAGTGTCCCCAAAGGTTCATTTCATTCCTATGCTCGACCTCTGAGGATATTCGATATTTTCCTCCGGTTTTTTGGAAAACACCCCCTGCTATGTCCACGTGGATGTCACATGGCCTAAAACTTACCATTCCTGGTTTTATCGGCATCCTGGTCCTCAGGGTGCGGGGTGATGGGTTCTGAGGGGTCCAGCAACGGCAGCGTGTCGAGACTCATCATCCACTATCACTTCTGCTTGGAAACCACATTAAACTCCAAACGCGAATGAATGCAGCCGGAACTGCTTACTGGGCTGGGTACTTTGCCAGCAACGCACCAGGACGTGTAGTATGAAACCTGCTGAAGGGCGTACCGAATTTAATGGCTAGCCAATAAAGCCATGAAGCCAGCTTGTCCAAGCCAGCGAGGTTTGTCGTCTTGGGTGAGGCTAGACACCACGACACGCGCATCGCGAGGTTATGTAGGGATACATGGCTCCTGAGAACCCTGACGTCATATACCGGGCGACCCAGTTGGGATATTTCTCCCTACCCGAAGGGACTCCAGGTACAACCAAAGACCTCAGCAGACACAATATTCGAGTGTCACCTAGACAGACGTAGCCACAGTTAAAAGTAACTATTGGCTATGAAACATTCGTGGTGCACACCATTCTGTCCGCCGAGATTCAGTTGATCTGGCCCCAACGGCAACCTGAGTGCATGACACGCTCCCCGCGCGCGCCAGCGGTCGTCCAATGATATGCACAATGACCCGGGTTCTTCGCCCACTGCTCTCCTTCACCAGCCCGCGGGCCCACTTGCAAAATCAGCCTTGGACGCGGTTGGAAAGCTAACTGCACTTGCCACAAGACATTTCTGGTTTGAGCGGACTGCGCGCGCACCTCAAGAGATTGCAAATGTGCGCAATCAACGGAGATAGGCGCGCATACATCCCCTATCGAATATCACAATACACTTGTGCAACAGACCTGTGCACGCAGAGCACGACATCGCATTACACAATAACCTTGCACGCTCGCAAAGTTATAAAAGGTTTGAGGCGGTAGCAGTCGGGGTACGTAACCGAAATTGAGGGGGAGGAAAGGAAATAGACTGGGAATAAAATATGTTGATGGCCGTCACAAAGATGCGAGGACGGCGGACACTGTTCGGGGCTACAAACAGTGTGTAAACTAAGAAATTCCAGATGGTTCGTTCCAACGGTCTACTTTGAACTTATGACGTTCTTACTGCCATTAAAACCCTGCCACCCCGCTTAGATCTCCCTGTTGGGGCTTCAGGTTCGTTACCTTTGCGCTGGGACTCGATCTGATGGACGGTCGTCCGCACCAAGCGGTCCGCCTCTCAAGTTGCTGTCGAAATGGCTGGGATGTATTCGCCCACTCTATCGTTCGAAAAAATTTGCTGGTGCCTAAAAAAGTTGGAGTTCTAGCCCAGCTTGTACAGCCGTACCTTTTAGCGAGGTGCTATGACCCTCGTGGTGGATTAAATATTCACGATTTGGGGGTCCTTTCTTAAGGTCTATACAAAGATTTTTCCGGATGCAGTCTATCCCTTTTGGAAAATTTATCCTACGCTCAGTCAAAAACGTACCCCAGAATCTTACACCCTTGATTCAAAACCCATGGTGGAACTGGGAAGTATCTGCTGAGCCAAGGTTTGACGAGCTCTGAACTTTGTTGTTTGATAAGATTATGTCCGATTTTATATTGTTGCCCACACAACTTTCTCGAACTCTATTTGACGGACCAATGGCGGACCAACTGGCAACATAAGCTGCCTCACGGTCCCTGATCCAAGACGTGGTCGTTGCGGCTTCTAGAATAGCTGCGCCGTTGTGCTACTGGAGTAAGTATGTGAAACAAATGTTTGACACGCCGGACAAGACACTCCGGACAAGTAGAATGAAAAACTTTGCACAACAGCTTTTCACCAGTTTGGCACTTATCTCCAGAGGAGCAGTACTCCCTGAGCGCTAGTCCAATTCAAAAGGTTTGTCATCCAGAACCCGAAACTCGGACAACGGGGCTTTTGTGCAATGCAAGATACTACGATAATTATCTGAGGGATTGTACCCATGCTTGGACATCCACATTTATCTTCTTAATATTTCTTATCCAGTCGTGCATCTGGGAGTGAAACCAAAAAAGCAACGCCATCAACAAGGACGATAAGACGTTGGGATACGGCCACGTACCAACAGCTCGTCAGGGGATTTTCTCAAGTCGGGGTCTTTCATTAGGCACCAGTCTACAAACTCTTTAGCTTCATCCGGGAAAGTTATTTCTCCATCGGATTGTAGCTTGGGTGGTGGTTCGTTCACTATATGCTGCACGAGCTCCAGGATGCTCATTTTCATCACGCCCCTTGGTGTCACAGGCCGCAAGGGCTGACCACTTGGATCTTCTGGGAACTCGCCCGGAGCTGAGAGGTCGTCTGGTTCGATGTCTGATGGAGAAATAAGATAGTAATCGAGGATTTCTTCGTGACTTGAATCTGGGCTGGGTTGTTGGTGAACCAGATCTTCGGATTGTATGGGTTCTGAGTACGGGAAGCGCCCAATCGCGAGTTCGACCAGCGATATCCCGACGGACCAAACGTCCGATTTAATGGTCGGATGTGCTCCCTGTATTTGCTCTGGCTTAAAAAGGGCATCTGTCAGTCAAAATGATCGGGTAGACTTGGTAATAAGTACTGACGCTATTATAAGTGGACGTTGGCACGGTGTTGTCCATAATTGTTTGTATATGTTCTTGAGATAAGGCGAATGCGTGTACCTTGATCTCTCCAAGAGAATTGCAGAATATATTCGATGGTCGGATATCTGTTAGCCGGAGTTGAGTCGACCGAAGCGCATCGGAGAAGGCAAGTTGCGTCATACCTTTGTGAACTATACCGTGCGTCCTGTACATGTACGACAGTGCCTCTAAAACTGACATGGCCACTGAACCCACAATGTTGATTTCAATTGCACCGTGCGTCAAATAAATTTGCTCCAAAGATCCGACATCCATGAATTCCATACACAAGTGGACCTCCGAGTCCTGGTAAAAAGCGCCCAGAAACGGGATGATATACCTCGAGTTGCAGTGGTGGAGGACGTCAAATTCCCTAATAAGCGACCGGGGCCAACGTGAACCACGATCGTGGATAACAATGCTCTGAAATTGCATTCGTTATATCTAAATTTGCGGCATAGAATGACGACGAACCGACCTTGATAACCAGCACCTTGGAGGTCGCTCTATGCCACACTTGCTTCACCGTTACAAAGGGGGTGCCACTCATCTTGTCTAAAACGTCGAATTCATCTTTGACTCTCGCAATGCTGGTCCTCGTACAAGCGGTGGACGGCGATGGTAACGGTGCTTGAATCACTGAATTACGCGAACGAGCCCTCCTAGACGGTGATCCTGGAGGCCCTGCCGTGGTTCTAATCGTCGAAGAGTCATGGTCCACAAGGGTATCTTCGTCATCACTGTGCAAGTGCCGGTCTGTCATCGTGTCGCTGGCAGTTGAGCTAGGGTTGAGTCGTATGGGTCTTCTATCTCTCTGCATTTGTACCTCCACAAACCGATAGTGGAGGAAACCGATTCGGGGGCTATGTATGTCGCGTTGTTACCGGACTGGAGTAGGGCCATTCGCCGCGTGGCTCGTGTATTATGCATAGAACATACGAGCTATCTCGACCGCCCATTTCCCCAATGACGTATGCCCCATCGACCCAATTGTGATATCCTCCTGCTGGGGCTGGTCTGTTCTGGGTACAGCATTAACGCGACATCGGACCATGCTGCACTGGCCACATACCTCGATGAGCAAGTCAAACGCCTCCTTAGGACCCGGGGGATTACCAACTATTACTTGGATTGACAACTTGCTTTGATGGTTGCCTTGCATCCCTCCACGAGGCGAGTCACAAGTGGTGCTCAAGCCTCGCTCTCCCAACCCTTCCTGCTGTTCAACTCGGAGTTACGAACATGACAACACCCCACGTTCTAGCTCGCTCTCCCGTTGTTTCCGGGGGTTCTTGAGTGAATGATACGACAGCATCGCGCGGGGGTGGAAGTTCAATGAAGGCCTTCATTGAAACGGGGCCCCTTGAAAATTGACATTAAGCTTGCTTGGGCGCTGGTCCGGTGGGGTTTAGAGTTGGTGGTAAGCGAGATCGTGGCTGTGCCGCATATGTCCCTGATACCCGTCCTGGTCACCGCGAGCTTTGTGTTCACCCATCGTCGCCTTGCTAGCGCCAATCGACTTCTATACTTCAGGTGCGATACCGCATCAGGGGCCTTTCTAGAATCAAACTGATCCTTTCTCTAGAACTGCCGTCGGCCGCTAGGTTCTCTGTTGATCATCACACGAGGCGACATGGTGACTCGATACGTCGGCAGGAGGTTTAAATAAAATGCCTTGGTCGACTCACTTTGTCTTCACCAACCTACTCTCCTGCTTTCCAGCAAGAATAGTCTTTAATAACGACCATTGCCATCCCGCTCGTCACTAGCGCTCGGCCTCCAGATAAGCGGTCGCCCACACAGCATTACTCCCACCCGCAATACCGTATCCCATCGTCGAAGCTTCCAAGGGAAAGACATGGCATCAGAAACCCAGGTAGAATGGATCGACTTTTCGCAAACGCCACTATCCAAGTCATACAGCACCTTTTACGCCAAAGTCCTTGACAACCTCTTTTCAGAGCAAGACTGCCTAGACCTAATCGCGTTCGCCACTAATGCCAATTCATCGTCGCCTGCTACCTCGGATGGACAAACAAACTCTTCATCAGATTTGCCGCCACAGGATGCAGGAGGCTGGCAACCCGCCGGGCTAAGCATGAACGCCGCGGACGGCTCTCAAACCGTCCACTCAAACTTCCGGAACAGCGACCGTATCCTCAAGATCGACAACGCAGTCTCGCAAAGGATATACGAGAAGATAAGACCCCACGTAGAAGAAATACACGAGATCGACTCTGTAGGGAGTAGATGGGCAGGGATCGTAGGCAAGATCGGAAAGAAACAGGGGCCGACGTGGAGATTGGTTGGGTGAGTAGAATGTGCAGCAACCCAAAAGGACCGCGAACGCTGACGATCACCTGCCTAGCGTCAATCCACGGCTGAGCTTCTTAAAGTACGGCCCAGGACACTATTTCAAACCGCATTGCGATGGTCTCGTCGAATTGCCTTCCTCCTCTGACGCTGGAGGTACCCCCACTTCGCCAGCCCCACCGCAAAAGTCCTTTGTAACCATCCATCTCTACCTAAACGAAGATGGAGAGGGCGGGGCCACCCGATTCTGGACACCGGATAAGAAGCACCACCTCGATGTATTTCCCAAGCTCGGCCGGGTGCTCATCTTCCAACAAAGAATGTTGGTTCACAGTGGTGAAGAGGTCACGAAGGGTTTGAAGTATACGATGAGGAGCGATTTGATGTTTGAGCAAGTATAAATCAAACGTCTTATTCAGGCAGTCAACTGCTCCATATGAGGACGATCTTAAGCGGACGAACTGTTTGACTATTATACATTTGTGCGATATACTTGGTGCGATATACCACTAGGTTGTACACACTATACTACTAGTGACAAGAACAGACCTATCTCGGGTATTTCTTCCACGAATACAGCATTCAACGCTCAAAAGCAACAACTAAACTTCCTGAATACACACAGAATTAGTCTGAACGCGCTGTAGTAGACACCAGATGGGTAAGACAACACAAGCGGGGGCTGGGCGCTAACTTGAATTCAACTCTCCGGGAGTAGGGAAACAGTAATGAGACTGGGTGGCAGCGCAATCTAGAACGTGCTTGCCCACGCTTCAACATCGACATTTGACGTTCGGGCTTGTTGAACCCAGGGGTGCAACTACACATCGAAAGGAACTTCGTTAGCGACCTAGAGCCTGAAAAGGCTGCTATGGGCTTACCAGCAAATCCTTCGGCGTCGGTCGAGCATTAGGATCCTTCAACAAACAACTATCCACGAAATCTTCAGCCTCCTTCGGGAACCTTCCCTCCGGCGTAAGCCTCGGCGCGGGTTCATTGACAATATGCTGTAGCAGCTCCAGAATACTCATCGTCATCCCTCCACCCTGCAAGCTAACGCCTTTACTCTTCCTCTTATCCTTCTTCGACTTGTTCGCCGGTTTGGGTCGTGCTGGAGGTAGCCCGCTCGCGCTTGAGAGACCGCTTAGGCTGAGCGAGCCGGGGCGGGCAGGCGATAGCGTCCCTTCGAGGTCCTCCAAATCTGAGAGATCGGAATCGCCCTCGTCGGATTCTGCGAATGGGAACCTGCCCAATGCGAGCTCGATCAAGGAGATTCCGAGTGACCAGACATCGGATTTGACTGTATATTGAGCGCCTTGAATTCGCTCGGGCTGTAAACGTAATGCGTCCGTTGGTCGTGGAGGAGAGGCAGCGGAAAGGGAGAGCTTACGCTCATGTATGTTGATGTACCGACGAACGTGTCGGCAATAGAATTGATCAATTCTCCTGACACACCAAAGTCGCAAATTTTGATGTCTCCTCGCGAGTTGCATAGAATATTGGAAGGCTTGATATCTATAGGCCAAGGCGCGACTTTGTGAGCAGCCAAATCACTAGAGCAAAAGAATCTAAACTAACAACACACCTCGATGAATAATTCGATGCACATCATAGAGATACGTCAACCCTTCCAAAACGGCCAGAGCTACTCGTCCAACAATCTCAATATCAATCGCGCCAATCTTCTTGTAGATCCCATCCAAGGACCCTTTATCCATAAACTCCATGCAAATACAGATGTTCGGTTCCGCAATGAAGGCCCCATAGAACGATATGATGTACTTTGAACTGCAGTCATGCATGATTTGAAGCTCTCGAACGATCTGTTTTCGAACGGAGGGTTTTGCATCGATGAGTACAATCTATAAGATAAAAGGTTAGCGCGGTGTAGGACAACCCATGCAAGAGGACGCCGAAAGGACATCCGACACACCTTCTTGGCCATAATAGTTCCCGTAGGCACATGCTCAACCTTCTTCACGCTTCCACCATTTCCCTGCCCCAACTCCTGCAAATCCTTCAGATCCTCCGTTCTCAAATCAAACTTGACCTCCGTCTTGACCTCAAGACTGGCCAAAGTATTGGACAACGCGGTATGAACTGTGTTCCTCTTCGAGTTCATCGACGACGACGACAGAGGCGTTGAACCAGATTTATCTACAGCATCTGGATCCACCTGCGTCACTGTGCTTCCACTTGTCCCAATCTTGGGCGCTTTTAGCGTCATTGGCGGTGGACGCCGTTTACCACCAGGTGCACCGCCCCCTCCCGCTGTGGGTGCCTGGCGAATGGGAATCGGCTTGATTTCAGGCTCTGGAGGCGGTGGGGGCGGTTCTACGACATTGAGTTGGAGGGCTTTGAAGTTTCGTTTCTTGCGTATGGGAGGATTTGCGGTTGCCATTGGTGATGGGTCCCTTAGGAGTTCTGGGCTTTTCTTGAGAGTCTGGTGTCTAGATCCAGTGATTGATTGCGGTGCAAAGCTAGGAATGCTCTGCAGCCGAGATGTGTACAAACTATGGCGATGAGGAGGAGGACGAGAAGGGAAGGATTAGCGGGAGCAGGTGGCTGAGAGGGAACGATGTTGATCGCCAATTACGACGCAGTATCCACCACGTGGCTATTCAATATTTCAGCATCCTCACTGTTGTACTCGTACAGTGCCTATACTAACTATGATACATATTCCTCAGTCCCAGCTGTGTATCTGGCTTTGGGTGCATATCTGGGTGTATAGTGCTCAATCCTCTGCCTGACTGTGTAATGGAATTGTGGGTGTTCAAGGCGAACCTTCCTACCACGCCCAAGATTGATGCTACGAGAAAAGAAACGTCAGGACTAATGCACCATAAGCAGCTCAATCACGTACGTCCAATAGCTATGCCACCTATTCTGGAAGTCCTCCCACAATACGTTCATAGGCAGCACCTCTAATATCCACCAAATTTTATTTCGCACCAATTGATCATAAAGCGGTGATAAAGCATCCGCAAGTCCAGGGTACGATGCGCTTTCCCCTTCTTGGGCTTGCACACCCACTGAGAGCCCTGCTCTCTCCAATTCAACTGGGTCAAACTGGATCGGAATCTTGGCTTCAATAATCTCTTTTATCATCCATCGGAGGGAAATATTCGCTAAACTGTGCTCTGTGGAATTATCGACATTTCCACCGCCGACATCTACACGAATTCAAAGCGTCAGCTGTATACGATTGAAAGTTATATATCCCTAGCGAACCTGAGTGACATCCAGAAAACCAAACCTCTTTCGAGGCGGGAACGGGCCCGACTTGGGCAGACTCGATAATGGTCTCCTCTGAGTCGATGCGTTCATGCCACTGGCTTAGCGAGGAATGGTACAGGTTGGGCTGATACCTGATTCGACGCTGCATAAATGACACACTCTGAGCACGAGTCCAGCGATATCCACGACATCAGACAAACCTCATCCAGCGAGAGAGCGTGTCTAAACACTTTCACCGACTTATTCGAATTGGTGTACGGCAAGGTTCGCGACAGAACCACTCCTACACTGGACACTGTGTCCCTATCCACCCGTCCTTTTCAGCTACGTGAACCTGCAGGATAGGAACCCATGACACATACCAAACCCCAAGAAAATCTATCGAAACTTCTTGACAAAACGTCTCCTTGAACCCTCTCGCTAATTCATCGGATTCTTTCGTTTCGGCTTTGTAGATCTTGTATGCAAACGGGATCTGCTCCTGGTTATCGCGTGACAGCAAACCTAGTTTGTGCAGGAATCCCGCCAGCGCGCTAAAACTCCCGTGAGACGCCAGAACCTGCAAATGACAACCCTAGAGAGCTTACCGGGCAGTGTAAGCACCCCGAGAAAAACCTAACACGATCTCATTAGTGAGCAGGACTATCCCAAGCCTTGATTTTCTGGGGTTCTCACCAAATAGGCAAATGCGATCCCCAGCTCGGTAGTTTTGCATCAAGAACCTGTACCCATCGATTACATGCGCATCGAGGTACCTATAAAGTCAAGTGAAAGAAACTCTGTCAGTCAAACTGTCACCACCAAGTGGAGTTGTGTTTCTGACCATGCGAACGCAATGTCCATCCATTTAGCCAACCATGTCAACGCGGGCGAAACTACTCCAGGATTATACCATGTCCCAATACCAGCCTAATTACGAAGAATATTGAGTAAAAGTGTGGGAGACCAAGTAATTAATCGCTTACCTGATAATATGCCATCTGTTCAGTAAAATCACTCTTCTTCAAGAACCCATAAAACTTGATAACATTGGTATTCTATCACCCGCATCTCATTAGCACCCCAATTTCCCACAAAAGAGAAAATCGGGTCAAATATACTCACCTGAGGGCCATACTGGTCATTAGTGCCATCGAAACAAAGAATAAGTGTCTTGGAATTCCTGCCTCGTCCCCCTTCATCCGCCGAGCTCCCTGAACTCGCACTGCTCAGTCGTCCATTCGTCTGTGTCGGCAGCATTTTGGATGAACAATGACACGGGATGTTCGCGCGCTCAACGGCTGAGCTGGGCTGTCGTATCTCGACCAGCACTCAGGCTCGTATGTGGGGTCTTGGCTGCTAGGAACGTTCCATGGGCAAAGGAGAATATATAAGCACCGATTGTCAATGGGAACGACCGTTCTGGGTGTCTCATATCCTGACACTGAATCCGGAGATTTGATGACTGCGAGAGTGCGTGCTGTCTGTCATGGAATGCGGACGTGCCTGGATGTCCTCCAGTCACGGTGATCATGACCTAACTTTGAATTGAAAGGCTGGTACATCATCGCCTGCCCTCACTGGGGAGGCATGTCGGTGAAACAGATACTTGATGGCGCTGGCTTTACCCTGGGGAGGGTGAAGGGAAGACTAATGAACGCAAGTGGCTGAAACGATGCTATTTATTCAGCCAATTACGATGCGGTATCCACGTGCCAGTGGCTACTTAAAATACTACAGGTGTCGTACACACCAAACACACACAGCTATGATACATACTCCTCCGTTCCAGGCGTGTATTTGGCTTGAGGTTTATATTTCAACGAAGGATCATCCATTCTTTCTCTAACCGTAATATGGAACTGCGGATGTTCGAGGTGGATTTGCCTTCCCCTCCCCAAATTGACGCTAAAAGGAAACAGCTTAGAACATAACGAATCAAGAAAAAAAACAAGTACGCACGTCCAATAAGTGTGCCATGCGTTATGGATATCCTGCCACATAACTTTCATGGGCAACATCTCTATTGCCCACCAAAACTTGTTCAGAGATAATTGGTCATAAATGGGCTGCAAGGCATCCGTGACGTCTGCTTGCGATATCATTTCCTCCGTAGCCCTCAATGAGGACGGCTTGGATTTGGCTTGTGCCTGAAGCACGTCATACGAAAGTCCCGCCCTTTCTAGAGCCATTTCGTCAAACTGGATTGGAATTCCAGCTTCAATGATTTCTTTCACCATCCACCGGAGGGGGATGTTTGCTAAAGTGCTTTTCACGGAATTTTGAACACTTCCACCGCCGACATCTAAAGAGATCAGCAGTTAGTCCTACAACTCCTAGTATTGAATATCTCATCCTGACCTGCGTGACACCCAGTAAACCAGACTTCCTTTACGGGATTTACGCGTAGAACAGGGCCCATGGACTCAAAGACAGTCTCTTCTGAGCCAAAATCTCGACCTCTTGTTGACCGGTGGTATAGATTTGGCTGGAATTTTATGCGACGCTGAGGTGTGGTTTGTGAGTGTAAGTGTAGTAGTAAGTCATGACACGAACCTCATCGAGCGAGAGAGCATGTCTGAAAACTTTCACTGATCTGTTCGAATTGGTAAAGGGTAGCGTCCGCGACACAACCATTCCAACACTTGAAACAGTATCCCTATTTACCATTTGTATCCAATCAGATACAGATACACGCAAAGAACAAGGATTGTTTGTGCTTACCAGACACCTAGGAAATCAATTGAAACATCTTGGCAGAAAGTCTCTTTGAATCCCCTTGCCAGTTCATGAGATGCTTCACTTGTATTCTGGTAGAGTTTGTATGCAAGCGGGATCTGCGCCTGGTTGTCTCGAGGTAGAAGACCTAGTTTGTGCAGAAATCCAGCCAGAGCGCTGGAGTCCGCATGAACTTCTATGCTTTAGATTACGAGTTGAGTAAGCTTACCGGGCAGTATAAGCACCACGGGAGAAGCCTGACGAAGTGGTATCAGTCATCAATATCAACAGCCAAACCATTTATTTGAATACACACCGAACAGGCAGATACGATCTCCAACCCGATAATTCTGCATCAAAAATCTATACCCGTCGATTACATGCGCGTCAAGATACCTATGGCATCGAATGGCCCAGGTTGTGTGAGCTGAGAATATTACCACGATATAAGACATATCACTAACCATGCGAACCCAATGTCCATCCATTTGGCGAACCACGTCAGCGCAGGTGAAACTACTCCAGGACTGTACCAAGTCCCAACACCAGCCTGGCCGTAAGGAGGTTATAAAAGACATAATCACAGGACAAGGACTCGATCACTTGCTTGATAATACGCCATTTGCTCGTTAAAATCATTCTTCTTTAACAAAGCATAGAATTTGACTATATTGGTGTTCTGTCGTTTATACTTTATTGCCATACTATTCCTCGAAAGAAACAGGCTAGACGCTCACTTCCAAATCGTATTCATTGTCAGTGCCGTCAAAGCAAAGTATAAGCGTTTTGGATTTTCTGCACGAGTGTTGCTGTTCTTGATCTGTTGAACTGCCGTTCAGCGCTCCATGTTCAGATCTTGTGTCAGATCTTGTGTGAACCGGTAGCATTTGAAAGAATTATGTGGTGCAGTTAAGCTTCGTAAAGGGGGTATCCTACGTGGGGCCTTAGTCGCAGGCTTCCAAACAGAACCGCATCGAGAGGAAGAGTAGTATATAAATGCTGAACTGGATAGCCATAGTCCTTGGCGTCTCCCATGAGGACGGTCATAGCTCATAACACTTAGAAGCTGTGTGATAAGTTTGCGCCGGCGTTTTGATAACTGCGGGCAATGCTCTTTATAGGCATTGTGATTTGTGGGCGTCACCCGAGGTCTTTCGCACGACCTGGCTTGGTACACAGGATATACTCTAATTGGTAAAAAGTTGGATTGGAAGCCGTGGAGCATAGGGTGCACTCACTACCAGCCCTACGTGGCTCATCTTCTCCACATCATGATCGATCCACAGAACCTCGGGTTTATAATGGTCTGGGAGGTGGTCTTCCATTCACACTGTCAATGACGCTAGTCTAGGAAATCACATGACTGATGGGCTGACCAGAATAGGGTGTCCAATATATTCCATATATTTCTCAATCGTGTCGTTGAGCGATCCCACAGTCTGACTCGCTTCTTCGAAGAGCGGGATTTATGGCTTTGCGGCCGGCGCCCATGTTTCCATAGCATAGCGCCGTATAAACCTAGCTATATGCGCCTAGCGTGAGTGTGAAGTTTTATACTTCGTAATAGGCATATTGCTTACAAGACAAGTTGAAGATCTAACGATTGTGACTCACCGCATCTTCCGTCCGATTCTGCGCAACAGTGATTTTTCCCAAACTGGTGCACCAGAAGACCAAGACTTTGTAAAGAATAAGGCCGGCGTCGAGAACATAAGCGAGTATAGCGATATCAACAACCATATGACCGAACTACGCCGTGTGCTAAGCCTCATTCAACCTACCTAATTGGTGGCCGTTTCGACATCGTCGAATTCTGGGTATCTCGTGGTGCGAATTGGGAGTTGTGCCTTAGGGACACCACATACTAGGGAACCCGGGGACCATAACATGGTCGAAGGTGGGTAAGACGGGTCGCGCGGCGAGATATGACCGGATGATGCCGAAAAGCCATTGCATACGGAAATGGAGTTTGTGGAGGTCAGTAAGGATGGTGCCAACAAGAGGGTCCGCTGACCATAAATAAATTAACTCGAAACTAATGATACAGTGTCCATTTTTAGTGTCCTATGAATACAAATTCTGCCATAAAAACGCCTTCTAATCTTGCCACATAATACGAGCAAGGCACTGAAGGCAATAAGTAAGTAATATGCAATCACACACAAGGCGAAAACGAAGTCTAATCCAAGTCAAAGTGATGATGCAGTGCCCTCGCAATTTCTTCTCTTTTCTTTGCTAACAATCTCAACCCACCCTGTCTACATGCCGGCCAAACCATCTGCAACTTCTTGTCACTCCTATCCTTTCCCAAAAACTCCTGGACCTGCATTAACCCAACCAGAACGTTCATGCTTGTCCTCATCCAACGAACCATCATCCCCAGGTATACCGCATTCCAGTTTACGACACAGACTCCGTGACAAGGACACCCTTCGCCTTTCGCCAACTCCAAAGACGTGCCTGTCAGCGTCCGCCCATAGGTCCGCAACGAATGGTATCCACTGAGAAGGTGTTGGTACTGTCTTCGATCCAACGAAGGGTCCTGTTGGGGTGGTCTCCATATTTGGGTTCCAACGGAATCAACGAGATGAACGTAATAAGCGTAAGAAAGTAGTCTTGTTTGATCAAGTCGTTCACTGATGATAATAGACGTAGCAGAAGAGAATTCTCTCCAGAGTAGTCGAGAAATCCAACGGTTTTCCAGTTCGACTCGTAAATCCTGTTGGTCGTAAAGAATCAATACCTCTAGGAGGTAGGTGTACTCTTCTATTGTGGCTGTGCGAATGTAGCTTGGGTGTTGAAGTGAATACTGAAATTGTGACGACGATGGGCTTGGTGATTGTGGGGTACGATGATCGCCATCAAGGGATTGTCGTTTGGACGCCATAAACAGCTCCCGGATGACACGCATAGTCCACGATTTGAAGTAATTGCCCTCGTTGCGATGTGCCACCATCGCGATGTCCATGAGGAGTTTGAAGGTCAGCTTCGTGTTGAAGCGTGTGCTTGAAATCAAAAGGTCAACTTTGCACGATCCTCAACAGCACGTAAATTTTACAACTCACGGCCAACCTATACCATGCGACTTCAGCCAACCCATGCCATACGAATGCAGGCTCCTCGATTCAAGAAACAGCTTTCCACAATCAATCACCACCTCCTGCGGGACAACGGACGTCGATACCATAGGCGGCGCACTGGTGTTCCTCATATCTCCACCTGTCGCCGGAGATGCCATCGAAGAGCTAGATTTCGGCCGCGAGCCACTTTCATCGTCTGAGGGTACCCCCTTCACATACCCATCCGTCACTGCGGTCTTTATCTTGACTGAAGGCGAGTTGGAGGTGCTGTCCACTTGGTCGGGAGAAGAGTTTGCCGACTTGGGCTCGCTCAGGCCCGAACTGTGCACTAGGTTACTAGTGTCACCGCTACCGTGCCTGATTTCCTCCTGGGGCATTAATGAGCTTCCTTTTTGTTCACGATGTGGGTACGTTTTCCCTGACTTCGCCTTCTTGTTATAAATTTCTAGTGGAGTCGGGAGGGCGCTTGGGGTGGTACACACAAGTGTGTTTAACCTGGGGGAGGCTGTGGAAGGTGGGCGTTTTAAAATGGATGGCTGAGTGATAGTCTTGCTTCGCCGAAATCGTGGTCGAGGAATGAGAGGAGTGCTGGAGTCAGAATACGCGCTGTGCCCTGAAGGATAAGTCACACTAGTGGCATTAGTGGCATACAGTGTCCTTTCCCTGCTAGACTGGATATTGGTGAACGCTTTGGCGTTCTCCGTGCCCCTGAACGCCTCCATTCGCGCGGGTATCGATATGGTGCAAGCCATTGAACTGTATGGGGATTAGGAATGTCGAAAACCGGATATGATGGGAAGTTGTAGTGGTAAGCCGGATGGGGGACCGAATGAGTGCCACAGAGATGGTGAGCGGTGAAGGAGGAAAAGTTGGACCCCCCACTTGGCGTCATACCGCCCTAATTATAATCCAGCAATGAAAAAATGCCACGGTATGAACAATGACATTCTTTGAAAAAAAGAGAAAAAGACATACCAATAGTCAAAGCCACATGACTACAATCATGGTTTCAAACGCACGGCATAGACTGTGCACCAGCCAGAATCGGGTCTTTGAACAGGTTCATGTCGTTCCGGCTTTTGTGAGATCAAGTGTTTCAATGGGAACGTACGTTAGCCAGAGTCGGTTCAGTGTCGAAGCAAGAGAAGAGCATTGCTTTGATGATGCAAACGTATCAATTACCAGCCGTGTTATTATCATCGTGGGGCACTCTCTTGGAAAGATCGCTTTTTGTGTTCGTATATGGGCATTGGGAAAAAATTGTGAGATGAACCTGAGTCAGAGCCTCACGGCTCTGTCCAAGTTGCGGGTGCTTCGTGGTCGTGAGGATGGCGGTTGTTATCATAGTCCGGATGCTCGAGCATCCATAAAACGGATCCAAGGATGTGTCTGCTCAGATCCATTTATGGCAGGCATATGGCGGCGCGATGAGGGCCTTCCCGATGGCGTCCCACGGTACCTTTTGGTGTTATACCCCAAAGTTTCAGAGCCCATACAGCACAAACCAGCAAGTGCTTCTGCTCTTGCGCGTCTTGACGGTCGACGTGCTGCGACCGAAATGCGGCGAAAAGAGGTGAGAAATTAGATGCCAGTAGCAGAGGAAGCGCATTCCGTCCTTGTGTTAGGCTCTGGTCCTCACCATGGTGGGCGGGCGGAGGAACACGTAGAGTGACGCGTAAAATGCACACAGGGCGGAGACAGCCACCCAGCACGACTTCATTATTCCGTTCCCGGTAATCACACCTACGGATGCAACTTTTAGTCATGCCCATGTCATCTAGAAGCCCAGTACGTATGAATGTTGGACCTCCTATCTTCACAACTTGGTAGGACAGTGATATGCTTCCGAGTTTCTCTTTATCTAATATGACGCCTCTCCTCCACAACGCGTCATATTCGTCATAAATTGCTATCCGCTGGTTTCATATATACTCAGGGGTTGACGCCCAGAGCGCCCCCTGCTCTTTCAATTCAACACCCAACTCCAAGAACAGAGCATCATGTCAGGCAGCGATCCATATCGTCGACAAGGCTACGACCCTAACACTGGGTATGGCTCCAGTGGTGCGACAGGCGGTAGGTATCCATCATTCGTGCCGTCCCTCTCACTCCAGTTCCTGTCCTAAGCTCTGCGAGTCTGACAACGAGCTCATTTGCTCAATTCCTAGGTTCGGGAACCTACGGTTCTGGACGGTAGGTGGCCACACTCTCCTACCTCTCCACGTGTCGTACCAACTAATCCCCTAGTTATGGTGAAAGGGAATCTGAGCGCTACGGCCAGACTCAAGACTCTGGCTGGCAGTCAGGCCGCGAGGGATACGACCAAACTCGATCCGAACAATATGTTTCGTATCCTTCCGTCTTCGCTCAGCCATAGACTAACGCCTCTATCCACCAGCAATACGACCCCAACACCCCCGGCTCTCCAGGCCGATGGACTGGAGCCAGTGGCATCGGTGGTGGCTACGGCAGTGGCTACGGGGGATCCGGCGGGGCTGGCTACCGCCCCTCAGCCGGGGGCTACGGTGAATCTGGTGGCGGCTACTCCAGCACCGACTACCCCCAGCAAAGCACCAGCGAAATGAGGGGCAGTGGTACCACATCTTATGGCACCCAATATGGCACCAGCGGCCAAGGCTACGGTCAAGGCCAGGGAACAGGCAAGTCGGGATTAGCACGTGAAGGTCTTGGTGCAAGCCTGAAGCCGACCATTGGCTCCGGGTATTATGACACGCCTAGCGGTGCAGGGACTACAACAACTACAACCACAGGTGCGAGAACTGGATATGGTTCAGGAGGTGATCGCACCACAAAACCCGGCATGGGCGAGAGAATACTTGGTAGAGTATCGTGTCGTATATGGGTTAGCTTGTTGCTGATCTGGACTTTGCTAAGGAGGAACCGAGGCTATGGCAGGCCAAATGATGAACAAGCCCGAGTGGGTCGCGAGAGGCCATGAGCACCAGGTACGTTGTACGCGACACTGACGAAGGCCAGAATTCTGACATCCATCAGTATGGCGAATCAGCCGGTCGCACTAGGGATACTGGTGAAAGGTACTAAACGAAGTCGCATTTATTATCGTCCAATCCGAATTATACTATATTAGTATTTCCTGTTGAATTTTCGCCATGGCGAGATATTACTCGGCTCTTTTGTCTTTTCTTAAAGGCTCTTCAGAATCAACGCGACTTTGAGCTACAAAATGGAGAGTGAAAAATCTAATTTGCAACTACAATCAGAACACGAAGTTAGTGATATAAATACCAGAGATGTTATGGTAATAGCCCGAGCAGTGGTTTAGTCCTATACTTAGTGGGAATGATGTCTACTAGTGTCCCATACACCGACTCAACAAAAGTACCATAGCAGATCTAGAGCATGACTGCGGGATGAGGTCACTTTCACGACTCTTGACTTTCTTCTGCCAATCCTTCCAGCGAAGCCTGTTGCTGCCACATGCTAGCATACAACCCTCCCAGCTTGAGCAATTCCTCGTGGCTTCCCTGTTCGACTACATATCCTTCTCTCAGAACAATAATCAAGTCTATGTGAGGGAAAGAAGGCGTCAGCTGAGATGCAGAACTAAACTGAACCGGGTACGCACCTGCTTCAACAACAGTCCGTAGTCGATGAGCAATGAAAATACTCGTTCTCGACTTATCCAACAAGACACTGTCGATGTTCTTCATCAACTCAGACTCGGTATGCGCATCCAAAGCCGAAGTCTAAACAACAAGCAAAAAACAAGAATCAGCAATTAATCACCATACCGTTTGAGGCTAACACCTACCGCTTCATCAAAGAACAAAATCGGAGGATCCTTCAACAACACCCTCGCAACCGCCAACCTCTGCTTCTCTCCACCACTAATCATCAGTCCCCTCTCCCCAACCTGCGTCTTATACCCCTCCGGCAACTTCTCAATCGTCCCATGCACGTTCGCCTTCCTCGCCGCCTCCATAACCTCCTCATCTGTCGCGTCCAACCGCCCATATCTAATATTATGCATAATATCTTTATGGAACAACGGCGTATCCTGTGGCACGACTCCAATAACCTTCCTAATGCTGTCAATCTGCAGGTCATGTATCTCCTGATCGTCGATGTAGATTTTCCCTGACGATGGTTCGTAGAAACGGTATAGGAGACGGAAGACGGTTGATTTGCCGCAACCAGAGGGACCAACGATGGCCACCTTTTTGCCTGCTGGAACTGTGAAAGAGAGGTCCCTGAAGATAGGACGGTCGGGGTGGTAGGCAAAGTTGACGTTTTCGAAACGGATGGAGCCGCCTCGGAATTGCAGGGGTGGTGCGTTTGGTTTATCCTAAATGCAGCGGAATGTGATGAGCGCATCGTATCATACTGAAGTTAAAGACAATCACGGACCATAACAGGACGGTTGTCTTCAACGAGCTTCAATAAGATCTCCATATCAAGGAGGTTTTGTCGCATTTCCCGGTAGATTGTACCTAGGAAATTTAGAGGAAGCGAGAGTTGGAAGATAAGTTGGTTGACCATCACGAGGTCGCCGACAGTCATAGTCCCTACGGTCACGTTTCAACACATGCTACCCGAGAAGCTAAGAGTGATAACTCACCATTGAGAACGCCCTGAGCAGCGAGGAACATGCAAGCCGTCAACGCAGTCGAGAAGATAACATTCTGTCCCGAGTTCAAGTACGCAAGCGAGGTGGTGATCTTGACAGAAGACTTTTCGTACTCCGCGAGGTGCTTATCATACTGGGCGATCTCGAACTTCTCATTATTGAAGTGCTTAACAGCTTCGAAATTGATCAATGAGTCAACTGCAGTACTGGCTGCTTTGTTGTCTGCTTTATTCGCTTCCCTTCGGAACCGGGTTCTGAGGGACGAGAAGACAATCATTAATTAACCACTATGGTGGTGAAGATACAGACTCACCTCCAGGAAGTCGTGCGAACTGTAAACCAGGTATATGCAGCCATAGTCACTAATGTGATTGCCGCGAAGTCCCAGCCGAACTTGTACGTCTGGATGCGCTTCAGCAATCACATACGACCTGGGCCAGTGAAAATAACTCACCAAGATGCCGCACACCATGGAGATTTCCAAAGCAGTGGGCGCAATCCGGAAAAGCAGCGCAGACAACAAGAACGTGATACCTCTATATGCACCTTAACCTGTCAGATACGAACACGATATCCCAATCGAGAGCAGGAAACTAACTTTGTACCACGGTCAATAGCCCTCGTCAACCCACCCGTTTGACGCGAAAGATGGAACTTCAAATCAAGGTTGAGGAGATGCTCAAAAGTTTCTCTTGCCACTTTGCGAATTGCGCGTTGACCGATGTTGGCAAATACTGCATTGAGGAGTTCGCCGAATAGCGTTGCTCCGATTCGTGCAGCACCATCTGGTGTGTGACAAATGGGTTATTTTGAATCCGAGGTGAAGATAAACAGGAAAGGACGCACATCCAAGGACGAGACTACCAACAACAACCCATACCGTTGATGGCGCGGTAATATCAACGTTGAGTGCGTCGATAACTCCTTTGAACAGCTGAGGTACCTGGACGTTTAAGACCTAATTTCAAGAAAAAAAGGTAATCAGCGTCCTATTGACAACGAAAATCGCAGGTGGCATCAGGAACCCAAGCAACACTCCACTTCAGTTTTTCCTCCGCATAGATGCAGCAATTCACGAACGAAAAGATGACCGTACCTTACCAGAGACTAACAGCGCAAAACCGAACAACACAGTCCCCTTCGTCTTCCAGTCACCTCTCGGCCAAACATTCTCCATCAATTTCTTAATGATGGTCCAGTCCGTTCTCCTTTGCTCGGCATTACTCGGTGTCGACTCTGATTTAGCGTTTTCCGACGACCGCCCTGAAGACCCCTGCGTTTGCGGTGTTGGCGTTGAAGCAGGCGACGAAGGAGACGGGGACGGGCTCGAGGTCGTTGTTGAAGTGGTGGAGGTGGTCCTATTAGCTGGTGAAGGAGAATCCGACCCGGAGCTTGATCCTGCCAAATGTCTGTATGCTCTCGTGCCAGAGAGTAAGTTGGCCTGTATGCCAGCGGCTCCAAGCCAAGTTCCGTGTCGCAAGGATCCAGCACGTATTGACACAAAACTTGCTGAACCACATCTCGAAGCCTTTCCTGCCCTAGCAGAAACTCCTATATGCCGCCTTTCACCATCAAACGCTCCCTTCCCAATCTCGACCCTAGATAGCCCAGTGGCCTTCGCGTGGCTGCTGAATGCGCGTAGCCCAGTGCACACCAGCTTGTCCAACTTGGGTATTGATGATCGAGGCGAAAAAGGTGAGCTTGAAAGCGAACCAGCGCCCAGTTTGGGCGGGTGCAAAAACTTGAGGGTATGTGCGAGTGTTGCCATCAACTCCCAACACCCTGATTTCTCGTCTTCCTCAGAGCTGTCCTATATCCGTTTTCTTAATCGTATGGTTGGAAATTGGAAAAGTCCGGTGTGGGCCCCACCCGAGGTTGATAGCAGCACGAAAATAAGCTAGGAAGAAAGGGCCAATAAACCAAAGAGCTGAAGTCCAACAAAGCAAGACTGCCCCCTGGTCGTCTTCGTCGTCGTCGGGAGTGACAGGGACAGCGCACAGCCCCTTCGGAGAGCGTCGTGGATGGGACTGAACGGAAAAGCGATTAGCGGAGGGCTAAGTATTATATTGGCAAAGTTTGGCCTGACATGACGTGCTTCAGCCAATTAGCGAATGCGCCCTTATCAGATAAGATAATCCCCACGTGGCGGTTGAGCGTGCACTTTGGGTCTCGCTTTATTCTCATGGGACAGTAGCAACAGGGATGGGATGAATCACTGATTTGATTACACCAACGAAGGTTGCTTAACAGGTAAATTCATGATTCAATTCGGAATGAACGGTCTATCTCATGCGATCGGAACAATGAACCACATCGCCTATCTCCTGTAAACGATTTAATAGCTGTCGTCTTTCTAGCCCTCCCCATCCAGAAAAAATAATTTCGACCTTCTCCAAGGGCTGACCGCAAGTGCTTCGATGAACCAAGAATCTCTCCAAGGTATCCCGGTCTGGGGTCATACCCCAAACATGAAATTTGAGGCAGCGTAGTCCAGGGAAGAACGATGTCGCCCAGGATTGACAAGACGAGCAGGACAGTACTCGATTCGATAAGAGAGTTGTGCCGACTTCAACTCTACGTGTGCGAACACAGGAGCACGGCGGAGTATTGAAAAACCCGGGATATGGTTCTTCATTGAATACCAAGAGTCCAAGCCCGCTCATACGAGAATAGAGATCCAAAGTGTCTTCGGCAGATAAACCATGGATAATGAGTGTTGGTTTGTGATCGGACCAAAAGATTGATGCGCTGGCAGCGAGACGAAGCTTCACGAAGTCACTAGGCGAACAGATGCTGGGAAGGCGAGTTGTAGGCCAAAGTTGGATAAGAGCTGCACCGAGCAATGGGGACGGTGTTGCTCTCCTAAAAGGTGCAGTATCCATGCCCGAGAGTCGAAGCATTGTCATGCAAGATAAAAAGCCGGCAATTGCATCTTCATAGTCCTACGCCAACTAGAGGAATTGAAGAGACGGAAGCGAACTACGGGTGAGATACGTGTCAACCTCAGAAGGGTTCCTTAGCGATGAAAGAGTTTCGCGTATAATTAAGGTGCGAAAACGCCTGAGGGAGAAGAACATTTCATAAAAGACAGACATCGGCGGTAAGGACTCTGGTTCAAGATTTATGAGCTCTAAAGACGTCAAGTCCGTCGACAGAAGCCTTGCGTTGAAGATACCGTGAATGATTGCGAGGTGCTGTAAGCGAAAGGTTGGTTCCCAATGTCCGTAAAGATGGTTACAGTTCTGCAGAATTGAAGCCTCCAGTAGTGCTTGCGAAAAATCTAGCGAATAACGTTGACTCCAATCCTGACTCCAAGCGGCGGCTTGCAGAGAGCTCCGTACTGTGAGTGATTTGACGCGATGCAACGCTGATGATAAGCCAGGCAGGGTTGGGCTCAGCCGACAGAGTCAGATCAAGGGGGGCTGGGTGAGAGCGTCGTACAAGTTCATTGACCACGTCGGTTGGCTGGCATGGACAAGAAATAGTGTTCCAAAACAGAGGGTGCTGTAGGGCGATATTCCTCAGGTGCTGTGAGACATGCGTGATTCGAGTCCACAGAAATGAGTTATGGTCGTAGTCGCTCTTGAATAATTCGATGATTCGAACAAGAACCTGCGCGGGAAGGCGCATAATCGGGGCGAGGGCATTTCTACGACGCAGCTGAAGAACTCGTAGCTGTGACCTGGCGACCTCTTCACCGATCTCGGCGGGTGTCAATTCCCCATCTTGCCTGGACTGACCATCCATGATGGTGGTAACGGAGGAAGAGTGGTGGGAAAATCCGGACAAAGCCCGTCCTGCTCTCTTCCACCGCCGCCACCAAATGAACAAGCACCCTTCGGTACGTCGACGTCTCTCACAATGACTCTGCCCATGATGGGGCATGAACCGTAACCTCGGCGCAGTATCAAGTACTTTCACCCTACCTCCTCAAGTACCCAAAGTCCGCCGGGTGCTTGTTTCAAGCGTACAACGACATTGTATACGGTTGGCTCCATTTGCTGATCTGGTTTCTCGCACTTCTTACACGTGCGTTATGTAGCTCAACAATGGAAGGATGTCGAATTGATTGAGGTCGAGGCGTGTAAGCGGGCTGTGATCAATGGGAAGAAGGGCGGGTCGGTGAGTGCCAATTCCGTTTGCCTCTACGACACGCTGGTGATGCCTCCTGGGTTAGGAATCCGTGTCCTTTGTCGTTCCATGCTCGCTTGCAGAGATTATTAGCTTTGAATGGTGTGTAATACCTGCGATCCGCCCTCGAAGCTACTGATCGAGCGGTTTAGGTTAATGGATGTTTTCACCGCGCTCCCAAGTACAGAAGAAATCTTCCTAGCTATCACCTCTGAAGACGCTTCAATTGTGTATTATAAAATTAGCAAGGATATCATTAAGCCCCAACTGTAAATGCTGGGCGAAATTCCACCTAGTTGACCACCTCAACCTTAGATGACTCGACCGCAACATGAATGCATGAAAGGGGAATCCATTAAGTTACGAGTGAGTCCGTCTAACCTACACTTAAATGCATACAGTATCTAAACTATGCGAAACTAGATGTCCGTATTTGATGTATATTAACACAAAACCTCGCAAGGACAGCCTGGAATCATTGTCAGCGCTGCAAATACACAGGCAAGGACTTGATGACATACAGATGATGCTCGCGACACAATCGCACAAAGACTATAACATATGGTTGTTGGTGCAACGTAAGATAGGATGGCATTGGAGTGCTAACCTCGCAACATTCTGTATGACATCGAGGTCAGATTCCTTTCTATTAAGGACGTCCGACTGATAAACTCACCGAAGCATATACAGCATGCAAGTGCAGTAATGAGGCAATCCTGTCGACACGGAACGATTGAGATCAGCCTCGAGAATAGCCCACATCGTCAAGATGAAAGAGCTCACCTTGGCAGCTCCGCCTCCCCGAATACGAGCGGCCTTGCCTTCTTGCGGTTCTACTTGCTTTGACTGTCCCTCTGGTGCTCTCATCACCTCTGTTATTCAACGGCTATGAGAACGAAAATATGTCTGAGATGGGAGCGTTTACTCACTCATCTCTGATACAGCTCCAGGCTGCACGGTTGTCGCTGGCTTGTAAGTCGGTTGAGGGCGTTGGATATCCATAGTAAACGGTGTTGAGAGTTTGGGAGGGTGAGATGGTTTAGTTCGAAGACCACCAAGGTATATAAAGGCGGGAGGCTTAAGAAGCTAATGAGGCTGGGAGTCAAGTCGAAGCGATGCGTCCGCAGTCTAATACTGTGAGACATTCTACCTCCCTCCTTTTTGACCCGGTCTGTCGCACTCCTAGAGCAATCGCCTCCCGCGGGGTGATGTAAATGCGTCCTGCATCATTACTTTCATCATCCGTTCGTCACCGCTTGTACAGATAATAATGGAGCACTTCCCCATAAGGTAACCTCCATTTTGCTTAAACTTTATACACCGTCGTTCAAGGTTATGCACACCCACGAGTTTCGAGGGCCAGAGTGAAACGAGGCAGTGAATCGCGGTTTTAGGGGGGTTATTTTTGGTCGCGATTTTAAGCGATTGGGGCTCGAGGACTGCGCAATGCGTATGCATGCACGCTCGGGCCTGAGCTGGAAACCGCCTAGCGATACTCACGCAGAGATGGCATCGCCACATGCCCATGCCAATGATATCTGGGTCTTTTTATAAGTTGACGGGCATTAAAAATACAGCAACCCTGCACGGGATTCCAGTAAATTAGGAGATAAATTTATCTCAACGCTAACTAAGCACCGTGACACTGATTCAATTCCCCGCTATTTGACCAGAGCTATCGGTGTGCTGCACTTTGACACCCAAAAAGTGATCCGCGAGGCTTTCCTTTAACTTGTCCTTTGCCTCTTGCGCCATCTTTATCTTCGTACTGCGACATTGAGGGCGCATCCGGGTTGATTTATTATTATCATCTAGGACGACGACCTGTGCAATGTATTTGGCACCTTCCATGTAGTCTGTTCCTGGGAGTACAGAATCTTGTAACGGTGAATAAACTTTCAGGTTGTGAAGGGTCTGATTCCACATGATGTGGCAGGTTTGACTTTGACATTGGCATTTGGTAAGGGTACCAAGAAATCTTGTCCACGAATTACTTAAAGACCAAAAGCCAGTATAGAACTTTATTTCTTGCTCGGGTTTAATCATTGAGCTGGGGACCATAGGTCGGAAAACGCCAAGTGGGCCTGTCCGGGCCTGCTGGACTGGGGACGAGAACATCTTCATAAGAAGCTTATAATACAACAGCCCTTGGAAGCGACGCATATTCAAGCGCTCGGCCGTAGATAATGCAAAGGCCACATCGGCGCGATCGCCATGGATTGTATTCAACCATTGAGCCACGACGCAGTCCTCCAGCTGCCTGACGTCGCAAATGACTGAAAGTTCGAGGATGTCGACAAAAAGTCAATCGAACAAGTGACCAAGAATTGGTTGCGGGACTTGGAAGAGGTGTGGTGGAGAAGGAGAGACAGAGCTCATTTCTCGATGGAGGTGAATTGGTATTTCTTGCACATTCGCGCCAAAGAAATGAGTCGAGGCATGTCAACCTCATTCAGTTCGAGTTGCCAACAAACTTCGTTAGGACTGAGCAAAAGAGCATATATATAGAGAGGATATCCTAGACAAAGATGAGATGACTCACAGCGCGTATAAGACCCATCACAGGGCACGGAAGTCCTCTGGATCGTCTTGCAAGACGATTGTGTTGTCGGTAGTAGTCCCTTGCACTACCTCTTCGATAGGAGCTGGTAGACCGAACATCATCTCGAACATTGAAGAGTCAATAGAATGCGGTGAATTAGCTGAAACAACACGAACCCAGTGCGATGACCGAACGCATTCTCATTCACCTTGAATAGCACCCCGCTAACGAGAAGAATGTAATCGCCGTCAGGCTTAAAGTAAACTTCGTCCGGTGGGTGCTGAGGTGGTGCATTTTGGCTACGACGTCAAAAGTGTTCGAGTTATGCTGTGCTGACCGTGCGGAGTTTAGAGTGTGTCTAACGCTGGTCAAACCTGAATTATAGAGTGGGCGGTTCGTCAGACAATGTTGATACAAGGTCAAGCCTTTCCAGCGCATGATCGCCATCTATTCAAAATGCCGATGATCGTGACCACATGGCACTACTAGTCTCGTCACATCAAATATTTCGAAGTCCGCCGTTAACCATAGGGGCATGTGCACTCATTGGATTTTAATCGCCGACAGCGGACTTGATTTTTGTCACGTCTACAAGGTGCTCATTGCACATTGAATCCACGAAGTGGTACATTACTCCTCTCAAACTGTGTCTATGCTCTCGGAGAATTAGCTTTCAGAGTATGTACTATGTGAACTTGCTGCCATTCTGCTTCTGTGGGAAAAAAATTGACCAAAGAGGCACGAGATGAGAATCTTAATTTCTCCGAAATCAAGACTGCAAAGAATTTGATTCATGATCAGATAGGCGCCATGTTCATTCATTCAAACTACTGGGTATCATTCTTGAGATATGAGACTGTGCTTATGAATTTTTGCAGGAGGAGTTTAACTGGGTGTTGCGCTGTTCTATGCGAAAACATCATATTTGCACATCCCGAACCGTTTGCACAACTGGGCCAAGGATAGTATTGTCAGACACATGCTCAAGCAGCTACTACACTACATACACCCAATCATCGGTACTAATTAACCACACCCAGAAAGTGGTCAGACAAACATCCCTCCAACTTAGCTTTCCCTTCCTCCATTTTTGTCATTCCACTTTCTTGACACGCCTTGCACATTCTATCAAAATCCTATTTACAATCCGCCTCGTTATTGATTCCGTTGGCCATTTGATCCATATTTTTCAGATAATCCGTACTGAAGTGCGTTAATGACAAGCTTTTTCTGAAAGCGGACTCCCACCGCGTATGGCAAGCCTCGTATTGGCGGCCTGAGTAGTAGCTGTGAGTCGGTATGACGCTAGTAGCATCAACAAGTTTTGACCATAACAAGGTCAACGACCAGAAACCACGACACAATCTCCTTTCTCGCTCCGCTGTGAGCCCCAGCTCGGAGATCTTGTCGTGAATATCGAACTGACTATTTTCCGGAGAGCCCGAGAACTGTGCGGCTAGTCTGCAAATTTGTGTGTAATATAGCGACCCTTGGAAGTTACGTAGGTTCAGGCGCTCTGCGACTGCCAGTGCGTCCGAAACGCTGAGTTGCCCTTTGTGAACGCGCTCTATCCATTTAGGTTTAACGTTATTTTGTAAAGCCACGAGGTCTCCAAGAATAGATAATTCAAGGATATCAGAGAGGGATTCGGCAGAACAACTATCGAGGAATTTATTGGTTGATCGAGGGGTGAGATGGGTGCTAAGAAGATCGAGTGCCCATCCCTCGATAGTAAAAAATTGATATTTTCTGCAGATAGTGGCGAGTAAGATAAGTCTTGGTATGTTCACACGTTTGACATAATGCTGCATGCCAATTTCGTTGGGACTGGGGATACGGTACAAGACGATTTTCAGAGGTGATATCGCGTGGAACACAATTAAGAACTCACAGTGCGTATAGGACCCAGCACAGGGCACGAAAATGCGTGAGGCTGTCCTGCAAGACAACAGGATCTTCGTCGGATGACCCATGTCGCAGACCATCAGCCGTTGGCTGAGGAAGCGCGAACATTGTTTCGAACATCGATGAATCTCTGGTCAGTAGACAGCGATGGACCTGCCGTAGACTCGTTAGTCCATGCGATTAAGAATAGTAGCCGCATTGAACACTCGTTACCCTGAACAGGACACCCTCTACAAGCAGAGTGCAATCGCCGTCGTGCTTGTAGTAGCATGGATCTCGGGTTGGCTCTAGCCTGCTTGGAGACACTTCGCTATATGCGGATTTGTCCTCAGCTTGCTCGTCCATGGCGTGCAGTGTATTTGTCGCAGTGAAGTTGAGAAATACCTCTGGGCGTTAATAAGGCTTCGAGAGTTGTGCCGTTGAATGTACTATGGTAGGGAGAAGCTTCTAACCCTTTCAGGGGGGATTAATCTTTTTCCCAAGAGATCATTATGTATCAATGGATTAACTAGTGAAAAGGCACCATATTGACTGCGCTACTCGTGACCTGTTGTCATATATTGACCTTAGACTCCCTCTGTATTGGAGATTTCCTTAAATGAGCGCAACCCGTGTACAAGCTAGCCTACGATGTATTCCATGATATATGTTCTGAAATTGAAGAGCATACGTACAACGAGATTGGGTTTGAAGAAGTACACAAGGGCACAGGTAATGTGCTACGATCTAGTTTTGAACCGTACCCAGAAAGCAATCAGTATTTTGTTCTCTAACTCAGCCTTTCCATTTCTCAACTGCTCCTCCGCTTGAGTTTGACAGTCCGAACACAGTTTTTGGAATTCGGTTCGATAATTTTGGTTTGTCTTCAGCGCATTCACCATTTGATCAATGATTTTGAGGTAATCCACATCGGGGCTTGTCAAGGGCAAACTCCGTTGCAGTACCAACACCCAGTTTTCAGTAGCACATGGTGTTGTCTTGGTGACATATACATATCCTGTATGTTCCCTATACGTAGAAGATTGGTGTTTTGGCACTGCTGCCACTTTACCAAGGAGTCTAAGCCAAAGCAACGTTAGGGACCAGGAACCGCTAGTTAACCTCATTTGCTGTTCAGGCGTCCATAACAACTTTGCCAGTTCATTTTGAAGACCAGGAACGGTAAGAGGGCCAGAGCCCTGAGGCCCGACGGACAAGGATAGCTGTGTGAATTGTATGTAGTAGAGGGACCCTTGGAACTTCCGTAAGTTAAGACGCTCTGCGACGTTTAAGGCGTGTGCGATGTCAAGTTCCGTGTTTCGAATCCGATCAAGCCATTTGTTTGTGATGAATTCCTCTAGCTGCTTAACCTCTCCGAGAACAGATAGTTCCAGGATGCGGGCAAGGTCATCCGCTGAGCAACAAGTTGCGTACTGGCACGCCGAACTGGTGTTTAGGTGGGTATTGAGGAGATTGAGAGACCAACCCTCAATTCTGGAAAACTCGTACTTTCTGCATATTCGGCAGAGGGAAGTGAGTTTGGGAATGTTAACGTGCTCGACATCGTGCTGTGAGCTGATTTCATCTGGACTATGCATTCTATGTCAATATTCATAGGTTCGATAAGCGATGCGTGGTATGAATAGACTCACAGAGCATATAAAACCCAGCATAATGTACGAAAATCTTCCAAGTCGTCTGGTAGAGTAATTGGATCATCATCGTAGGAGCCCTGAGTTGGACCATCCAAGGACTGTGGAAGACTGAACGTAGTCCCGAACGTGGATGAATCTTGTGTCAACAAGAAGCGATGGATCTATCAAGAGATTTTCAACGATTCTAATCAATTGTAATTATGAGGAGACCTCATTACCTTGAATAGCACATTGTCCACAAGCAGAATACAATCACCATCGCGCTTATAGTAGGTTGAGTTGTGCATGGGTGAAGATGTGCTAGGTACATTCGTCGACTCTGAGTCACTCATCAGTGTGGAGAACGAGAGGAGGGTGGAATAGCGATCAAAATGCTTTTGGACGGAGATCTTATACCCGTAAAAGCTGTCCAAAAGCTGTCCAGGAACTGTCAATGGTCAATCTTCGTGAATACCCACTTTTGTAATTTCGTTGGGAGGACTCAATTCACTCTCCATTTTTCGTTGCCCAATATTGCCCATATATGGTGGGCTACAGCACTAGGCAAGGATTCAACTAGTGTTGTACTGCATTAGATCAATAGCACAATCCCTCAAAGACCCTAAAACAATTTCTCAACCTGGCGTGATCGGTACGAGCATTTGGTCATGGTTCAAACTCTAGGTACTGATGGTTACATGAAAGGAGTTGAGATTGACCAGTGCGAGTGCACAGCATAAGCAATGACTGGACGATGAGGTGATAGAAGGAACATTTTTATCCTTTCAAATTGTTTTACTTCCAGTGGCCTCGTGTATTGAATATTTGATATCAATGAATGAACCCAAATTGAAAATGAGAATGATTGAAATAGTATTAACTGGCTACACTGCAGTGTTGACTGCGCCACCTGTGACCTGTCATCATATGTCGACCCTAGATTTCCACTTTGTTGGAAATTTCCTTGAATGGGCATAGCATGTAAACAGACTAACCAACGCGAGTATTACATCAGGAGGGGGCGATGTTGTATGGGATATAATTAAGGAGTCACAGTGCATACAAGGTAAGATATGAGTGACAATATGTCACATGGCATAGTCAATCTGTCCTACCAGTGATCCATAATATAGCCAAAGTAATGCGCGAATTTAACCTTATTTTGGCATGTAGAATCACCCACTCCTTTTTCTCTCGCTTGATACAACAAAACGCGTTGTGGAACTCAATTTTTACTCACTATCCTTCTGCCCTGAATTATTACACTGCCTGCATGGCATTGATACATCGTGGAGTGTAGAACCTGGCCAAAGCATCGCCCATACCTCGAAAGGCTCATACTCTTGGATATACGCTAAAGCTATGGAGAATTATTCAGCGTTAGTTAAGTGTTGTGGTCTCGTAGGTACTGCCAGTGCCAAGTCGTAGTCGTCACACCGACCACACTGTTCAACGTACACCGACAGACTGTGTGACCTTGACTTTGGCCCTAGGAAGTGGCTAAGTGGCTGAATGGTGCATGTAGTCATGAACACGTTATATTTGTGATACATAGCAGCTTGATTACACACAGAGCCACTAATTATGACGTTGTGAATCCCAAAATTTGGAATTTAGAAGCGCATACAAGACAGTGCAACATGTTGGGAACATATATAACAGCGCAGTTAATGACATGATAACCCATCATCTAATCTTGAACTGCCCCTAGAAAACAATTGACCAAGCGATCTTCCAGCTTGGTCTTTGCATCTGTTAACTTTCCTCTAGCTTGCGATTGACATGATGAACACAACTTCTGGAACTTGGTTCGACAGTATTGGTCCTCATCCAGTGCCTTCACCATTCTGTCGATGCTATTGAGGTAATCTCTGTTGCAGATCAAGAGCAGGCGGTTGAACACCAGCCCCTAGTTCTGGGCGGCGCATGATGGCGCAGGGTATGCGCGCCCACCTGGATAGTACGTAGCATAGGCTGGGTGAGTCAGGTCTGAAGCCATTCTAACTAGAAGACCCAGCCATAAGAGATTCAGTGCCCAAGAGCCACCGGCCAGCTTAATCCGCTGGTCAGGAGTCAATAGCAACTTAGTTAGCTCTTTTTGGACATCAGGGACATCAGGATAATTGAGGGCTTCATACTCCATGATTGGCCAAGATAGTCGTGCGAACTGTATGTAGTAGAGTGATCCTTGAAATTTTCGTAAATTTAGGCGTTCGGCGACGTTTAAGGCATGTGCGATGTCAAGCTGCACGTTCTGGATCCGATCGACCCATTTGCCAACGACGAACTCCTCTAACTCTTTAACCTCCCCAAGAACGGATAGTTCCAGGATGTTGGCGAAATCATTTTCTGAACAGTTCGCCGGATATTGGCAAGCTGATTCAGCGCGTAGGTGGGTTTTAAGGAGTTTAAGAGACCATCGTTTGATGCTAGAAAATTCATATTTTCTGCATATTCGGGTAAGAGAAGTAAGCTTGGGGATATCAACACTGGCGGCATCATACTGTGTGCCAGTTTCTTCAGGACTGAGAATTTCTACATCAACGGTTATTGACTTGATGAGCGGTGCATGGCATGAGCAAACTCACAGGGCGTATAAAACCCAGCATAATGCACGAAAATCTTTCAAATCGTCTGGTAAAATGATTGGATTATCATTGGAGGAACCCTGAGTTGGACCATCCGAAGGCTGCGGAAGACTAAACATAGCCCCGAAAGTGGACGAATCTTGTGTTAACAAGAAGCGATGGATCTACCAAGAGATGTTAGATGATTGCGATTATGAGGTGGTTTTTGCTACCTTAAAGAGCACATTGTCCACAAGTAGGATGCAATCACCATCACTCTTATAGTAGGTTAGGTCGTGAGTAGGTGGGGATGTGCTGGGTGCACTCGTTGGCTTTGGGTCACTCATCAGTGTGCAGAATGATAGGAGTCTGAAGGTGGGATGGGGTCCAAAATGCTTTTGGACGGAAATCTTATACCCGCAAAAGCTGTTGAGAAGGTGTTCAGGTTTCGTCGATGATCAATCTTCGTGGAAGCCCATGTTTCTAGTTTCGTCAACGATGTCAAGACAACCCCATTCACTCCATTTTCAGCTGCCCAATGTTGCCCATATTTGGTAGGTCCAGAATTGGTCAAAATCACAAGCCTCAAACGGTCATACAATGGTCTTCAGACCTGTTGGAAAACATTATTCACTAAAAAGAGGTGCGAGTCATTGATGGGGTGGCTCGTGCATGTGCACGAGAGTAGCTCAATGATGTCATCAAAGGTTATCCATTAAAGGTGGTGCGCTCCTTTGTCTTGTACCAGGATATGCCATCGATTCGATAAAAATCCACTCACCTCAGACGATTTACGTCATACTGAGATTGATTTCCCAAGCAACCTACTGTCAGGGCTCGTAAGAGCCCTCGACATAAACGCCCAATACTCTGACGCCCACCAAGCGTCTACATTTCACCAACAAGCGCTCACCCAGCGTTTACACCCATGTTGACGCCCACCAAGCGTCTCTATTATCTCATTTTCCTTTTCTTTCTTCTTTTTCTATACACCCTTTTCATTATATCTTCAATACATAATACGCATTACCCCATCTTCCTCTTTACTCATCATCATTACCTACATACATCCATTTACCCGTACCCTATACCCTCATCTGCGATCTCCCATCTCACTTCCTTCATCTCCGTTCCCTCTTTATGGTATACCCTTTGTTCTCTACTGCATCCAATGATTCGATCTTGTTCTAGATGAACATGTGTCGAGTCAGAAGATCAATTATGATTTCATATGACTCCGTCCCCTTCCACATTGACTGCGCATGACACGGGCTTACGCGTACATGCCGAACCAGCTTACGCATCCCCTGGTCTGTGCGCTACACTCTTTGCTCAGGACTCCCACTTTGCTACATTCTTTCTTACCCCCCCACTTCTCCTCACCCAGGAGATTATATCTCTTTATTTATCTTTATTTATCTTCGAGTAGTATATATACCATACTGCTCTTGCCACCTATTCCCCAGCTTTAAAGATTCTTCGCTTGGGAATAGGTAAGCATACGGGCTAGCCTCTTCTTTACTCACACCCTTACTTACTATTCTTCGCTTGGGAATAGAATCTGAGTATTTGCTTTTTCCTCAACACCTACCTTGGCTGGTACAGTACGAGAATTTAGTGATGGAGCAGATGCGTTCGAAGTTTGTATACCAATAGCGGCAATGAATTGAGATTGACTGGCCACGTGTAAGTGCTGCCAGTATGTAGGCACACCCATAAGTAACATCCCAGTATAATTGACCATTGGTTATCCATCACCGACTGAATACTAAATTGTTGGTTTCAGGTTTTATACCCTGTAGCGACTCGTTTGGACATGCTCTGAATAGTACACGGGCGGTGATGCAAGGGAATTGCGATGGCTAATCTACGGGGTTTTCCCTTGCGTAGCCTCGCTAGCACCCTGACCCAAAAAACAATCGGTTATGCTCGCCTCCAATTGAGCCTTCCCATCTACCAACTGCTTCTTCGCCTTTTCTCGACATGACGAGCACATCCTCTGAAATTCCGCTTTGCAATCCGGGTCCTTCTCCAACACGTCCACCATCCGGTCAATATTATCAAGATAGTTCACGCTGGAACGAGTTGCAGACGAAATCTTCTGGAACACTAGCACCCAACTCCGGTCGCTACATGACTGAGGTTCATCGCGATAGCTCTGACTACTGATGCGCACAGTGATGTGGGTCGGCACACTAGCCATGGTGTCCAAGAGCTTCAGCCAGTATAGCGTTAGAGACCAGAAGCCGCCGGTCAACCTCCTTTGCTGTCCAGGCGGAAGCGTTAATTTCGACAATTCATTCTGGACGTCAAAAATGGCAGGTGTACCAGAACTCTTCGAATTGTTCAAATTCTGGGACGACGATAGCTTCGTTACTTGAATATAGTAAAGCTGTCCTTGGAGATCCCGTAATTTGAGGCGCTCCGCGACGGCCAATGCATACCAAATTTCAAGCTCCCCTTTCCGGATTCGATCGAGCCATTTAACTACAATGAACCTCTCCAGTTGATCGAGCTTCCCTATAACTGAAAGTTCCAGAAGACTGGAAATACTTGCGGCTGAACAAGTATCTGCGAATGTGCAAGCTGATTCGGGTCGAAGGTGAAGCTTGAGAAGGTCGAGAGACCATCGCTCGATGTTATGGAATTCATATTTTCTGGAAATTCGAGCGATGGATGTGAGCATAGGGATATCTACGTGCTTGGGGTCGTTCTGTAAGTTGGTTTCGTGAGGGCTGGGTATTCAAGCCTGGGTCATTGAACTAGCAGCAATCGAGGCGGTGAAGGACCCACAGAGCGTACAGAACCCAACACAACGCGCGAAACTCCTCTAAATCACTAAATACGGTGATTGGATAATCGTCTGAGCTACCTGGACCGCCATTTGGAGATTGAGGGAGACTGGCTTGAAATTTGGATGAGTCCCTAGTCAATAGGAACCGGTGAACCTTTTAACAATACTTTAGAGTTGGCGCTGTCGACGTGGAAATTCCGTCACCTTGAATAGTATTCCGCCCACAAGAACAGTGCAATCGCCATCGCTCTTGTAATAAGTTGGATCATGGGCGTATGTTCGAATTGGTGCAAAAGCTTTGGGTACTGTGGTGGGTCGTGTTTGGCCCAAGGTAAACGGCTTTGTAGGTGTTTTAATTAGCGCAAATGGTGAAGTAGCTGAGTTATCTGCAGAGATTCTTTAGCGACGGTGCTGAAGTTGTGCGCTGATGATTCTCACTTTGACCGAAAGAGAAGGAGGTTGATGACGATGCCAACAGCGAGCTGGAAAGGGGACTAGTTGGTGCAACAACTGGTGTCTCCTGGTGTGGTTCACTTTGTGTACTAGTTGAACCTGTAGGTTGAGTCGGCGTCGTCATTGGGTAGAGTTAGACGTTAAACTGTCAAATAGGCGCCCAAAGGCTGATCGTGGGGCAAGCCAACTTTTGCCTGCCCTCATGAGGTGCCTGAAACTTTCATGGACACTCACGAGATTTGTTGTCATGCCAGCACTGACAGTGACATGGCTTGTCACGAATGCCGAGTACCCACAAATTGGTGCAGAAGGTAGTGGATGATATGCACGATAAAGCGCTAACGTAGACCAAATAGTAGGTTTACCCAATCATCTTATGCTGACCATACGATCCACACCCAAAAACTTGAAAATACAGGGCTTTTTCATCCATCAATTGCTTCTTCTCAGTACATTCACACATTCGAAATCTTTTTATGTGATTAGGACCTTTGTCTAATGCCTCTACCGTAGTTTTGATCATCACCCAATATCAATGCCAAAAAGCGAGGTGTTTAGTGCTGTTTTGGCAGATTCGCTCGAGATCTAGAGTAGATTATATATGTTGTCTGAGTTACATATCATTTACCAGCACCCGAATGTGAGGACTGTCCTGAATACGCGCCGATGTTTGAATGCTCTTTGCGTTTCAGGCGTCGGCATTGTGTCCAGCAGGGTGTTGAAATATTAGAAGCCAATCGTACGATCGTGGCGGAGTAATGGGTTGGTTGAGCTCGCCTCGTGTACCGAACTATGCAGGCTAGTGGTAATTCAGCCAATGCTATTAGGTAACAATCCTATGCCAACGTGCCCTGGTAGGATCTAATCGGGCTAATATCAACGCTGGGAATGCATACATGAGCCTTCAGGTAACGTAAGTATACCGCTTTCATTAACTACCTATCTGCAATCTACACCTTGGCTGTACCCAAAAAAATGTCAGCTATGCTCGCCTCCAACTGAGCTTTTCCATCCGTCAACTGCTTCTTCGCTTTCTCTCGGCACGATGCACATAATTGCTGAAATGTGTTTATGCAATTCGAATCTTTGTCTAATGCTTCCACCATTTTGTCGATGTTGTCGAGATAGTCCACATTGGAGTGAGTTAAAGATAAACTCCTCTGGAAAGTCATTTCCCAATTTTGAACCTGGCACTGTACCCCATTGTTGTATCCATAGTTGTATCCACTGTGTAAATTCTGGTGCGTATGCTGTGGCGCCTTGGCCATGATACTTGTAAGCCTCAGCCATGATAGTGTTAAGGACCAGGCACCACTGGTCAGCTTCCTCTGTTGATTAATTGTGAAGGGTAACTTTGATAGTTGACTCCAGACATCAGAGACGACGAAAAGGGTAGATGGCTGAGGATCCAAAAGTGGTGAGGATAGTCGTGTGAACTGGATATAGTAGAGCGATCCTTGAAATTCCCGCACGTTGAGACGCTCCGCAACTTTCAACGCATACGAAATATCGAGTCCCTCCTTCCGGATTCGATCGAGCCATTTATCAGCAATAAATTCCTCCAGCCGTTTGACCCCTCCCAAAACAGAGCGCTCCAAGATGCTGGCAAGGTCACGAGCTGGACAAGAGTCTGCGAATTTACAAGCCGATTGAGCGTTGAGGTGGGTGTTCAGGAGATCCAGGGACCATTTCTCGATGCCGGCGAACTCATACTTCTCACAAATTCGAGCAAGAGAGACAAGTTTTGGAATGTCGACGCGTTTGACGTCGTATTGCGCACCGGTTTCGTGGGGGCTGATCGAAAAGCGTTGAGGATTACTGATGGGGTACTAGTCGGTGGTGTGACTGACTCACAGAGCATATAGTACCCAACACAATGCGCGAAACTCGGTTATGTCGTCTAATAAAGTAATTGGATTATCATCCGAGCCTCCCTGCGCCGGCTCCCCATTCGGGGATTGGGGAAGACTGAACATAGTCCCAAAGGTAGATGCGTCTTGGGTCAGCAAAAAACGATGGACCTTTAAGGATGTTTAAGCATAGGTAGGTTAACATGGTGAGAATAATGGTCAACAGGGGCATTGTTACCTTGAACAAGACATCCCTCACAAGCAGAACACAATCGCCATCACTCTTGTAGTAGATTGGATCACGAGTGCGTGTTGATGGTATTGGGATAGGTGGTGTTGAGCCCACGAACGATTGTATGGGCGATTGCGCTGTATGGTTAGGCGTGGGAACGGTCAAGTCGTCAGTAAGGGGTTCTGTAGCTGGTTCGTGATTTGCTGGCTGCGTGGTTGGATCGCCAGTGGTAGACTGCGCCTCCATGTCGTGGGCGGATGGCGATGACGTTGACGCGGTTGATCGTGCAGGTTGGGAAAGGGAGGGAGTGGGTATGTTGGGGGTAGATGAGTCCAGCAGTTCTACCATTGATCCATAAGCGGTTGGAGAGACTGGTATGGCTGGTTGTACAGTCGCGTTGCGTACAGGTATTAATGGGGTTGGCAGTGCGACAGGCGTCGCTGCCAGTGCAGGCAAGAGTGGCCCACCTTTCCTCCTTCCCATCCGTATCCAATAATGAGGAATGAAAAAGAGATAGAAATTATATACCGCGCTATGGCACGATAAAAGAATGCCTTGTATCAGCATCCACTTGGCTGCGCCATCTCTGTTGTGACCAAACAAAACCACGTGGTCATTGCCCAAAAACTTTGCCCAGTCCAATCGCAATCACAAATCTACAGTGACCCTAACTCTCCGCCCTCCCTCTTCACTTCATTTTCAAAAAGATGGTAGGCCCATTTCTTTTCAACATGGTGTCGTGGGCGTACAGAGCTGATTTGGAAACAATAGAGGCCGATTCTGCTTCAAGGCAAGTCATATTATCGCGCGCCATGACCGTTTCCTCGCTCGTCCAATCCATCCAAGCGGCGGGGAAAGGAAAAAGGCATAGCCCACAACCAACGCCAGCGTCCACTCACGCTTCGATTGTTTGCCACTTGCAGGACACGAGCGGTCTCTCACACAGATCAAGTTCAACGCTGAAGGCGACCTACTATTCTCGTGCTCAAAAGATCATGTTATCAACGTCTGGTATTCGCACAATGGAGAGAGGCTAGGAACGTATGACGGGAATAACGGGACTGTGTGGACTGTGGATGTGGATTGTGGGTTCTCTTTCTGGTTGCGTCTCTGATGGTTTAACGGATGCCGTTTGTCTGGCGGTTTTGCCTTGCTTCTTGACTTTCGACCACGATAACGACACGGACTCGTTGATCTGCAAACTTCACCGGCTTTTGGACGTCCGCGTCATGCTTCCACAGCAGAATCGAGATTCTTGGTATCTGGATCTGCCGACAACACGCTTCGACTGTGGTCTGTTTCGACGGGGAAGTGCTTGTACACTTGGGAGTTCCCCACGGCTGTGAAGAGAGTTGCGTTTAGTCAAGATGACTCGCAGGTGGTGTGTATAACAGAGCAGAGGATGGGGCATCAGTGTATGATCAGGGTGTTTAACATCAACCGAGAAGGGGATGGAAGGAATCGTAAGTTATTTCATTCTGGGTGACCGCCTTGCCGTTAACGTGGTGGTCAAACTTGACAGAGTCGAAGGAGCCATTGTACATCTTCAGCCCTATAGGCTCAAAAGCGACCGTATGCGCATTCACACTACAGTCCAACATCATTATCACAGGCCACGAATCGGGCAAAGTAGCGCTATTCGACGCAAAGTCTGGCGAGGAGATCAAGAGCAACGAGCGAGCACACGGAGATACTGTGACGGATCTGCAGTTGAGCAAGGATAGGACTTATTGCATCACGAGCAGTAAGGACAAATCCGCACGGGTGAGTAGATATGTGATTATTTTTTCTAGTAGATAACTGAAGTTCGAATTCTAGATACACGACATTAAGAATCTGATGGTCATCAAGACGTATACCACCGAGACCCCTCTCAACAGTGCAGCCCTTGACCCCTACAAACCATACGTGAGTTCCTATCTTGCCTATATGCGCTTCTCACTAAAGCATACCTCGGCGTAGGTCTTGCTCGGAGGTGGACAAGAAGCAATGAGCGTGACGACCACCTCTCTCCGACAAGGTAAATTCGAGACTCGATTCTGGCATAAGGTTTTCGAGGAGGAGGTTGGAAGGGTAAAAGGCCATTTCGGCCCCGTCAACACGTGAGCCAATGAACCCCTGACGTGAACTGTTTGCTAACCATGATCGTCTCCCTTGTCTATTTATCCCATCGCCATGATAGTATTGCTGTCCACCCCGCAGGAACTTGCTACGCTTCTGGTGGAGAAGACGGCTTCGTGCGGGTTCACCACTTTGATGAATCGTACTTCAAGTCAAAGCCATATGGCGATATGGAGATTGCAGATTAGAGCTGGGAAGTGCGTCGAATTTATTCTTCGGTGTGGAGGTGTATTGTTGGTGTATCCCGCGCTTGTTGTGCCAATATTACCCGTTGTAACTTTTGAGAATTCGGTGCTTGGTGCCCGAGTTGCGTTGGAGTGTCGCAAAGATGTTCGTGCGACTGAGGATAAGAAAAGACAAAGGGGGCAAGGTACTAGATCGCTTCGAAGAGAATCTTACACCTTAGTGGGGATCAATAGTTGTGACTGCCAGTAAGCGCGTCACTGCATTCGGAGGAAGTGACGTAGAAGCTCCAATTGCGTAGTTGAGAATTTGAGTGCTGCGATAATCTATTGTTCGAAAGTTGCTCATTGGAATCAACAAATGTAGGATGTCGGCCTCTCGAATATTCAAATCGTAACTGAGCTTCGCGCAGGCTGGAAAAGACTCTTTCGCGAAGACAGCGAGTATCTCGTTTGCGTAGTAAGTTTCGAGCGTGCGTGTCTTTGGGAGCACCTTTTGATGTTGAAAGTATTCGTGCGTTTCCGCAGAAGATAGCTGCGTTAAAGCACATACCTGCCCTCTTGACTTTCCTGAACACTGATGTCTGGGGCAGAAGGTAGCGCAGTTGGACCTACCTAGCGCAGTCAATTATGAGTGGGTAGGATGACATGAGGAATACGTCTAGAAACACTTCGTAACCGTAAATATATATAGTTGAGAGGCAAGGGCATTCTAACTCCATATCAGCAGTATAGTCGATATATCCTCTACTCATCAATCACGCGATAACTGCATATTTGAACAACCATGCATCTCTTCATGGTACGAATATTCTACCAGAATTACTCTGACCATCATCTGCACGCAACGTCTTACTAACGGTTGCTGAAGGACCGACTGCACAATTGCCAGAGCATGATACCATTGTGGCGCCTTCCCGTACGAGGCCCATCTGTACCCGTGATCCAGATTACTACAGGGAGGATGGCGACTGTATTCTACTTGTAGGCCAGGTGCTGTTCAAGGTAATGGCATTCTTTCTCGGGCCCTTTTGCTTGACACTCAAACCTCTCGACAGGTCCATCGATTCCTGTTAACCCGAGACTCGTCCAGGTTTAGAAACATCCTCAAATCCCGGCTCCCGGATGGTAGTTTGATACGAGGAGGCTCGGACAGCAGCCCGATCATCTTGGTGGATGACATTGTCGAGTTCCGTGCGTTGTGTTGGGCCCTATATGCACCGTGAGTCCTTTTGGAACCTTTCCAAAGGATATCAAGTTGATGGTTTCTCACGTGTAGCGCCCACGAGATCGGTGCACAATACGACCCCAAACGTGTCGATATCCCCAAAATCGTTTCCCTCGTCCGAATTTACGACAAGTATGAGTTTTCTGGCGCCAACAAGTGGACCATCGACATTCTTGAAACCCACCTGAACCCTCAATCAACCTGCACGTTCACAGATTCTTGCTCAGCCGGTGACCTTGCCTTTGTCCTGGAGCGTTCTGTTGACGGGCAGGCTAAAAGGATGGAGGAATTCATTGTGAGCAGGTGGCTTTGTCGAATCAAAAAAGGGGAACTCGATACTGCACATGCCCTAAATGTCGCAGAGCGCCTCGATTTGCGGAACTTTCAAGGAATGCTCTACCATCTACAGGTGGCAAGACTATCTCCTCGAGTTCAATCTGCGTATACTCCCAATACCTCTACCGTTTTTAACGTTCGAGAGGAATTGTCCAAATCGTCTTTCACGCTTGACCAGCAAATAAAGCTGACAAACGGCATCTGCTCCTTGACGTTGTCCTGGCTCAATATTCTAAAATCCATGACTCCGTCAAACAACCATCACAGAGTCCGTATCTCTGTGCATAGTGATATTTGCAAGGAATGGGAGCTCGCAGTCAAGAAGAGCATATCCTCTATCGACTTTACACTGGATTGTCTCGGGAATATTGATCGGATGTTAGAAGCATTGGATAAATTTGGGCCATCTTGTGCACATTATCAAGCAGGGGCGAAGGACAGGTTAAAAGATGCAAAGACTTGTATTGAGGCTAGCTTGCCTGACCACTTTTTGGGTGGAATTGAGTATAAGATATGTGCTAGACATGTTGTTGCTTAGGACATGGATGAGGGGTAATAAATGGTGATACGGAATTGAGCTCAATTTCAAGTGCGGAGCACAATATTATGCTAGATCATGCTCGTCCAACGCTGTTGCAATTCCAGGCAATTCCCTCCACTCCAGATGGTGCCAGTGTCCGGGTGTCCGGCCTGGCACTCACGCTACACCGTCATCGTGACTCACTTCTGGGTGGGGAGCGATGGTTGGACGTGTATTTTCCTTCATGATGCGTCTTCCGGGAATGCAGACGGTGCATTCATCCCTCTCGATATTGACTTTCAGGAGAACAAACAATCGCCAAGATTGCATGCAGTGGCCAGGAAGCTGTTATGATTACCACGAGAAATAAGCTTGCCTGCCGTCTTCTGTGCTCTTGCAAGTGATGAGACGGAGACAGGGTTAATCTGGGACTGGATTCTGGCATAAGGTTTTCGAGGAAGAGCACTTCAGCCCCGTCAACACGTGAGTCAATAATGAACCCCTGACGCGAACTGTTTGCTGACCGTGATCATCTTCTGTCATCCATTTACTCCCATTGTTATAACAGTATTGCTGTCCACCCTGCTATCCTTCTGATGGAGAAAATGGCTTCATGCGATTTCATCACTTTGATGAATCGTACTTCAAATCAAAGCCATATGGCGATATGGAGATTGTAGATTAGGGTTGAAGTGCGTTGAACTCGTTCTTCAATGTGGATCTTCAATCCCGTGCTTGTTGTGCCGGTGGTACCCATTGTAACTTCTGAGAGCTCGGTGCTTGGTTCTCGAGTCATGTTGGAGTGTTGTGACTGCTAGTAAGCGCAGCACCACATTCGAGCAATTAAAGTAGGAACTGCGATTGTGCAGTCAAAGGATTGGATGCTGCGCTAAGTCTCTACGATCTATTGTTAGATAGTTGCTTATTGGAATCAATGTATATAGGACTTTGGTCTCTCGAATCCTTCAAGCCGTTTGAGCCTTGAAAAGCATTGCGCAGGTTGAAAAGACCATTTTGCGAAGCAGCGGGTATCCCGTTTGCGTAGTGAGTTTCAAACGTGCTTGCTTAGCATTTTCCGGGAACACCCATTATGTAATGTAGAAAAAGCATTTACACGTTTCCGTAGAAATTAACTGCTTTAGACCACATACCTGCCCTCTTGATTTCTCGAATACTTCCGTCTGGGAGCGAAGGTGGCGCAGCTGGGCTTACCTAGCGCAGTTGATTGTGAGTTCGTAGGATGACATGAGGAACACGTCTAGAGAGATTTCGCAGCCGTAAGTGTATATAGCCGTTAGATAAGGGCATCCTAACACAAATACTACCCCACACTACCAGTACAATTAATATAGCGCCAGTATACCCCTACTCACCAATCACACGACAACCGGAACTACCAAGTTTAGAAATAATCATGTCCTTTCTCCCTGTCACTAATGCTTTATCAGCACCGCTCGCACCGCTAACTGCACACAATACACCTGCTATACAACCAGTTACCGGCGATAAATTCGTCACACAAGCACCAAAACATGATACGTCTATGGATTTACCTACCAAAGATTCAACCATGACGCTCGAGCCTTCACCCGTAAAGCTTACTTATACTCGTGACACAACTTACTACAGGGAGGACGGCGATTGTGTCCTGCTTGTAGGCCAAGTCTTGTTTAAGGTAATGGCATTCTTCTCGTTGTCTGTCTCTGATAGTTGACACCCAAACCCCTCGACAGGTTCACCGGTTTCTGTTAGCCCAAGACTCGTCTACGTTTGGAACCATGGTTCATAATCCCCAACCTCCGGGTGGTGGTCCGAGACGAGGAAGCTCGGACGATGATCCTATCACTTTGACGGATGATGCAGATGAATTTCGCACGTTGTGCTGGGCTCTATATGCACTGTGAGCTCTTTCAGGTTCTTCCCAATGATTGTACCAAGTTAATAATTCCCTACATGACTTCTGATGTCCAGTGCCCACGAAATTGGCGCGCAATACGATTCCAAACGTGTCGATATCCCCAAGATCATTTCCCTCGTTCGCATCTGCGGAAAATATAGCTTCTCCAGCCTTGAGAAATGGTCCCTCGACGTCCTTGAAACTCATCTTAACACTCAATCAACCTGCACGTTCACAGATTCTTGTTCAGCTGATGACCTTGCCTGTATCCTGGAACGCTCTGTTCTCGGACAAATAAAAAATCTGGAGAACTTCGTTGAGGATAAATGGCTTTATCGAATTCAGAAAGGAGAGTTTGATGTCGCATACGCCTTGAACGTCGCAGAGCGCCTCGATTTACGACAATTCCAAGGATTTCTCTACTACGTACAGGCCACGAAACTATCTTTGCTTCTGCATCCCAGACAGTTTACGTCTGCTGTTCCTGTTGTCTTCAACGTTCGGGAAGAATTATCCAAATCGGCTCTGACACTTGACCAGCAAATGAAGTTGACCAGCGGTATCTGCTCCTTGACGCTCTCATGGCTCAATCTTTTAGGCACCATGACTGCGCCTCCGGTTCATGCCACCACATATATTGAAGATGATGACGATATAGATGACGACGACGATGAAGGAGGCTATCAAGAATTATGTAGCTCCCAGACTTGGGAGTTCATATTCCAGAAAAGCTTATCTTCAAACAGCTTTACAGTGGACTGCCTTGATAACATTGATCAGATAGTGGAGATGCTAGAAAAGAATCCTGTGTGCCGAGCTGAATTTCAGAAGTTGTGTTCATCGTGCCAAGCACAAGTGAAGAAGCAGTTGACGGATGTGAAGGCTCGACTGCAGGCTAGCATACCTGACCACTTTTTGGGTACCGTCGATCATTAAGTTGTAGATAGGATTATTGCTTTATTCTTATACCTTGGAGAAGAGCTCGAGGTAAAGACAGATATTATGGTTACGCTGAAGCCAGTCTTGAGTGTGGGGGTGTAATACTAAGATAAGGCTCCTGGTCTAATAGTTACATTGCTGCTCAAGCTATAATACTCTCTACTTCTTCTTATAAGACTCGATTCTCCACGTTACATACCGGGAGTCGGCCTGCTTGATGTCACAGTTGAGTTTTAGGAGAGCAATCGCCAAGATCGCGTGCGGCGGCCAAGGCCCAAGATAGCTTGACGGCGGAGAATCTCGTCACGATCCCCCCAGGAGAAATGAGCACTGCCTCCTCGTCTTCCGTGTTCTTGCTCGCGTCCCTTGAAGGAAATTTCTTGGGTGGGTGTCGAACGTGAGCACCCCAAAACAATGCACGCAAGGTTGCACTTGGTCACAGATGGATTGAATGCCGCCATCGACGCAGTGCAGGCTGGATTAATATATGCTTGGCCATGTCTGATAAGGAAGTTGGTAGGGGTTGATTGGCTTTGTCTCTACATACCGCATTGGATTGGTTGCAACGGGCTTTATATTGTGCTCGCTCTTGTGGTTTTTCGGGCTTGGGCTTGGGTGTCATGATCAGCGGCTTAGGCTTGGTCTTGGGAACATCCCTGTATCCCAGCACAACTGCCCTGTCTGCCTTCTTTGTGTTCGTATACAATTATCGAACTATGCTTGCTGTAGTTATTATATTCTCCAAAAGTCTTCTTCTGTTCTCCAGCATTCCATTGCTCCAACTTGAAGAAGACCTCAGCCTCGATTTGACCCCCACACACCCACTGACATACCTGACACTCCAGACTCTGCTGTCAATTATCACCTCCCCTCTGCCTCGTGTTGAATCTCGTCCTCTTAAAATTTCGACGGACAGGTATCTTGTTATCAGTTTCGAGTAATTTTCATAAACATACCACTGGAGTGTATTGATCTCCGGAGATTTCGGCACCTGCAGCATATTCTGGGCCCTGACGCGAACAGTCCCAAGAATATCTCGCGACGGGCAGCGTGTCCATCAATTCATTTGTCCTCCCTTTATCATTCCCCCTCCTCGACCCGACGTTCGTGGCTCTTGCGTTTTTTCAACGTTCTTTCTTCAACGACTCTCACTCGGATCGTCTTTTCATTTCTCCCTGGTCGCCCAAACTACACTACCACCCAGTAAATCCAGGCACTCCTGACTTGACCTTGCCTCACCTCACGAACACGAACATTCTCCGACAAGTCTATCATTTGCGACTCTCGACACCCCACCTCGCCCTGGCTTAGCGTTTCCATTGGAATCTCAAACTTGACTGCACCGCACTCTGCCAGTCGCTCTTACGTTTTTCGGCAGACGAACACCCATCCCCGACGGGATACTGTTCCATAAATACGCCGCATTGAATACAAGGAAGACTTCCTTCACAACCGTGCCCTCCACCTCACCAAACACCGCAAAACGTGCCTACACTCCCCTCCTTCCTCCTGCAATTGCTCCGACAATGACAAACTTCAAGTCGCACTCTTCATTTCCGTTGTCAGCATCAACAACAACAGCAATTTTCTCAATACTGCTTCTCCTATCTCCGTCAACCCTCATCGCCCCGAGTTCAAGTTCGAGCTCATTCGCATGTGCACATCAACTCGAGCATGACTGGACAAGAAGAGGGTTCTTGTGGAGCCGAGATTCGGACTCGGAGTCGAGGAGAACTGTCCCGGAAGCAGGGTTCTTCAACCCTCTGGATGCTGGTGGAAGCTTTTTGACGGTGTGTTCGGGTCTTTTTGGGTGTCGCTCCATTTCCTAATTTGCTCGTTTTGTGTCCTTTTGTTGGTATTGTGTCGGTATGGTGACGTTGTGTTGGGCTTGGTGCTGGTGGTGTGGGTCGTTGTGCATTCGACTGGGTGGGCATGATGTAGAGAATACCGGTGACCTATCCTATGGGTCAAGGCGAACCACTCAATGCTATTGTATCGGGTCATTCGGACGCCGAAGTACTAGTAGATTCTGAACTAGACGGTGGTCTTAGAAATTATTTCCTGTGAGTGCGTTCTCTAGCATTCTATTGATTTGTATCTGACCATGGTGCTACTATTGCATTTGCTTATCGCATGCTCATGTGTGAACTCAAACTCTCAATGCGTTGGAATGCTAGGTCCCTCGGCTTCTCTGGAGGATGTTTGGGACAAGCTGCTGGGAGCAATCAAGCAGTGGACCTAGGAGATGGCCACGGCTACAGTGAGTCATAGCTCAGTTCCTATCCCACCTCATGCGTGGCCCTAATGTCGTGGGTGCAGAAAACCAAACTGAAGTCATGAGATGGAACTATGGCGATCCTGAACTCGGGTCATGTAGAGAGACGATTGAGGGTGGAAACCATTTCAGGTTTTGGACACAGGATGGACCCGAGGGTAATAGGTCCGTAATATCTCTTTTCCTATCTTCGGTTTGGGGTGCTGATATGGCTGTACCTCTTACGTACAGTGGGGCCGTTTTCATGGCTGTATCGTATGAGTTACCGCTAGCTCGTACGTTGACCTCATGAGCGCTCTGACTGTAGATAAGGATGCTAACTTGCCCGATAGTGCAACACGATATCATACCAAATGGCTACAATCTCGGACGGTATGCTTCCTTCTCCCACAATATTTCCCTTTGCCCTCTTATTCACCTTTTTCTGCTATAGGGACTGGCTAATTGGCAACATCACGCGATCTGAAATCCCCACACGCTCGCTTACAAACGAATCAACCTACTCGGCCACAACATCGTTCGGTGGATACACTTACTTCAACGACATCAAATACGTATCGGGGCTGCTCCCCAATACAAGCGATGGGATAAATCATAACATTACAGTCAGAGTCGATGGCATGAACGTTGTCGATGGACTAGTGGCAGTTCTGACGGTCAGTATCACGGAGAGACCGGAGAAGAGCGGTGCGATTGGGTGAGTTTGTTTGTTTCTGGTGTTCCTTTGCATTTCGGAATAATGGAATACGTTTTAGTGAGCGATGGTTGCTAGGCTCGAGGAATAACCTCATAGCGAGCTTATCGTTGTCGATTGCACTACCCACACTATTCCTCAGCTTGCTATAGCCAATCCCTTCTCGTGTATTCTTCCACCTTGGTTCGCCTGTTTACGTCCATCACCCTTCAAGTTGACACCAACACGGACTCTGTTTCATGACGACCCCCTACTTGTATCACACTCCGTCCCTCAGTTTCATAATTATATACTCGCTCATCCCCCCTCTTTGCTTCCACGCTTTCATTGATCCTTACCATCATCGCGGACTTGATTTTAACGAGTACACAATTTACGACGACGTATTTCGTTTATACCTTACACACACCCATACATATAACCACCCCTCCCTTCCCGTCCCCCTGCCCCACTAGATTTCTTTTTATTAACCCCACAACGCGCGTTGCATTCGGAATTTTGGAATTTCACTCAACACCACCTCATCAACTTTGAGTTGAAAGGGGGTGTGTCAATATCTAACATTAGACGTTACGCATTATTCTTTGCTATTTTCTATTTTCGGTACTAGTACTACCACGGAGATGGGCTGTTGATACCTCAGCTACATATCCGTATTTATTTGGATTACAGCCGATGAAGGCGGAGCCTTTTATCGTGCTACCCTACAACTTTACCACATGCCGTTGGTACCGCAATTACTATGATTCGGGTCAAGTTGATGTTTTACTTGCAAGGCCACGTACAGGATCAGTCCAGGTGGTACAATCTGATCGTGATGTAGGTATGACAGTGATAACGCTACGGATTTACGAGGGACAGAGCCCAAATGAACAACAAATACGCCTTTGCCATGACAATAAACGTCCTCGACTTCACTCTGACAATCTACCTCTCGGTTAACGGACCTACTCATCCCTGCGCACCTAAAAAATAATCCGCTAAGTTTCTCTCTTTCTCCGCCTTTGCTAGTTCTTCCTTCGCCATGTTGGACCCCTTTGTTCTGCACGTACTACACATACTCTTGAAATCAGCCTCTGTCAGTTCCAGGGATGCGTTCACCATCTGCCTCGTCCTTTCAAGGTGGTCCTTATCGAGCTCGGTAGCAAGCGGTCGGGTTAGTGCCGCTCGGCCACCAGATGCCCAATAACAAATGCAATTCCAGTGCGCACGAGAAAAGAACTCTCGTGGCTGGTCATTCAAGATGGTGCCGGTAATTTTACTCCAGAACAGCGTTAGTGACCACGCGCCCATACACAGCTTGATTTTCTGATCGGGTGTGAGCGACAACGACGCGATCTTGCTTTGAATAGTGGTGAAATCGATTGCTGAAGGCGCCAAAGGCTTTGACATTGCGATTAGTTGTGCATAGTACAGTGATCCTTGGAGGTCGCGCAGATTGAGGCGTTCTGCGGCCGTTAATGCATATGGGATGTCAAGTTGGCCTTTTCGTGCTCGGTTTAGCAATTTTTCAATGGTCAGCTCTTGGAGTTGTCTGCGATCAGAAAGAACGGCCATCTCCAGAGCTTTGATAGAAGCTTCAGTTGGGCAGGTATCCAGAGACGGACAAGGTAACTGGGAGGTGATATGAGTCGTAAGGAGGTCGAGTGACCATTTTTCGAGGCTCTCAAACTGATATTTTCTGCCTATATAAGCAAGTGAAATGAGTCTAGGGATGTCCACTCGATTGGCGTCACTTTGAGAGAAGATCTCAACAGGACTGAAAAGTAAACAAGGTCTATCACATACGAAGTAGGATATAGGATGTAACTATGGACTCACAGTGCATATAAGGCCCAGCACAAAGCGCGGAACTCCTTCACGTCGTCTTGTAAGACAATTGGTTCGTCAGGGGTAGACCCTTGCCTTGGCCTGCCAGTAGGGGGAGGCCCGGGAGAGAGATCGTACATCGTGGTGAACGTGGAAGATTCTCGCATAAGTTGATAACGATGAACCTATAGAACTACGATGAGCTCTGGGCACGCATGGTCAGAGACGATTTGGCGTATATTTACCTTAAATAGCACTCCGCCCACAAGGAACATGCAATCACCGTGCTCATAATAGTATGTCTCATCGACGACAGGTCGCCGTTCGTCGTCTTCGTGATGAGTTTGATCCTCCATCTGTGCCATATGGGATAGAGTTCGGGGCGGATTAAATTCAGTTCGAAGCGCTCGTTAGTAGAGCACAACTGAGCGTGAATACGTACTAAAAGCTATGAGGCTCAGGTGACTAGCTGTGGCCAAGCTCATGTATGCCTCGTGTACTTACCCAATAGAGTATTTGACCATCGGTATACCAGCTTGACGGCATAAATGGACTGCGCGATTGGGCGCTATTTTTTAACACATTCTCCATTTGTAGGTCTGAATTGAAGCTACTTTCGTGTTTGATACGTGCTTAAAAACACAGGGAGGTGAGTGAGTGGAGCTCGGGAATATTAATATTAATGCATCCCGACATTTGATTGGTAGAATGCGCAACCTGTAGAACCTTTAGAATTCAACCAGGTGCAAAATGCTGTTGATGGACTAGTGGCAAGTCTGATGGTCAGTATCACGGAGAGATCGGAGAAGAGCGGTGCGATTGGGTGGGTCTTGTTTCTTCTGTGTGTTGCTTTGAATTCGGAATAATGGAATACGTTTTAGTAAGCGATGGTTGATAGGCTCGAGGAATAACCTCATAATGAGCTTATTGTTGTCGATCGCACTACCGGCACTATTCCTCAGCTTGCTATAGCCAATCCCTTCTCGTGTATTCCCTCACCTTGCTCGCCTGTTTACGTCCATCACCCTTCAAGTTGACACCAACACAGACTCTGTTCCATGATGAACCCCCGCTACTTGTATTACATTCCGTCCCTCAGTTTCACAATTATCTGTTCGCTCATACTCCCCCTTTATTTCCACGCTTTCATTGGTTCTTATCATCATCATGGACTTGATTTAACGGGTACACGATTACGACGATGTGTATTTTGTTTATACCTTACACACCCATACATACAACTTCCCTCCCCCCTCCGTCCCCTGCCACACTAGATTTCTTTTGATTGACCCCACAACGCGCGTTGCACTTGGAGTTCTGGAATTTCACTCAACACCACCTCATCAACTTCGAGTCAGAAGGGGGTGTGTCGATATCTAACATTAGACGTTACGCATTCTTTGCTATTTTCTATTTTCGGTACTAGTACTACCATTGAGATGGGCTGTTGATACCTCAGCTACATATCCATATTTATTTCGATTATAGCCGGTTAAGGCGGAGCCTTTGATCATGCTACCCTCTATAACTTTACCACATGCTGCTGGTACCGTAATTACTATGATCCGCGTCAGGTTGATGTTTTACTTACAAGGCCACAGACCTAATCACCCCCGCGCACCCAAGAAATAATCCGCTAGATTTCTGCCTTTTTCCGCCTTTGCCAATTCTTCCTTCGCCATGTTGGAGCCTTCTGTTTTGCACGCAGTACACACATTTTTGAGATGAGCCCCTGTCTGCTCCGTCAATGCGTTCACCATCTGCCTCGTCCTTTCAAGGTGATCCTTATTGAGCTCAGTAGCGAGTGGTCGGGTTAATGCCGTTCGGCCAGCAAGTGCCCAACAGAGGCCGCAAGCCCAGTGCTCGGCATAAAAGATCGCTTGTGGCTGTTCATACAAGATGGTGTTGATGAGTTTATTCCAGAACAGCGTTAGCGACCACATGCCCGCGCATAACTTGATTTTCTGATCTGGTGTGAGAGACAACGAGGCGACCTTGCTCTGAATATCGATTGAATCGATTGATGGTAGCACCAAGGGCTCTGATATTGCGACCAATTGTGCATAGTACAAGGATCCTTGGAGGCTGCGCAGATTCAGGCGTTCCGCAGCCATCAATGTATGTGAAATATCGAGTTGGCCTTTTCGAGTGCGGATAAGCAACTTTTCGGCGGTCAGTTCTTCGAGTTGTTTGCGATCAGAAAGAACGGCCAGTTCCAGAACTTTGATAAGGGGATCGGTTGGGCAGGTATCCAGGGACACACAGGGTGACCGCGATGTAATGTGAGTGGTAAGGAGGTTGAGCGACCATTGCTCGAGGCTCTCAAACTGATATTTTCTGCCTATGCGAGCAAGTGAAATGAGTCTAGGGACGTCCACTAGATTGGCGTCACATTGAGAGCAGATATCGGCGGGACTAGATAGTAAATGCCGGATGTTATATACGAAGTAGGATATAATGTGTGACCATAGACTTACAGTGCATACAAGGCCCAGCATAGAGCACGGAACTCCTCCACATCGTCTTGTAAGACAATCGGATCTTCAGCAGTAGACCCTTGCTTTGACCTGCCAGTGGGAACGGGGAGGTCGAACATCGTGGTGAACGTGGAAGATTCTCGTATTAGTTGATAACGATGAACCTATAGAACTACGATGAGCTCTGAGCACGCATGGTCAGAGATAATGTGGCGTATATTTACCTTAAATAGCACTTCGCCCACAAGGAACATGCAATCACCATGCTCATAATAGTATGTCTCATCGACGGCGGGCCAATGTTCGTCGTCTTCGTGATGAGTTTGACCCTCCATCTGTGCTATATGGCTAGAGTTCGGGGCAGATTGAATTCAGTTCGAAGCGTTCGTCAGTAGAGCACACTGGCAAATACGTACTGAAAGCTGTGAAGCTCATGATCAGCCGTGGCCAAGCTCATGTATGCCTCGTGTACTTACCCAATAGAGTATCTGACCATCGATATAACATTTTGACGGCATAGTGTGGGCTTCGCGATTGGGCGCTATTTTTTTACCGCATTCTCCATTTGTAGGTAGGCTGAATTGAAGCTACTTTCGTGTTTGATACGTGCTTAAAAAGACAAGGAGGTGAGTGAGTGGAATATTATTAGTGTATCCCAACATTCGATTGGGAAAACGTACAACCTGTAGAGCCTATAGGATTTAATCAGGTGCGAAGCACTGACGCCCTCAAGAGAGATTTTGGGAGTGCCGGCAAAGCGGTGCAATCAGACTAAAAACACGGCGTTTGAGTGACAAACTACGAATGAAGTACATCTCTAGCAACTCAGAAGAATGGTTATCAATATAGCCATTAATCTGGAATTCAACGAGAGAATCGAAATGAGGGACGGATTCGCGATTCAACTAGAAAATGGACTAATGTGAGCTGGATACAATGACGGGATATAAGGAAATGATGGAATAAAACTCTTACCGACCATTCGATCAGTCCTCCAAATTTAGTCTAACATGCATGAACCTAATCATCTCTGCGCGCCCAAAAAGCAATCCGCCAAATTCATTCCGTTCTCCAGCTTCTCCAGCTCTCCCTTCACGGTATTCAACGCTAGTGTTCGGCACGGAGAACACTGCTGGACGAGTTCAGTTGTATAGGTATCTTGTGTTTCTATTGCCTTTGCCATCCTCCTCAAAATTCCTGCGCAGTCCCCACCAGTTCCACCAACAACTGGTCGGTTCAGTAATCTCGGACAAATAAGTGCCCAACTCATGAGGCAATTAGCGTTATGTCGATACTCTGGCTTGATCTGGTAAATGGAGTCGAGAGCCCTGGCCCACATAAGTGTCAATGACCACGCGCCCATGCATAACTTGATTTTCTGATCTGACGAGAGCGATAACGGGGTAATTTTGCTCTGAATATCAAGGAAACCAGCGGTTGGTGGCAATAAAGGCCCTGATATCGCAACTAGTTGTGCATAGTACAGTAACCCTTGGAATTCGCGTAGGTTAAGACGCTCTGCGACTGTCAATGCATGTGAGATATCGAGTTGGCCTTCTCTAATTCGGTTTAGCCATTTCCCCTTGATCGACTCTTCCAGCCCTTTGAGATCGGTAAGGATAGAGAGTTCTAGTAATTTGGAAAGAGCTTCGGCCGTGCAGTTATCCAAAAGCTCGAGAGGTGTTTGAGGGTTGATGTGAGTAGTAAGGAGGTCAAGACACCATCGCTCGATACCTTCAAGTTGATATTTTCTGGATATCTGGGCAAGCGATATAAGTCTAGGAATGTTGGCTTTTCTTATGTCATATTGAGACCCAACCTCAGGAGGACTGAGAGATTGATCTGTTACAAAGTATGAGACGAAATGAAAGAAGGAACCTACAGTGCATACAAGGCCCAGCACAAAGCACGAAACTCCTCTGCATCGTCTTGTAAGATGATTGGGTTCTGGTTTGAGGTACCCTGTCTTGAGCTGTCATCAGGAGAAGGAAGACCGAACATCGTTGTGAACATCGAGGGCTCCCGCATCAATTGATAGCGATGAATCTGTAAAGTTATGAGCTCTGTGGGCACGTATAATAGGAATGAAGGTTGAGTTGGTAGATACCCAATCACCTTAAAAAGCACTCCACCCACAAGGAATACGCAGTCACCATGCTCGTAATAGTAGGTTTCATCGATGACAGGCGATTTCCCGTCACTGGATCCTGCGACTGTGAGGTGAGCCTGGTTCTCCATCCGCGTCCAGTGCAACAGAAACAAGAAAGGTCCGCGCGGGAGATGCTCGCCAGCTGAGCCTCAATGCTGAAGAAAGCTAATCCTGAACGGGCAGTAATCAAATTATGTAGGCTTCGCGCATACACCCAAAAGGGTGGAAACACGACAACGTGACGGGTTCATCTTGGACTTCGCCGTTACGGCATTACAACACATACCTGCTTGCGTATGAATTCCTCTCCATCAACAGTCTTTAGCTTTCTGGAACGATCTATCGAGATTTGACTCGAATAGCTAGATAAAGTGTAGCACATTGCCAAGCTCACGGACAACTTCTCGTAACGAAATAGAATTCACCTCTATCTCTTATGTCATTCAATTATTAATCATATATTTGCTGCCTTGTTACTGATAAACGCCCAAAAAATACTCTGCCAAACTCATCTCCAACTGGAATTTCTCGAGCTCTGCTTTGACCATTTTTATCCCCTCTTGCCGGCATTTGGCGCACAAAGGATTGAGATCGGCCATATTGTCTGCCTTTTCCTCTATCGCCTTTAGCATCTGTCTTACTCCCTCCAAGTGGTCCCCATGAGCCTCATCGATAAACGGCAGCGCTAGGCTCTTTCGGCACGCGACGTCCCAACGATCGGGGCATTCATTTTTGTTGGGCCGGCCACAAACCGTTCGGAAGAGCTCCCGTGGCTTAACACGACAGATAGCGTCGTTGATCTTGATCCACGATAAGGATAATAACCATGCCCCTGCGTATAACTTGTTTTGTTGGTCTGGAGTGAGTAACAGTTTGGAGGCTTTGCTGCGGATATCGATGATCGATGAAGTCTGCAGTGCAGGTCCAGATAGCGCAAGGAGTTGGGCATAGTACAGTGACCCTTGAAAGTTGCGCAGATTAAGACGTTCTGCGACCGTCAATGCATGGGGGATATCAAGTTGGCCCTTTCGGATACGCTCTAGCCATTTTTCTATAATCCATTCTTCAAGCTTCTTGAGATCGGAAAGAGCAGAGAGTTCGAGCATTTTGGTAAGCATACCTGCTGGGCAGTCGTCTAGGAACTGGCAGGGCGATTGAGGGTTGATATGGGTTGTGAGAAGACCCAGCGTCCACTGCTCGATGCTCCCAAATTGATATTTCCTGCATATTCGAGCGAGTGAAACGAGTCTTGTGATGTTGGCTTGTTTGACGTCGCATTGAGAACAAATTTCGAGGGGGCTGAAGAGAGAAATGAAGACTATTATAGAGGCTATTGAGTGCATCATGATCCTCAACTCACAGCGCATATAAGATCCAACATAAGGCACGGAATTCCTCTGGATCATCCTGTAGGATGATTGGATTTTCCATTGTTCCTTGTTTTGGTCCGTCAACTGGGAGAGGGAGGTTAAACATTGTCTTGAATATTGAGGAATCTCGCGTCAATCGATGACGGTGAACCTGCATAGCCATAGTGAGCGCTGGGTATAATAATAATCGCGGTGTAAATGTAGAGTCCTTACCTTGAAGAACACTCCGCCAACAAGGAACACGCAATCGCCATCGTATTCATGAAAATAGGTCTCATCTACGACTTGAGGATGCACTGGCGGAGCATTCAGTGGCTTTTCGTCGGCGGAGCTACCGTGCGCTTCAAGATGGCTTTGCTCCTCCATCTTTGCACGAAGATAGCCCTTGAGACTTATCAAGAGCTCTCGTTAGTTGAATACCAAATAATGCCCAAAGCTATAGAGGGCTGATCGTGAGTGACTAACTGTGACTGAACTCGTGTAGCATGCATCCACCTGAACTTTGTCATCACTATGCCTGTATAGGACCGCCCTGACTGTGGCACTGAGGGTACATTCTGCATTAATAGCGGCTAGTGAGGTATAAACAGGGTCCCGTATATGGGCTGAGAACCCTAGGGGGATGGTGGGACAGAGAGCCTGATGTCGGAAGATCCATTGAGACATCTTGTCTTCGAGATTAGCTCTGGCTGCTAGAGCCTTTTTGTGTTGGATATATACGCGCGCTTGGAGTGGGGGGCAAGGACAGAGGTGCACTGATGTCTATTTGTGTTTAATTGATCCAAGAAAGGTCCCGATCATACCTTGCAATCAGTCCCCGCCATGTTGTCTCCTTTTGATCTCCCTGAGGGCACATTTCTCTTTGTTACAGACGAACTTGCCTCTCCTGGTGATTTTTTATTGCATAGAGCCTTACTGTCACATGTGAAGGATACAAAAGGACGAGTTTTTATCTTCAATGTCTCAGGTGATGTACAGAGATGGAAGGCTATTGCTACTAGGTCGGTAAGTCGACTGCCTCGCCTGGGATTGTATTGTACTTCAATTTAAGAGCTGGTGTTCAATTTAAACTTGGGAAAAGCTAACACTCTGTTGATTAGAATGTGAATTGGCAGAATCAAGTTGATTCCGGAAACATAACGCTTTTCGATGTGTTGAACATTATCCAGCTACCGCCACCTATCCACTTTCCGTCCTCCATCTCCACCCCTCCAAATGAAATGCTACTTAAACCACTCTACGATGCGTTCATCGCCCACCTGGTGCAACTTGCTGCAACCACGAATGACGAACAGGGCGAAACAAAACTAGATACTGATAGACCCCTCCTTGTCATCTTGGACGATGTATCGGTATTGGAGTGGATGGGTATTACACCAAACGATGTATGGAAGTTTTTACGTGCTCTTAATGCGCGTTGTTTGAAGGTTTGTACCCTCTCTCCAAGTGTTCGTTCCTCCACCTACTGTGCTGCTCTAATCTTCATTCTCATACCAATTACTGCGCACCTTTCCTTCTAGCTGAACGCAACCTTGATCGTTCGGCATCACATTGTGTCCGAAATCCCTGACGATCCCCTTTTCCACAATCTGCTGCAATTGTGTGATTACCATCTGGAAGTAAGATCGCTTTCAAGTGGGCGGAGCGGTGCTGTCAGCGGTGAGGTGCATCCATCTATTCACTCATCTAGTGCCTTCAAGTGATAGATTGAATGATTTTTTATAGGTTGCAGTGCACGCAGGTCCTGCCACTGTAGTACCTCGTCATATTAAGCTGATACCGAGGAGTTCGGCGTTACATTATAGATTGACCGACACTGGTGTTGTATTTTTCGAGAGAGGAACTGGAGGAGCTGTACTATAGGAAACGCGCTAGATAGGACCAACTGTACAAGCGGCATCTGCCGTTCTGAGTTTGAATAAAAATTAGCCGCATCCATCCTACTCGACGAAGCGTTGCAGCAACAAGACCCTACTCCTACGGTAATCCTCAAGACCTCAAGACTATCGCAAAATGGTGAGCATCGTATCAATCGACCAAGGAGCTCTGGCGTGCGAGGTCCGTTGTCCCATAGGTTGAAGGGATTGGGGTGGATGGTGAGTCCAACTTCTGGATGACGTTCTCACAATTTTCCTTATCAAGTGACATCTAGGACTTCGACCTATTCGCACCCTGCATTGAGATTTTGTATCTCTTATACGCTCTGAGCCATCCTGGATGGCAATGAAGGCGTTCTTTGCTGGACTGCTGTGTATATCCTCCTTGTGGAGTTGTACGACGCAGTGCTAGAGCTCCGAGGCATCAGCTGTTATGATCACTGGATCAACTTATGCTGACGCATCGTCTCAATGACCAGCCTCCCAAAGCCAAGCCTGGATCCGGCAGGAAGCCCGCAGCTGCGCCCTTCGCTAGCAAGGCCAGCAAGGTCAAGAAGAATCCTCTCTTCGAGGCCCACCCCAAAAACTTTGGCATTGGTACGTCTTAGGATTGAACTATGGCCGCATATAGAATTGTTTACGACTCTTTCTACTTAATAGGCCAGGATATCCGCCCCAAAACCGACCTCACCCGCTTCGTGAAGTGGCCCGAGTACATCCGTCTCCAACGCCAGAAGGTCATCCTCCACAAGCGTCTCAAGGTTCCCCCTGCAATTGCCCAATTCTCTCACACCTTGGATAAGAACACCGCCACCCAATTATTCAAGTTATTGAACAAGTACCGCCCTGAGACTAAGCAGGAGAAGAAGACTCGTCTCCAGGCTCTTGCTGCTGCCGCTGCTGAAGGAAAGGACAAGACTGTGAGCCTGCTTCATAGCTGCGCTAGCTTTCATGGTTTGCTAACCAGCAATACAGGACTCCAAGAAGCCCTTGTTCGTCAAGTATGGCTTGAACCATATTGTAGCCCTCATTGAGGCAAAGAAGGCTGCTCTCGTTGTCATTGCCCACGATGTTGATCCCATCGAGCTCGTCGTCTTCCTCCCCACTCTCTGCCGCAAGATGGGTGTCCCCTACGTTATTGTTAAGGGCAAGGCTCGTCTCGGTACCGTCGTGCACAAGAAGACGGCTGCTGTCCTCGCCCTCCAAGAGGTTAAGAGCGAAGACCAACGTGAACTTGCAACCCTCATCTCCGCCGCCAAGGCCAACTTGTAAGTACTTGCTACCAACGACATATTTATATATCATTTACTCCCCCTTTCAGCTCTGACAAGTATGAGGAGCAACGTCGCCAATGGGGTGGAGGCATCCGTGGCAACAAGTCCACCCAAATGCTCCGCAAGCGTGCTAAGGCTGCTGGTCAAAATGCTCAAGCTGCCTCTCTCGGCAAGCTGTAAAGTCGGGTATCGTTGGATGTACCTTAGGTTGTGTCATATGTTTTGTATGCACGTTATTGAGCACACAATTATGATATGTATGTGCACACCCTCGTTTGCACTCTGTTCTGAACCGTATTCTTTTATGGGTCTTGGTCTATTGTATTTTTATAAAAAATTTTTTTTGCCCCTCGCGAGGCTTTCGTTCCCCAGGAGTAGGCCCACTGGCAATAGTTCTCGGTCTACCAGTGTCAATAGCGCCGTCTCGGTTGTAGCAATCCTCTTTACTGTCAACTTCTGTCCCGCTTTCTTCAATACGGCCTCACGTTCTCCTCTACGTTTTGCTCATCCATGTGCATATAAAAAATCAGATATAGGGAAGTAGCGACGATTGCGAAAATGTAGGGAATGCTTCGTCAGCGCAAACCGGCGCCGTGGATGAGACTTATTATGAAAAGGATTGCGATTCGGTTTTGCTTGTGCCTGAGGTGTTTTCAAGATAAGGATAGCTTCGATTCTTGTGATGTGCTTATTATAGACGCGAAAATCCATTTTTTAGGCGGACGTAATGCTTGGTCACGTGATGCATGTCGTATTCATAGCAAGCATGTTGAACACAACTAATGTCTAACGCTCCATTCGACCAGTAGACGGATAACCAGGCTCAACCCGCAACTGAAACTCCATGTGCTGCAGACCATGGTCCGTTGAGCATACCGCCGACGCAGCAATTTATTTTCGACAGAGATTACTACATCCCAGTAGGTGATTGCGTCTTGCTGGTAGGCGAAGTGTTATTTAAGGTAGGGATGCGAACGATGCAAACAAGGTTGCTATTCCTCATCGATTCTCTGCATACTCATAGATTCACCGGTATCAATTGATGCGAGAGAATTCTTCAACATTCCATACAATGTTTAGTCTTCCTCCCCCGGCTGACCGTTCAACGCCACAAGGATCGACAGATGAAACCCCAATTGTCCTGCAAGACGATCCGGAAGAGTTCCGTGCCTTATGTTGGGTTGTATACGCACTGTGAGCTTATGCCTTCGCAGGGCCCATGCTTTTTTGAAGACGATAACGTTCCTAATTCTAGTTTAGCCCATCCGAAATTATCTCACAGAACGATGTTAAGAGAGTTGACATCCCGAGACTCGTTTCACTTGCCCGAATATCTAGAAAGTATCAATTCGAGTCAATTGAACGATGGACCCTCGAGGTGCTAACCGCTCATCTTAATCCTCACTCTACTTGCAAGTTTCTGGATGAATGTCCAATCGATTTTGTTATTAAAATACTGGAGGTGTCTCTCCTGTCTAGTCTTAAGCTTGAAGAACACATTATAGGAAAGTGGTTAGGCAGAATTCAAAATGGTCAATTCGACATCGCCTACGCCTTGAATGTGGCAGAACGCCTTAAACTACGCAAGTTTCAAGGGTCGTTGTACTACGCACAGCTAAATGCAATATCAGAACAACTGCTGAAATCGCCGTCTAACTCCCTCAATGTTTACGATCTGGTTTCCAAGTTGCCGCTCACAGCAGACCAGAAGAATAGATTGTACGCTGGTGCATGGTCATTATCACTGTTAGGGATCAAAACTATCGACTATATTGCTCATGGAAGACCAGAGGCGTCGTTCTCACCGAGGTGCTCTTCCGGTTTTTATGGCAGTCGTTGCATCGAACGTTGGGGAACGGCGTGCCGGAATGCTCTTCCATTTCCGTCCATCACTGGGAACAGCGTAGACCATTTAGCGGGTGTGAAGCAGATGATACAGGCATTAGAGGGACGAACAGAATGCAGAAATGAGACCAGTTACATGTGTTCCACGTGTCGAAATGCAGGGATCTCGATGGCAAAGAGGGAGCTTGAGAGGCTGCAGACCGAGACAAATTTGGCGGATTACTTTTTAGGTGTGGAAAAAGATGAATAAATAGGTAGAAATGTACGAGGGCTGCTACTGGGTTAGAAGGACATGAATGCCAAGTTACACCCCCGAACGATGGTTGGGTTACCTTAAATTTGTTACGAAGTCATGCGCAGGAATAAACATCAATAATCTGACCTCAAATTACTTAGGACCAGTCAATTCGCGCACTCTAGGGCAGCAAATCAAATCAACACGAATCCCGTATCCACAACCTCACGCCGCATAACACACATGTAAGCGAATAAAAACCAAAAAAGACAGGTATGAGAAAAATAAAAGGATGTGTGCCTCACATACTACCCCTTTGAAATCCTGGCACGTTCCTCGCAACAGGTGGAGTCCCCACATGAGGCGTCGCGTTCACATAAAAAGAAATCGTTTCTGCACACCACACGCGACAATTCTTTCTTTGGCCCTCCCCTTTTCATGAGCACATCCAACCACGATGCATCTAAACCACAACCCCAGAAGAAACCACCTACCATGTCAACCAAGCCCCTCTCCCCATAACGAAATGGAGAGAAGGCAGGGCATCATCCGGTGGTCAGAGCGGTAAGGGAGGGTTAGGACGCGTGGGGATGTGGAGCACAAGTTCCGACCAAGAAGTGGGAAAGAGCTTCTAGGGAAACTTGCTCGAGGGCCCGCCCGGCAAGGACGAGAAATGGTACTTGAAAACAGGATGGCAACCCAACCCAAGTGGAGGTGGTATAGATCTGGCATAGATTGGACGGCAATTAGCAGGGCGAGAATGGTTATTGTAGCATTCGGCGATGAAGAAGTGATATCAAGTCGTTCGTGTAACGTCCCCCAAAAAGACATAAAATCGCAAACCCCAAAAATGAAGATGAACATGAAGGATATGGTACAATGAATATTGATGGCAGACAGGATGATTGAACAGTGTGGGATAAGGGTGGATAGTTGACGTCGACGAGGGGCAAAAGTGAGGGTCTTGCACAGGTAGAAAGGAATAAAGAAGCAAAAGTAGGGTAATGATGTATAATGCACAAGAAAGGCGAAGGTGATGGAGAAAGCGAAGGAGCAGGGAGGCACAACCATCGAAAGAATAGCAAGTGCAATAATCCAAGTAGGGTGAGTGGATAGCATAAATGATGCGGCGAACCGAATCTTGTGTTTGTGTCGATTGAGCAATGGAAGGAAGGAGTGTCAATATAGATGGCTTGAATCCAAGAAGTACAACTTGAAAGGGGGAACCTATATGCGTACAAGTATGTTTAAACGCGATGTCGCAGGAAGAAAATGGATGGAACTTGAGGGATCGTGGAAGGCAGGCAACCGGGAAGAGAGATACAATATGACAGCAATGACGAACATGTGCCAGTCGTCATGGATTATGCGACGCCTGGCTAGGCGGAGAACCAGCAGCAGAAGCAGCCGGAGGTGGAGCACCATTAGGTGAATGGTGGGAATATGCGTTCATAATTCCCGCAATGGTAGGAACCCCCTGCGGCGATAAAGACATGCCCGGTGGTGGATGATATGGGGGGAGTGGATAATAATGTGGAGGAAGTGGATGTCCAGGGATATGATGACCAAGGTGCGCCATATGCATAGGACCTGGTATCGGAGGATGGGGTTGACCAGGATGCATTGGCGCCTGCGGATGGGTATTCGGTGGTCGTGTGCTTTGCCGGGTGGTACGAGTCGAGGACATGGGTGGCGATGACGATCCGGCGGCTGTCATTCGATAATAGGGTTACAAATTCACCCATGCGTCCCAACGGTACTCACCATTAGGTGGTTGATACTCTTGAATATTCAGTGTCCCTGTAGATGCTTGAGACTGCTGAACATGGTGGCCAGATGGTAGTTGGGCGTGTTCCGACTGTGCTCCTGATGGTTGGTCCGTGGAAGGAGCTTGTTGCTTTTGGGCTTGTGCCGTGACGTGAGGAGGATAGTAAGACAGTCCTTTAGAAGGACCTGGTGATATTGCTGCTTCCCGTTTTGCTTTATCAATATAATAAGATCCTAGCGGCGACACTGCATCATATTCTTCAGGTAAGGCCGGTATAACCGCGGCATGTCTTCCACCCAGGGGACTGCAAAAACATAGCATGTCAGCACCTGACGAAGACTAACACGAGAAACCATACTCACCCTCCCTCCACAAAGTTTTGCCACACATAATCCCTCAGCTTGTCCGCGTTCGGCAGCTCCTGAATGAGGTGCTTAATCGTATTCTGTCCCAACCCAAAGAAATCAGGTCCCGAGACGGAATTCGAGTGCTGTCGATTCCTAATCGCGTTGGCCTGTTTCACGATACTAGACCATGCGCCCGTAGCCGTTCCAGCTATCACCGGTCGGTTAGGGCAATCTGCAGGTATGATTTGGAACTTTGGTCCATCTCCGCCGTCGAGAATCGTGCAATGATACACCACTTCCGTGTTCGGGTCAAGCGTTGAGAGATATCGCCTAAAGACACAACGCTCAACCGTCAAATGAAGAGTGATGAGAAGGGCAAGCAAACCAACCGAGTTACTTCGTACCCAACCGGGAAGATATACCTCTCCGTATGGAAATGTTCCCTCATACAAACAGTTCCCAAATTGATAACCGTCATAATCCCCACATTCAATGGTAGCATCGGTTTACCCCTCTTATCCCTCGGGACCATAGGGATACTGAAGCTTTTGCTCGTAACAGTATGTGCTTTGAGCCGTTTCGGTTTGGCTGCTCGTTGTACATCGGTGGTCGTTGGCGCTGTGCGCTGCATGGACGGTTGAAGCGGCGATTGTCCCGGTGGCTGTCCCAGTGCTGGTGGTGGTGACGCTCCTGCCGCTGCAGGAGGATGAGGGTGCGGTGGTGGTGGAGCGTACCCATGTGGAGGCCCGTATGGTGGATGTAACGGTGCAGCAAGGTAGTAATAAGGATTATAGGATGGATATGGGGGTGGATGACCCGAAGCGTTTGTAGACGCAGGTCCGTAGTATGCAGAATAGGGATTGAAGCTCTTTTGTGAAGCCGAGGTATTGGTCGTTGACGGGGGAGGTGTAGATGTGGAGGCTTTGCCGGAGGAGTCGGACGTAGGAACGGGAGGGGTGTTCCCAGCTGTTGCTGGTGCTGGAGATGCGGAGGTGCGATTGGTAGGCGGTTGACCATCCTGACCCATGAGCGCAGAATCTAGGTTGGGGTCCGTTAATGAGTTGGTCTCGCCGTTCGCCTTCCCGGCTGCTGCATTTTGGGCAGCAATTGCAGCTTCCGCAAGCCTCAGGATACTCTCAATTAGAGGAGAATGCTCTTTCCCGAATTCCTTAGCGATATCCTCCTTGTCATTATCTTCAATTTCGACAACATTTGGCGCTATAGCTTCTTCACCCGATGGCGGCGGAGGATTCGAAGGCAAGTCAGAAACATCGGTGGGGGGAGGTTGGGGCGCCGGATCAACAGTGGGCGGTGGTGAAGGAGCAACCGTCTTATCATCTGATGCAGCCGGAGCCGAAGTTGGTGCTAACGACGGAGAAGGAAGGATAGGGGAAGGTGGGGCAGGGTCCAGGGCCGGAATAAGGTCTTGTTGTTGGGGTAGCGGGGACCTTGATTGAATTGTCACGTCCTCCATTTGAGTGTCCTCCTCTTCTTGCATTTGGGGGATTGGTGACGGCGTAGATGTCGACTCTGCAGGTGGGCTAAGCGCTTTGACGGGTTGTGACGTTGCAGCGCTGGTTGCAGGCTGCGAATGGTCTTTTTTCGAAGTTGACGATGTCGTAACTGGGGGCTCAGGTGCCGACTCATTAGTCGCGCCCAAGGCTGGTACGGCTGTTGCCGCTGCTGCAGCGGACGCTCTCGTGGTGCGACCAGATCTCCTGATAGGTGGATGCGGCGAGGATGCGCGATCAATGTCCATAGCATTGCCGTTTAAAGAATGGGCAGCAGCTGAAGATCGAGTGGTTCTGCGAGTTCGAGCTTTCTCTCGGCGTGGTGGGGTAGGTGGTTCCGCAGCATTTTGTTGAGCAGTAGGGATAGTATCCATTCCATCTCCATCACTTCCGACAGATAGACCATGTTCTTGGTGTAAGCGTTCCAGTTCCCCATCGTTTTTTCCGTCGTTTTTAACTGGCGATGTTTCTTCCTCATCCTCGCGTGTCATGCTATCGAAATCGCGCTTATTTGCGCTACGCTTTCTGGAAGGAGACGCAGATGCCGATTTGGGTCGTGAATCATCATGATGGTGCTCAGGAATGTGAGATGGGAGCGGGCTCATGGGAGATGTTTCTGGTTGATGATCAACAGAGGACGATTCAGGCGCGGCAGATCGGTGTTCACGTGACTGATCTGGATATTCTGGTGGCGGAATTGAATGGGCCCGTTCAGGGGAATGACTCAACACCGGTGGCGGTGGGGATGGTTGATGTGCAGTCCTCGACGATGCGGAGGGCTGTAAGTCTGGGGATGGAATATGTTCAGAGTGTGGAGAATGAGGGGCAGCTCGCTTAGCACGCTTCTTTGTACCCGCGCTTGACACGAGCAGGGGAGGTGTGCTAACCCGATGGCTAGAGCTGGCCTGGGGAGAAGAAGGGGGCTGTGTTGAATGAGAAGAGTTACTCCGTTCCTTCCCCTTCACAGAAGTCCGTGCCTTTTTGCTAGCTCTCTTCAATTCTCGCGCTTCCTCCTCCTGTCTCCTCCTCGCCTCCTCCTCCTCCCGTTTTCGCGCTTGAGGACCGACGTGTCGCGAGGTGAGGATTGGATCAACGTCGTCATCTGCATCATCCTCGGCAATAGCTTGGCGGAGGTTTGCGATAAACGACGTACGAGCACGAGCATCCAACAATGTGCGCGGTAAAGCACTGGAGCTCGGTTGAGCTATTTGAGGACCAGGGCCCGAAGGAGGAGGAGAGCCTGAGCTAGCGGCATGAGTCTGAGATTCAAGCTCGATGATGCGATCCAACAAAATGCTGTGGAGGGTTGGAACACGGCGGAAGAGTTTGGAATCAGCCTGTGATAGGCCAGGCAAGGCGTTTGGCAAACAAGGACATACTTTCGTTCCTCGCGCATCTTGACGTTTCGTTCTCCTGATCGCTGCAATTCCGTGCTCGTTTCCTTATGTTTCTAACACGCGTTAACGTCTTATGCTCTCACACCAACCGAGGAGAAATTAAAGGGATCGAGGAAGTAGGGAGGAGACGGGCGGGAATCGCAACAAACTGGAATTGGACACTAACCTCCTCGAGCTCAAAAAATTTGCGCTTGAGCTTTTTGTACTTGACGGACAGATCTTGAGAATCCCTCGATTTATGCGACGATGACGAGGCCACAGGGGCAGGAAGTGGCGGTGGGCCCATAGGCACGTCGTTATCCAACGGAGGGGGGTTCATTGCATCTGGGGAGAAAGGAGTAAGAGTTGGCAAGGGAGCGATTGTTTCTGGGATGATGGAAGTTTAGGACAAGAGATGCTAACGGCGCTGGAGTGCCGAGACTGTCGAAAATCCAGGAAGCGGGGCAAATCACGGAAGGCACAGAACCAAACAATCCAATCACGACGCCATCTATTGCAAACATCCCAGTCACCCCTCCTCCCGCCCGACCAACCGCCCGAATACGCCTGCTCACCCACTCTATCCTCTGCTACCCCCGCTATCAGCCTCCTACGTCCACTTCATTTGTCGACCGCAGCCCCGGAGCGTTGAACGAGGCATTCATCCCTTCAGACTCCGAAACCTTATTTCCACTACGCCTACACCTCCGCCGTGCCCTATTTTCGGCATTTCCCAGCATTTGACGTGGTGTTGAACACCAGACAGCCCTTCTTTGCCCATGGCGGGTCACATACCTGTGCAGCACTCAGGACAGTGCCACCGAAATTAGCCTGGGGCACAGGGTACATTTAAGCGCCATCCTGCAAGCTTCTTCCAGCTTATCCGTATCGGTGTACGAATCCCATTCAACGGAAGGTTTAGTTCAATGACCCCTAATTTGTGAAATGGCGCAACTTGTTTAATTGGCCGGTGACACACGTGATGGACAATAAAGTCAGCCATCGTTACTTGTCATTTCAGGGACAAGATCATTATCGACGATCCTAATCTTTATGTTAGGCATTGCCATGTTTGTCAACGTCCACAGAACATACCATATTCAGTATTCAAAATTTCTGAGTCCTGGAAACAGGTTGCCATGATACGCGTGATTATGTTAGTATCACAGACAGGCGCTGTGATGCACGTAATACGCGACTCCAGTGGAGAGGGTGCCTTGGGGTGAAAGACCGGGAATTTCAAACAGGTACAAACACGGCGATAGCCTGAAACCAGACCCAATAAGGCAATCACTTAACGGGAACGTTGGTCCCAGCAATGAACGTGGCGTTCTGAGAATAATGACGGGGCGAGCTTCCCAAATCCAATTTCTCGGCACCTGATAACGGTCTACTCGGGTAATTTTCACTCCACACAAGAGCCCAAGAGCTCCTATTTGTACGTGTTTGATTCGAATGACATTGCAATGGGGTTGTTTGTCATCCACCTCCATCACATCCGATGCGCTCCCGAGCCGAATACTTGGGTCAAGCCCGACGGGTAATGGCGTGCATCGTATCGCCCAGATAAACCGAAGCTATAGCCACGCCGAACGTTTGACCGGCCATGCGCCACAAGAATTGAGACAGGCAGCTTCTTTCTTTTGTCCTCTTCATAATGTACGCCGGCCAATTCAGTATCAGCACCCTGATACAATGATGACTCCTTAAAAGCACATTCTGACATTTTGGGGTTGGCACGAGGTCGCCGTTGGAACCTGGACGGTCAGGGTAGGGTGAGGACAGCATATTTAGAGCTCATAGCCGATCCTGATGATGTACCTCGCGACGGGGCGAATGTGAAATACAGTGCAGTACAGATCAAAGTTATGGCTAATATTAAATGTCCAGAAGTGTTTCAATCCTCCCGACCCATGTACCCTGAAACACCTTCTGTGCACCTTTGGATGAACAGGACAGCACCATCGAGCAGACTTGCGTGTCGTTCTTCGGCGTCAGCCGCCAGATCGAACGAGTGTTCCATTCCAGGTATGATCTGCAGTTCAGCTGGTATGTTCCGCTTGCGTAGCAGGCGATATAAATTTTGCGATTCCTCCGGTCGGACGGCGGAATCTTCTGAGCCGTGAATCAAAAGCGTAGGTGGCCAGTGCGTGTTGAAGTCGGATTTGACCTCTGCAAGCGGTGGATTCAAGGCGGTTGGAGACGGAGAAGGCGTTGAGGTTAGATAGAGTTGAGGAAAGAGCACATGATGCTTCTCGGGAACTAATCCGCGACAAGCGCCCATAATCTTGTCTCGTTTATCCCGATCCCCGTCCATATATTCACCATCGCCTGTTGATTGCTCGCGCAACCTTCCCTTCTTATCGTCTTGCGCTGTCGGTGGAACGCTTCTCAACTTGCTACTGATGCTAGGGTCAAACTCCCCGGTCCAATAATCCAAAAACACTCCAAGTTGTAGATAAAGTCTTGTCACCAACATACGAGGGTTCGCTGGATACCCAGGTATTCGATATTCCTTCGAGTGGTAGGCAAGGGGAGAGTCTGATATCCATCTTCTCGACCGCTTCTCAGGTTTGAGAGCCACCTCGTTCTCACTTTCATGAGGAAAAGGGTAGAGGTAATCCTCAAAATCTTGGGGATCAAGAAGTTCACGCCCGCGCAGGAATGGTTGCGTCTTCGGAACCAAGTATTGTGATGTCTAGATTTACGAGTCGTTCACGAGGCAGCGGTACGAGTTAGCCCATGAAGGGGTCCAATGCACATGGCCAGAGGGAAATGGCTCAGAATCTTGTCCAACTGAAGGAGACAAACAACATACGAAGAAATCTCCGCCCATGCCGTATAAGCTGACGAGTCCTCTGAACTTGAGGAATTCCACGTTCATAACGGCAAGATACGCGCAGAGGCCTCCAGCACTGCCACCGGACACAACTATTGCATCCGCATCGATAGAAAATGTCTTCAGCCTCTCTAACTCGTCCTCTGATGGATCTGTATTGAGCCCCGAATCAGAGCTGGGAGGTTGGGGCGAGTACAGGTGGTTGTAAAAGTGGCCTTCGTCACGGCTTGCGTGTTGTATGAAGGTAAACAGGGATCTGATGTCTTCGACTATTTCGTGACCCGTTGCTAGTGGAACGAGACGGTAATCTGCTGATATAAATGCATATCCCGCAGCGCTTAAACGCCCTATTGGTGGGCATCATTATAGAAAAAAAGTGTGATGTGAAGACTATCAGCACCGAACAACGAGCTCATCAAGGCTGAGAAGTGAATAATTTTGCGTTCAACACTCACGCTGCAACCATGTCGGAAACCAACTCTTTCTGTTTCCCACTGCCAAACCCCCTCCACGGAAGAAGACGACCGCTGGAGGCTTGCGTAACCTCCCATCTGATTCGGGTGTAGGAGGCGGAAGATAAAGGTCCAGTAAGAGGTCCACGTCATCCACCCTATTGTAGCGTATCGTAAAGGTGCCGGCGGCCTTATCAGTGCCAGCGCTCATAGATTGATATTAATTGTTGACGTTAGTGTAGCATGATCTTCTAAATGCAGACCACAGCGGTGCAAACAAACTCCTAATTTGAAATTCCCCCACCATCATCATGTCCAGCGGTAGCAAAAATCGCAAGAACAAAACTCGGATGAATGAGGGGAATGATATACCTTCCTTGGCAAAATACATCAAGTCCGGGAAATGTAGAAATGTTATGTTGATGGTGAGCGCTCTCCCTTTATTCACGGGACGGGAGGCTGAGGTGCCTCGATCGTAGCTCGGTGCTGGTAAGTTAGAACCGTGTCGTCACTTCATCAAATTTGTACTGAGTACTTTTATTTGCGGTTAAGGGATAAGCACTGCCGCCGGTATACCCGATTTTAGATCTCCTGAGACGGGTGTGTGGTACTAACTTTCGTATTATCGCAGTATTTTGACCTCAATCACGAACGCTATAGGATTATATGTACGCCAGGCCTTATCAAGCTAACTCTACCCCGCCTGAATCTCACACCACGCAATCGGTTTTCAAATAATCTAGTCCAACCTCCAACGGCTCAATCTGCCCTACCCAGAAGCCGTATTCGATATTAGTTATTTCAAGAAGAATCCTCGACCATGCAAGTATCACTTTGCGATATGAATTTACTAGCTAACTCACCTTATTGTCCGGATCATATACAGTTTATACACTTGCCCACGAACTCTATCCAGGCAAATTCCGACCAACCTTGACCCATTCCTTCATCCACCTCTTGCACAAGCACAGACTCCTCCACACGTGCTTCACGCAAAACATTGATACCCTTGAACGTCGTGCTGGAGTCCCAGATCACAAAATCATCGAGGCACATGGGAGCTTTGCGACTCAGCATTGCATCGAGTGTGATGCTTCTTACGACGGCCAAAAGATGAAAGGAGTGGTAAAGAAGCAGGAGATACCTTATTGCCCCGAGTGCGGTGGATTGGTTAAGCCCGATATCGTGTTCTTTGGCGAATCTGTGAGTGGGTCTGACTCGACATTAACTCCGGGTGACGAGTATCAATTCGAACTCACACGTTACTTTTCCAGCTTCCACCGCAGTTTATTAAATCAGTAAGCAACGTAGCGCTAGCCGATCTCCTCATCGTCATCGGTACTTCCCTCACCGTGCATCCCTTTGCGAGCTTGGCATATGCACCAGCACAAACCTGTCCTCGGGTCCTTATCAACCTCGACCCAGTAGGAGATTTTGGATCTCGAAGGAACGATTATATACTGATAGGAAAATGCGACGAAGTAGTTGAACAGTTGGTGAGAGAGCTGGGATGGTGGGAGGAGTTGATGGAACTTTGGGAGGCAACGAAGGACAGCGTTGAGAGTTTTGAAGATTTGTTAGTGGAGGAAGGTGGAGGCAAGGATGAAGAAGGGGAAGAGAAGAGCGAAGAGACTCAGTCCGAAGAGAACGAACGGGTAAAAGAGGGGATTGAGAAGCTAGACGCGCAAACGGAAGTGGAGAGATTAGCCGCCGCCTTAGAGAAACAACTCGATCTCTCTAAAGGTCCTCCACGCTCTGATTCGGAGACTCCTCAAGCGGCAAATTCTTCGAAGGCTGAGCCGAGGACCTCAGAAACTGCGAACTCTGCACCATCCCAATCCCAAGGAGAAGAGAAAGCTGTGCCGATGGGCGAGGCGGGATCCGAAAGTGGAAAACTTTAACCAAGCTATTACAGGATAGTTGTTGGAGGCGTTTTGTATTCCAATATGTATACTATTTAAGTTCATATATCATGTACGCATATGGAGAAGTGACAGGTTCAAGGTTGTTCGGGGCTTGCTTTCTGTTTGTTGAACGTCGTTGGTGCCCTTCTGCACCCCACAAACAATCACACATTTAATCTTTCATCCTCTTTCGTTCTTCTCACAATACACTTCGTATTGTATCCCTATACCGTTTGCACATCTGATAGAAGGGAACAGTTCCATCAGATTCCCGCTTCAAAGCAACCAAGATCTTGTAAAGCATCTCCACTTAATCGACTCTATGGCTGTCATGCTTTCTTCCAGCTTTGTAGCACCAGAACGTAGAAGAGAGCTCCAGTCATGCTCAGGGAAGAAATGATCGGCCAATCCATCAATGATCCCTTTTCTGAGCCCAGAAAAACGACTCAACGCATTATAACAACAATCACGATCGATCCACAATCCTTTCCCAACAATTATGTGCACTAAAGATCTGGGATTCCTAACCAACGCCCTTACCGCCGCTTCCCTTGCTTCAAGCCTCTTCAGAACGTCGATAGCGCTACATGGATCACGACTACGTTGTGTTGATGACTGCTCGGACAGCCCTGCCATAAGCCATATGTGCACCCAAGCTTTCAGACATTCAGAGTGGACGTGGCACTCAGTTCGCTGGAGAACTCGGTGGCTACCCAACCCACTAGACGAAGTGTGTATCATGTGGGTGGAGGGCTTAAAAGAAGGAGGCTTATTTTGTAGATTGTGCTCCCAATAATTTGATAGGCTTCGGTAAGCAAGGGGGAAGCGCTGGATCTTCCCTTGGTCTAGTGTCGGTGGAAATGCTGGTGATTTAGGGGTG